>VDFB02075321.1:14482479-14837194 GCA_007258455.2 Sequoia sempervirens
AATATTGCATCCCAAATTATAATAAATTGAAAACAATTCTTGGTTTTATCACACCATAGAAGCAAAATTCATGATCTTCCCAAAAATGTAGGGCCTTGAAATTCAACAGTAGTTCCTACTGTAAGAGGACCTCAAGATTTCCTTCTAGCAAGGCTAAGGAGCCATGGTCAACGCCCAAGAGTCTTGACTGGGAAAACACAATCTTCCACTACATCTGACATGCAGGTAAATAAACTCAATAAAGTTTATTTAAAATTGAATGCTTGTGCAATATATTCAATATTAATTTCCACCATTAAGTAATTACATGCCTATTTTTTTTAAACATTCAAGCAATGATAATATTGCATGACATTTGAATGTGCCCTGGTGAGGGTGGAGCGCAATTACGTGCATGAAGTCATGGTGTGCATCCCAGTACTTTAGAGCATGTAGATCGTGATCAACATGTTGAGCATGATCAGGCTAGAGAAGATCAGAAACATGATGTGGCCCCATTAGGTAAAGATGACCACTCTCAAGTTCTTTTAAACATATTTAATTGCAATTGGTGTATTAATTAATGTAACCTTTCATGTTTCAACTTTAGAGCATGTAGGCCGTGATCAACGTGTTGAGCATGATCAGGCTAGAGAAGATTAGGAACATGATGTGGCCCCATCCGGTAAAGAGGACCACCCTCATGTTCTCTTAAAACATATTTAATTTCACTATGTATTAATTAATGTAACCTTCGTGGTTTCAACCGTAGATTAGATTTAGAGGGTGTTCAACATGGTTGAGCATGAGTCTATAACAAAAGTTTAGGAACATGATGTGGACCCATCAGGTAAAGAGAACCACTCTAATGTTCTTTTAATTAATGAAATACTTGTAACAATAATAATAAAACATATCAATTTAGCATTTCTTTCTTATTGCAGTAGATCCCCCCTTGAAGCGGCATCCACGTCATGAGCAGATGACTACGCATACATTAAGATCAAAAGCAGAGGGCAGAACAACTAAAGGGGGGATAGATATTATTTTAGAAAATGATACTCCACTTCAGCTTTATGTAGCTTTGAAAAAGAAACAAAAAAAAAAGTGATTGTAATCATATCATGACAACCATATTCTTGATAATATGTAAAAACTTAAAGAATGAATATTATATGTTAATGAATGAATGTGAATATGTTAATTAATGAATGTTATATGTTAATGAATGAATGTTATATGTTATTAATGGATGAATGAATGAATGTTATATGTTATTAATGGATGAATCAATGATTAATGTTATATGATTGGGTATGGGGAATTGAGAGTGATGTGTGTTGGGGGGGGAGGGGCCAAATGATCTTCCACTGTCACGTGGTTGGCCTTGTTAAGTAGAGAATATTAAACTATTCTCGAAACAAAGAGAAGCTCAATAAGGTAATGCACTTTTCAATATAATAAATGCATCATTTGAAGCATCAAACCAATATGCAGTTTGTATGTATGATCAGTCGTCAGTCTCCGCAATGGTACATTTCCACGAATATTTAAAAAAAAAAAATTGCTTCTTCGTCGCAATTTTGATGACAACCACCAACGAAAACCACCGACAAAGCAACAGAAAGGCTCGACGAAGTTTCTATAGCTGTGACGAATATTTTATCGTAACTCCCTACCCATTTCATCGCCCTTTCAATGATCTTTCGACATTGCTACCACGCTACTCCCTACCCATTTCATCGCACTTTCGATGAACTATTGGTGTTCTTCTGACGCTACTCCTTGCTAATTTTGTCGTAAAGTCGATGAACTCTTGGTGTTGTTTCGACGCTACTACTTGCCTATTTCATCGCACATTCGACAAAATTTTGGTGTTGTTTAGATGCTACTCCTTGCGCATTTCATCGCAATGGCGACGAATGTATATTGTTGTTTCGATGCTACTGCTTGCCCATTTCGTCGAACCGGCGATGAAATTCTGGTGTAATTCGTTGGTGGATACACAAAGTTTTCATCGATATTTTGACGAAATCTCAAGGTATTTCACGATGCCGTCGACTAATGATTCTTCACCGTTATTTCCACATTTAATTCATCATCGGCCTTTCGATGGAAAAATAGCGATGGAAAGATTTTCGCCATTGTGTCGCTCTTCTGACAAAGATTTGTCAAACGACCGATGAGCGACCGTCAGAAAATGGTGTCAAATTCAGTAGTGTGTCGTAATCCTATGACATCTTGCATCTCACTTTGGCTATATAACCAAGGGGTCTCTCTCATTGTAATCATCTCATATAATTGACATTGCATACAATTTATTCTTGTCATATTCTATTCTCTCTCTTTTGTGCTTTCCATTTGGTCTCAAGATTTTGGCAGCCATAGACAATTCTAACATGGTATCAGAGCTATATCTCAATTCTAATATGGTATCAGAGCAGGTTGGGTGCCATTTGAGAATCTTTTTCTGAAGAGAAATCTCTTATTTGGGGGAGTTTCATCTTTGGCTCTTTGTTACAGGTTTATATCAAAACTGCTAATGCAAATCTAAGCTCACCATTACATCTGGAAGGTTCAAGAAAGTCAAATTTTCCTTTTGTTTTGTCCAAATCAAACATACAAGGCCAAATCTATGAGGGTTTGAAGCTAAAGAGTGGTTGCCAAATCTAGAAGGTAGCTGCAATTTTGGAGCATTTTGGCTCAAATTCGACCTTGCCATCGCTCCCCAAAGGGCCAAAATCCTTAATATTGACTATCAAATCATCCAAATCAGAGCAGTTGTCTGGTGAGGAAAAAAAAAATTGATAAAGGAGCCGTCCAATCCCCAAGTCATCATAATTGCACAGACAGTACGATTTTCTAAAAAAAAATATTTTATTTTGCTGAAATTTTTTTGAATGTTTTTTTGAAAATTTTAAATTCCAGCGACTACTTATTGTATTTGAAAAATTTGTATTTAAAAATCAAAAAGAAAACAAAAAGGGAAAAATTTTGTTTTGCAAAAATACTCTACAGTCCGCAGAGTACTCCTTGTACCTTTGTACCTGCAGTCAAGTACGTTTCTTGCATCAGTGCCATGCAGCAATCCAAAATACAGTGGGCCCTCCTCACACTGGCACCCGTCAAAGAAAAATTTGGCATCATCAATTCAAAGTCACTGACAGTCAAAGATTTCGTCGAAGATTCCAGCACCTGACAAAAAATAATACTCTAGATGAGGAGCATATTCTATTTTCATGCCCATCCAGCTTTCAAATTTAACATCACAGATTTTTGAAATCATCATTTTCTTAAGAGAATTTCTCCCCCCTCACCGTTTGCATTTTCGTTTTGGAAGGAAAAATTTGAAGCTTCATATCTTGCTCATTTTGACTCCTTTTCTTGAGCAATCTTTTTTTTTATTTGGGATAATTTTTTGTGCTCTATTCAGTGGTACAATCAATTTTTGGTTTTGGTACCTAGGTTTTCCATAATTTGTAGATTCTCATAGGTTTTGCTACTTTGTCCTCATTTTGGGAACTTCAGGAGCTCATATCTTGTGCCTACGGTAACATTTTTGGGTGCTATTTTTTTTAAAGTGCATGATTTTTCATGTACTTTTCAGTGGTATGATTAGATTGATCTCATTTTGTACCAAAAAATGTACTTGATTTTGTGGCCAAATTTGGCATTTGCATGCACCAAGATCAAAGACCACTTTGCTATTTTTGACAAGTGGCAACTGTAAACACACTAATCATAAAGTGCCAAATCAGATATTGCTTGGGGGTTTCTTGATTGAGTAATTTTGGGGGGTAATCTTGCAGTGGTTGCTTGCATTCTTTTGCTTGGTTTGTGTTCTTGCAATGTGGAAATCTCAAATTGAACTCCTAACTCCACATAACTATACTACATGGAGAAAATTAGTATGGAACTATCTCATGATGAAAGGTCTAATAGGTCATCTAAAGGACACCATTCAAAAACCTATTGATGTTAAAGAGCTGGCAAGGTGGGAGATTGATCATGAGAAAACACTTGGATGCATATGTTCATTAGTCTCATTTTATTTACAATTTCATATTGAATCATGCAATACACCTAAATAGGCATGGGAGACTTTTGAAAAATTGTATGGTAAAACATATAAGATTAGAGGATATCAGATTGATAATGATTTGATGAATCTTGATCCTAAATTTTTTTACCACATCCAAGACTGCATCTCCAAAATCAGGAAATTAAGAACACAATTGAAAGAATGCAACATTGAAAAAGAGGATTTACAATTAATTATGAATGTGTTATCCAAGCTTGGTCCTAAGTATTCAGTGTTTTTTTTCGGGCTTTCATACCCATCAACTTTCTATGGGAGCATCATATGTTGATCCTAAGTTTGATGACTTTACAAATATCCTAATCCAAGAGGAAGCTAAGTTAATGAACATGGGTCTAATAAAATCTTCCAAGCCACATGCATTGGTGGAAAGTGATTCTAAGGGATAGAAAGAATCGAGGAATCTTGATAAGAAGCAATAGAAGAAAAAGAACAAGCCACATAAAGAATTAGAATCCTCATCCTCAAAAGGACAATCATCTAAGAAGGAGAGGCCTTTTTTTGCATATTGCAAGAAGTATGGACATGAAGAACACTATTGTTATAAGAAGGATATTGATGAGTTGAAAAATCTTCTAAAAAAGAATCACATTGATTTGCCTTCTAGAATGTCTGAATCTTCTTCTTCTACTTCAAAACAGTCTAAAAAGGACAAAGGTCAAGCATCTACATCAGGAAATAAAGGTCAAGATCTGTGTGTTTTTTCAGGTCCAGGATTAGGGAGATGGCTTCTAGATTTAGGAGCATTAATCATATGGCATCTTCACAAACTATCCTCTCTTCATTTCAACCTTGTACACTGTCTCCTATCTTGATGGAAAATAATACATATATGAGTGTAATAGGGAAGGGATCTATTAGTTTTGGGGACAAAACTTTTCAAGATTTCTTGTCTGTTCCTCATTTCAAGAACAATCTTCTTTCCATATATTAGATTACACATTGTGGAGATGGGAGAGCTGTGGAGTTCACTCCTAATTTTTTTCATCATTCGAGACTTGGAAAGTAGATAGATCATTGCTACTGGGGTGGTTGATCATTCATCTTAGTTGTATACCTTTGCATAGTTTGATTTTGATGATGACATTGTTCCTACGACTGTTGATCATATGAACCATGATTCAGAGGAGACATTTGGCTTCTTGAACTTGGGAGTTCTCACATCAGATCTAGTACTTGATCCATGCATTCCATCTCCTCCATCTACTATTGCAATTGATGATGCTCCACAGTTTGGGTTCGTTGTGATTTAGTGCAATAGGATATACATAGTCTTCTAGGTATGGCTACTTTAGATGGCTTCTTGACAGGTATTTCAGACTTTTTTTTGGAGTCTCATCTTGCAGATTTTGGAGACGTCATTGATAGCATTCATCTTCTCTTTGATGAAGATGTTCCTTCTTTAGTTGTTGTGAGGGAACACCTTGACCCTCTTGTTCAATCTCTACATGATAATTCTTTGCAGTTTGACGTGAGTGTGGATACTTTTGGACAACAGTTGGAGGAGGCTTCTTTATCTTTAGATGGGATATCCTTGTCTTTGAATTGTATTCTACATTCATCTCTACTAGATGTTTGATTTTCCTCTTCAGCAGTGTGGCCTAGAATGCCTGTTTGGAGTGTGTCATCTTTCAGCATCAACATGGAGACACTTGAGCATGCTTTAGAGACACCATCATACATCATCCATATTCATGAAATCCTACATACATCCATGGTTTTGTTTCTTCCTAAGGGGAGGAATTTTTTTCAGCAAGATTGGATCATCTTCAGCATTCAATGTTGAGCTTCTACCATCATTGCAGGAGACTCAACATTGAGGGGGGGCTTCCTTGTCTCTCTTCTACTTCTCTCTTATGGGGGGTTCTTTCTCTTCACATGGGGTTTTTACCTTCTCATTCATCATTGAGATTATTCCACATTTCCTTTTTTGTAATTCATCTCTCTTTTGGGGAGGAGTTTTGTTGCACTCGGTTTTCTCCTTTTCTCCACTTGTGAGAGATTTCATTTACATTGCATGTACATGCGTACATAACATGGCCTAGTAGCCAGGACCCATCTTTGCATCTTTGTGTCATTTGCATAATAATCTACTACTCCCTAAGTTGCACTTAAGGGGGGGTGTTGGTGTAAATAAAGTCTTGTACCTAGTTAATTCATTACTAGGGAACTTATTTACACATATTAAGTTTACTTAGGTCCTAGGAAGGAATCTTTCTATAAGGTGTTAGTTTTCATTGGTTGTTATCTTATCCTTTGACAACTACTACATGTGAACCTTGATAAGTGTGATTAGTTGTCTCATGTCATATGATTAAGACACTTATCATAATCCTATGACATCTTTCATCTCACCTTGGCTATATAACCAAGGTGTCTCTCTCATTGTAATCATCTCATATCATTAACATTGAATACATTTTATTCTTGTCATATTTTATTCTCTCTCTTTTGTGCTTTCCATTTGGTCTCAAGATCTTGGCAGCCATAGCCAATTCTAACCTGGTATCAGAGCTATATCTCAGTTCTTACAAAAGTGCATTTAATGATGTCTTGTAAATGTGTTGTAAGGTGTTGTAACACATCTTCACACTTTTCTAGGACCATAATGTTATAATTCACCTAAATAACATTACAAAGATCTATTTCAGAATATTGTAAAGTCTTGTAACAAACATTCACACTTTCCTAGGCTTTTCATCAATATTTACACCTTTCATATGTTTTAAATGGCCCCTTTATGCACTTAGAGGGCTTAATTAAGTGTCTTGTTGAAGAAGAACCCGATAAACATTTAATGCATCTTAATCTCAAACATCCACTCAAAATTTTCTAGCTGGACTAAGTTTCCACCTTGGGCGACTTACTCCCATGTGGCACAAAAAATAGAATTTATTCAAATTTCTTTTGGGTTTTTATTATTTAAGACCTAAGATAAGCTTGTGATGCAGTATTTTCTGGAATTTAGGCATAATTTTGTATTAATAAAGGTTTTTCCCCTCATTTTTCAATCCCATAACTCATCTTAATTCATAACTCATCATCATATATCATTCATTATGTTCTCAAGTCAAGCAAGCTAAGGTTTTATTATTGCAAGACATCAAGATAGCTTCCTAAGACATTCAAGGGCATATTCTTCAACTATTGCTATAGAAATTCAAGATCTATCACCATCCGAAGGTACTAACTCCATTGTTTCATGCTTCATTACTTTGTTTCTTCATTTTGGTTTAATTACCTAAAAAGAGGCTTGACCAAGGAAAACCCCCATGCCCTCACAATCAACATTTGCTCCTTCTCTCTTTGTGTGTTTGTAGATTTAGGCACTTTGAGGGTTTGAAGATCATTGAATATTTGGTTGAAGACTCATTGAATACATCTCTTTGTTGACCTGGCCAAAATATCAACAAAAAGTCACCTTCAGGCCCAAAAATTAGAGTTTCAGAAGCAGACACCTATGGGAAACCAGAGTACAGACCTAGGGCTTCCGTTTCCACTTCCAAATTTTTAGAAATTCAAAAGTGGACTAAGTCGCCACTTAGTCCCACTAAACCTTTTTTTGGAATTTTTTGTAGATTTGGATACCCATTTGGCCAAAATGAGCTTTGGTACAATTTTCTAGATTTTTTTTGAAAGTGGACTAAGTCCCCCCACCTCGCACAAATGTTCTGTCAGGCTTAAAAATCAAAATTTCCATAATTCTAGAGTTGGTTCAAGTCTTCAATACACTTCTAGGTGCACACCTTTTGTCTTACAACTTTCTATTTGGTTTCATTTTCATTTATAGGTTATTTAGTTCATGTTTGCATATCACAATGTATTTTCCAACACTTTGTATTTCTTACATTAATCTAGAAAACTTGAGTATAGACATTAGCATTTTGGCCCATCTCTCTCCTTTTAGGTGAAAACCCCTAGAAGAGTTAGAGAGCATTAAGTTTCCAAAATGATTGTTTACAATATAAAAGGCTAGGAGGCTAAACTTCATGGTTACTCTAAACTCTTCTTCCATTTTTTAGGAGTTGATAAAAAGTGAGCTTGTACATGTCATATGCTAAAGAAGGAATCTTTTTTTTTCCCAATTGTATTGCTACTAAAATAGTTTTGATTCTAGCAAGCATTGACATAATGCGATGGTTAAATTGTGGTGGTGTTGTTCTTTTCATCACGATACAAATCCTTATGAAGTTTTTTTGTTGAGTGTTTATGATGCGGATAAAGTCACATATTTGTGATCTCATTGGTTGAAAATTCCCCCTTTAAAAAAATGTAGTTTTGATTTAATGTCAATAGATATACTTGACAACCTCTTATCTATCCCTCTTTACAATATAACATCAAATTATTTTGAAAATAAAATAAAATTTAAAAACCCTTATTTTAAAATAATAGCATATAATTAATCTGCAGATTTTTAAATAAATAATACCATTATTATAAAAATATTAAACATTCGATCACAATTCAATAATGTTTTGTAGTTGAGATAAAATTAAGCATATCAAAAAGCCTTTGATCATTGTTTTTAGAATGGTTGTGCCAAGCAAACCCTCACCATAAGTCGGCAAGAAATTTCGGGGAAAAGAAAAATCGTTTAATTGTCCTTTGAATAATCCTATCATATGCATAACTATTTTACATGAGAAAAAATTGGTTCAGACTTTAACTCTCAATCTTGAAATTTATCAATTATAAAAAGATAAAAACATATCGATATCTACGAATAAAAAAAAGTCAATACGATTGTAAAGTACAACCAACTTGAGAAAATTAGGGTTTCCATTGTTTTTAAGAAATCTTGGAACCACAAAAGAAATTTTCAAAATTGTTTTACGTACGCAATGACAGAAGAATACATAAATGCAGAAATAATGAATTGACTAGCTAAATCAAACCTTGTTAACACATATCAAGGCAGATAATTCACTTCATTATAAGACCAACAGTAAGCAAAAGCTCTTTATTTTTATATATTACAGAGATTCAAAGGATGCCAAATGACCATCGAATTTTATAGGATTTAAATAATAATAAAAAATTACGGAGTAGGTTTCAAGCATTCTCTTCTCCGTTTCTTAGGGACTTCACCGCCACAAGCATCCTCGCAGTCGTATGTCAAAGTAGGAACAAGACGAGAATTGTTTTCAGGCGGCACATCCCTGCTCCAATACATTGCATTCGTGTTGTGTTACATCCGTCTAAAACTTGTCCATCATCCGCAGAGCAGTGTATTAATCGTGGGCGGCTGAGTGTCCTAACAAGCTACTACTAACTACAATAGAGGCGTTTTGAAATTTGTGCAAATTTAGTGAATGCCGACAAATGTGTCATTCAGCAATAGTTGAAAGAGGTATAGCAGGGTCAACGTTTACAGCACCGAAGAAGACAACAAACAGTTGTGGATGATCGAGTAAAGCTGTGAGAAAACAAAAGAAAAGAAGCGACGCCCTAAATATTTTTTCCTTCGGACCGGGGATACAACATTTCAGACGTATTTTTGGACTTGCAAGTCCATTTAAAAATGCATATATCCTAATTTGCATTCTCAATGGCCCAGTCTCCACGCCGCAACAGGCCCCGTACGTGATTATTGTAGTAATAGTCCAAGTTAACAAGCAGTTAGGAGGGAATTGGATTCTATACTCCATTACGAAACGTGTTGTATTGACTAACAGAAATTTAGATCATAATATAATATGATTTTGAATCTGGTTGAATGTGCATTTATAGGGTTGTCTATCATATCAAAGCGAAAGCGGCAACCGGGGCCATTCCATAGTCGCTTCAAAAACATTCATTTAGTGTTATTTCTGGCGATTGTTGAAGTATGGAAAAGAGGAGACGAGCAACATCATCTTCTGCGCTGGTCGTGGTTACAGACGCATCCAAATTCAGCGATGTTGTGCAACTGTTGACAGGAACGCCAAAGCCTAATATAGAACAAAAGGAGGCAGGATATAATGAAGAGGCATTCGAGAAACCTCTACTCATTAAGCCTGTAGCCAAACGACTTGCTGTCGAACAAGTCGGTAATAGCAGCCCTTGGTTATCTTCACTTATTCCTCCAACATATTCCTCTTGTCATCTCCATAATCTCCTAACACGGCCTGTGGATGCCAACTGTCCGTCAATAATGCAAAGGCAGTGGGATGTTGATCCCAGTACTTCTTTTGCGAGCCTTATCGAATTTCTGGAAGAAGATACTTATGATTATGTTCTGGACAATTTGTTAGAAAAAGCGGATACAAAAACCGATGACGAGTTCTAGGAAATCTGATTATTATACATGGTAGAAAACCATACTGTAAACTGAACAGTAGAGCAATGCAGCGAGTATCATTAGTAGTACTATTTTCATTTTCCCTTGTAATTACATCTTTACATGTAATAGCATCTAGGAACTTCAATCAAATAAAAATATTTACTTCAAATTACAAAGTTAAATTTCACTCGTTTTTTTTTTTTTATTCAATCTTCATAAATTGAAATCAAAAGATAGAATTTGAAGTCATACTAAAGGTTCTTTTAGCAGAAAATTAAGGGAGTGAAATAAGAAAACAGGTTATAATAAAACAGATTAAAGATGCCTAGAAACAGGTCCATTTTCTCAAATTTTATGCTGAAACCAAACACTAACTTCATTTCTTATAATTGGTAACAACTCTTAAACTCATGGGGTGTATGTCCACAGATAACTGAACTAAATGATTAAACTTCAAATGTCGTGCTCACAATCTGGGCATAACATAAACAACAATTTATTTTATTCTATGGTACAACCTTTATCTGTGATGATGTTATGACATTCTACATGTGCACCTAGGGACGTTTCTGCTGCAACATCATCAAGGAGCACTGTGGAGAAGGTGGGTAACGAGGTAAATGAATGGGAGTGCAACGAACTTCGTTTGCCCACTTTGAAATGGAGACTGTCCTACTTGGATACGGTGTCTGTAAGACAAGCACCTTGGAAGGATTCCACCAAGGATCAACTCCTATTAGGAATTTCAATGTGAAAAATGAGGAGACCAAGTCCCTAAGACAAGGCTGAGTGTCCAAGGTTATTGAAACATTCAATTTGATTCTTCAATGAGATTGTTATGAATACGCTGAAATCTATTCTAATGATTTTTAATAATTTAAGAAATACTAAATGCAATATTTATTCAATTTGTTGTATTAAGGACTAATTGAATAAGTTGCTTTTTACCGAGGACAATTAAGCTATAATTTTCTCTTTCTAAGGTTTGTTTTTGGTAACTCAATTAGATGGAGTTGAATCTCACTAGCTCACACAAAATTATCTTGTGTTATATTTCACAATTTACATTTATTTAAGGGATTGAATAATTTTCTACGTGTGGTTGGAACTATGCAAATGAGCTTAATAGAGGGTTTCAACCTTTATCCTTATCAGGGCCTTAATCAATCATAAGAGCCACATCAAGTTGAAGAACATAATATTTGGTTCATCTAATTAAACTAATATTAACTTACCCTTTTAAATCTTTATCCTCTAATGTAAATGCCAACTTACACACACACACGAAATTAATTTAATTCTAGTGTTTTTAGAGCACTAATAATTTGATAATTTTCTTATTATATCAAGTTCTTATTATAATTGATTGCTTAATAATTTATTATAGAAATATATACAAACATATATGTAACTAATAAAATCACACACACACACACACAAGGAATGAATTTAATACTAGTGTTTTTAGAGCACTAATGATTTGATAATTTTCTTATTATACCAAATTCTTATTATAATTGATTTCTTAATAATTTATATATATAACAACCCCATTTAATTTTCTGATTAAGGTTGGCCTACCTCACTATTTAATTCACCTATTTTATTGCATCGCATCTAGGGAATTTGATAAAAAAATCACACCTATAGAATTGGGCTACATTCCTAGGATTTAAATGTGTAAGGAATACGTTCCTTAAATAATCCATCAACTTATTCCTAGATCAAAAAAATTGAGATTAAAGCATATTTTACTAATGATTTTATTTTCTTTGCTAAAACGTGCCTCAAGATTCCTATTGGTTTGATATAATCCCAGAGTAGAAAGTCCAACCCCTGAAAACAAATGTAAAATAATATAAGGAAGCACATTTGTATTCTAAGGACATTAAACTTGTAGTTTTTTTGAAAGATGGTTATCAAATCACTTAACCAAATAAGGAATATAAAAACATACACATTCATTAAGATACACAAGTTCTATTTAGGAATGATGAAAAATTGAGTTGAATTAGCAAATTATTCTCTATTAATAAAACTAATAAAACTACTACAAAGCATCATGCCTTTCTTTTCTCTTGATTTATTTATATATGAAAATAAAAATGAATAGAAAAAGAATAAGGAATGAAATAAATGTTAGGATTTCTAACAAGATCATAACATCAAAAACTTGAAACTTTCACAAAAATACTTGCACACAATGAGCCTAATTTACATTATCAAAGAGATTGATAAAAGATTTAATTAAAATATACAATATGACTGCTTAAATAGGCAAGGTAGTTAAGGTAACCATGTGAAACACAATGATTGAATAACCCTTCAAGGATGGAATTCTTGTTACCTCACATGACAAGTGTTCTAGTGAGTGGAAAGAGACCATGCAAGAGGTGTCTCAAAATTTGAGAATACTTGTCTGTCACATGAGGTGAGAAAAAACTCTAGAAGTCCTCTAAGTGATCTTAATTGTAGTGTGAATAATAATCTAGTAAGGGATAAAACCTAACTAGTTTAATAATACCTCTTTTGACGCTAAGGGTGCTGGCAAGAAGTTGAGTCAACTTTTTGACCATTTAGTGGAAGTGTTTTGCCTGATTTTTAGAATTCAACACATTTGACCTTAAAATTTGAAGCACTTAGAGATGGAATCTTGGAAAAAGTCATTAATCATAAAATGTAGTAATCGAAGTCTAGTTTCCAAATATGTAATTTATTTCAATACCCAGGTGATACAAATTAATTTTCAATTGGTGTTTCTAAAACACATCGTTTAAAAGTCATTTTGTTTTTTTACCATACTATACATGTGTACATCATCCATATTTTGACCTAAATAATTATATTTTTCTAAATTCTTTTGGGAAAATATTTTTAACTCACTAAAACACGGTTTCTATTTTTTTGTAATTTTTTATTGAATTTTTTTTTTGTTAATTTTTTATTGGTCATATTTGGTGTTTTGAAAAATCATCGTGTATGTCACACATAAAGTGACCTAAACTTATCATTTTTTGAATTTATCTTTTTAAAATTGAAAAGAATTGTCTTAAGTATTCTTTCGTGCAATCCGTTCATCAAAAAAATGTGCTAGTAAAAAGTTATTAAAATACTAAAAATTCTTGATAATTCAAGTTTATGGACCTATTTCATCATAAATTAAATGAAAAATTAAAAAATTAATCCAATTGTAAAAAGAAAAACACATTTAGAATCTACACTATCTCATCTATAATGGGTTTTAATTTCATCAAAAAATTCTACAAAATATTTCTTCAGACATATGCCCAAACTCACTATTTTCTTGTGACATTGCTACGACCTTCAACTTGTAGGTCAAACTAGGTTAGGGCCTAGGTTCAGATCCCAAAACCTTTTTCCAAATTTGTTAACAAAGGAAAAACCTCACGTACATTTCAAATTTCTAGAAATGGGACCCTGTTTAGTAAACGAGATCCTATTTTCTTTATAAACGAGATCTCATTTCCCAATTGTTTGTTGAAAATGGAACGAGATCCCATTTACTATGGGATCCCGAGTTATTTTTGACCATTTTTTTAATTTTACCATAAAACAGGTACATCTCGAGTCTAAGAATTGTTTTGTACTACTGACTATGACATATTCCCTATTTTTAGAATTGTTTATGGCTACGAAGATCCTGAAACCAAATGGAAAGAAAAAAGAAAGAGAATATGAGTATGACACGAATAAACTACATTCTTATCAATATGATTCAAAGATATGATTGTGATGTACAATGTAGTAGACCCCTTAGTTATATAGCCAAGGTGAGATACAAGATGTCATAGGATTATGACAAGTGCCTTAATCATATGACATGAGACAAATAATCACAACTACCTAGGTTCACATGTGTTACAAGTCAAAAGATAATATAAAAACTCATGAAAACTAACATGTTCTAGAAAGATTCCTTCCTAGGACTTAAGTAAACTTAACATGCATAAATAAGTTCCCTAGTAATGAATTAACTAGGTACAAAACTTTATTTACACCAACACTCCCCCTTAAGTGCAACTTAGGGAGTAGCAGATTATTATGTAAATGACACAAAGATGCAATGATGGGTCCTGAATATGAGGCCATGTTATGTACCCATGTACATATGAAAATGAAATTTGTCACAAATGGAGAAAAGGAGAAAACCCTATTGGAAAAAACTCCTCCCCAAAAGAGAGATGAAATATAATAAGGAAATTCTCTCAATGATGCATGAGAAGGCCAAAACCCTTGTGATGAAAAATAACCCCCATAAGAGAGAAGAAGAAGAGATACAATGTAGGCCCCTCTCAATGTTGAGTCTCTTGCAATGATTGTAGAAGCTCAACATTGAATGTTGAAGATAATCCAATCTCGTCGAACAATGTTCCTCTCCTTAGAAAGAAACAAAACCATGAATGTATGTAGGATATTAGGAAGATGTATTATGTATGATGTCTCTTAAGCATGATCAAGTGTCTCGAAGTCAATATTGAAAAATGAAACACTCCAAATAAGCATTTTAGGCCACATTGTTGAAGAGTACAATCAAACATCTAGTAGAGATGAATGTAGCACATTATCCAAACAGAAAAATATCCCCTCTAAATACAAAGAAGCCTCCTCCAAATTTTGTCCAAAAGGATCTATAGTCATGTCAAACTGTAAGGAATGGTCATGTAGAGAATGAACAAGAGGGTCAAAGTGATCCCTCACAACAACTGAAGAAGGAACTTCTCCATCAAAGAGAAGATGAGTGCTATCAATGATGTCCCCCAAATATGCAAGATGATACTCCATAAACAAGTCTAAAATACTTGTCATGAAGTCATCCAAAGTAGCCAAATCTGAAAGACAATGTAGATCTTGCTACAATGAATCACAAGGAGCAAAAATTGTAGAATCACAAGTATCCTCAGGTACAATAGTTGATGATTCTACCAATGTCATATTACAAAAATCTTCAACCTCAAGATGTTGAATCATAGATGAAGAAGATGAACCCTCTAAATTTGAATTAGGAGCCATAGAAACTTAAGGCTCAATAGATGTCTCTATAGGAGAAGAAGGTTTTGTGTCATCAAAAATAGCATACCTTTCCAAATTAGCAAGTGTTTCAACTATTTTATCAACAATATGTCAAAACTCTACAAGTGGAACAAGACAATCCGCAATGGGATTCTCTAGGAATGGAGGTTCATTCGAGTCTCCATACATCTCCCAAAGTTTTGGCATAAGGTCATGAGGGATATCAATACCATCAGTGGCCATTTGTGTATCAATATCACAACTAAAACCAATTACTCCTAGGATATGTTATGTTTTTATGTCCCACAAAACTCTCTTCCATTTTGATGAAGGTTTATGAACTAGTCCATAGAGCACCAAGACTTAAAGTTTCATCGATTTAACCTTATTACAACATGATTCTTCTTGATTCCCATATTAAACTCCTCAATTTAGTGACACAATAGACCAATCAAGAGACATAAACCAACAAAGGAAAAAGATTACCCCCCAAATTACTCAATCATGGAACTCCCCAAGCAATATCTAATTTGTGGCACTTTATATTTAATGCATTTACAATTTCTAGATGCCAAAAACAACAAGATAGACTTGATCTTAGTGCTTACAGATTCCAAAATAGGCCACATAATCAGTTACAATTTTTGGTATAAAATGAGATCAATTTGATCATTCCAATAAAAAATACACGAAAAATTATGAACTTTCAAAAGACAATGCACCCAAAAATGTTACCGTAGGAGCAAGATATGAGCTCTCCTAGTTCCCAAAATGAGGATGAAGCAACAAAACCTATAAGAATCTACAATTTATGGAATAAAAAAACTCAAAAACCAAATTTTGATTGCATCACTATGAAGAGCATGAAAAATTAGCCCAAATAAAAAAAAAATTGCTCGAAAAAAGGAGTCAAACTAAGCAATATATGACGCTTTGAAATTGAATTGCCAAAATCAAAATGCAATCCGTGAGGGGAGGAATTTTTTTTAGAAAACTACTAACATATTGTTGATGTTAGCAAAACACTATCTTAAATTTGAGGCCTTGGTGCCTGTCAAAGGAATATTTACCCTTCTCCAACTTAAAATTGATAGGTGTTTGACCGTCATACCTCAGCCTGTTCGATGGAATATTTGCTAAGAATATTCTGCTAGAATATTCTTTCACTGACTTTGATTGCTGGATTTGACTTTGAATGTCCACCAATTTTATGAAGTGACACCAAATTTTTATTAGAGCCCGATATTTTTTGATTCACCACCGATTTAAATGTGTCAGATTTAGAAAGGGCCAATCAAATTTTTTGTGGGGCTGCAGATTTGAAGAGAGGTGGCTAATGGGACAACACCATGCACGAGAGTGGTATGTTTTCAGTACTCTATAGATTACTAATATTGTATATTGGATTAAATCTGCATATTTCTTCCTTAAAGTTTTTTCAATTTTTACAATAAAAATTCTTTAAAAAATTTAATCGTTAGAAAATTATTTTTTTGTAAAAATGTTTTCAAAAAATTTCAAACAATTTTTTTTATTTTTTATTTTTGAGAAAATTGTACCAATGTCATAATGATGACCTAGGGGCCATACAACTCCCTAGGCAAAAAAAAATTGCTTCATAGGACAACTGTCCTGATTTTGACTAATTAACAGTCGGTCTTAGGGTTTTTGGCCCTTTTTGGAGATGATGGTAGGGTCAAATATGATCCAAAATGCTCCAAAAATGTAGCTACTTTCTAGATCTAGCAACCACTCTTTAGCTTGAAACCCTCATAGATTTGGCCTCATATGTTTGTTTTGGATGAAACAAAAGGAACAATCATCTTTATTGAACCTTTCAGATGCAATGGTGATCTTAGATTTGTACCAACAAGCTCTAATTTTAACTTGCAATAAAGATCCAAAAATGGAACCCCCAAATCTGGTGTTTCTATCGATTTTTTATTTATTTTCCAGTTCATCATATGATACAAGAGAAGAGCATACTCAACTTTTTAAGATTTACCAAATCTCTTTAGAAAAAGACTCTCCAATAGCACCCAACCTGCTTTGATACCATGTTAGAATTGGCTATGGCTGCCAAGATCTTGAGACCAAATGGAAAGCAAAAAGAAAGAGAATATGAATATGACAGGAATAAATTGTATTCTTATAAATATGATTCAATGATATGATTGTGATCTACAATGTAGTAGAAACCCCTTGGTTATATAGCCAAGGTGAGATACAAGATGTCATAGGATTATGACAACTTTCTTAATCATATGACATGAGACAAATAATCACAACTACCTAGGTTCACATGTGTTACAAGTCAAAAAATAATATAACAACTCATGACAACTAACACCTTCTAGAAAGATTCCTTCCTAATACCTAAGTAAACTTAACATGTGTAAATAAGTCTCGTAGTAATGAATTAACTAATCAACTTTTGTCTTGTAGAAGCTCTTCAACTTGGGATTTTTTTGAATTTTGAAAGGAGGCATCATCGGGACACTGTTAGAAAGGAATTTTGTTGAATTGCTACTTGTTTTCAAAGGAGGAAGAGGAATTTTATTTAATTGCTACTTGTTTGAAGGAGGAAGATAAATTTTGTTGCATTGCTATTTGTTTTCAAAGGAGGAAGAGGAATTTTATTTATTTGCTAAGTTTGTTTGAAAGAGGAAGACAAAATTTATTGAATTGCTATTTTTTTCCAATGGAGGATGAGAAATTTTGTTTAATTGCTACTTGTTTGAAGGAGGAAGAGAAATTTTATGCAATTATTACTTGTTTGAAGGAGGAAGAGGAATTTTGTTTGATTGCTACTTATTTGAAGGAGGAAGAGGAATTTTGTTCAATTGCTACTTGCTTGAAGGGGGAAGAGTAATTTTGTGAAGACCATTGAGGATAAAAACATTGAGGAGACCATGGATGTAGATGATGCAAACTTGCGAGATGTGAATGTGGAAACTAATACAAATATACAAACTACTCCTAGTATGTCTTCAAATATCCCTTTCAATGCTATGGAGAATGTTTCAATAGGAACAAGTCCAGGTACATCTTCAAATTGACCTTTGAGGCTCACAAAAATGGTGCTTATTAGAGATTTGAAAAATGTTCGATATAACAATGTTGACATCGATAATATTTGTAGAGTTCAAGATTTCAGTCAAGTTGTTGAAAATGAAAAATAAAATGAAAATGAAAATGAAAATCCTTTTATTGAACCTGAAAAATGAAAACCATTTTGTTGACGAAAATGAGGATGAAAATGAAAATAGATTTGAAGTTGAAACTAAAAATGAATTTCTAGGAAGTGATGTTGAAAATGAATATATATATTTTTAAATTGAAAGTGATGTTTTAGATAATCTTCCTAGTAAGGTTTCTTGGAGACAAATAAGAACACATGCCAATAGATTATACAAACAATTTTTTTATCATTAAAAACATTCAATTTAATGTCAACTAATGATGCAATTGATGAGAATGCAAAAAATGTGAAAAGTAATGAAAAAGTCAGGAAGTTTTGTTAAACAAAGAAGAAAAGATCAATCAGTAAAACATGCTATGTCTACTACTATTTTCTTTTTCTTCGCAAAAGTGGCAAGCCACTATAATATATTATATTATAACTAAATAAAATAATACAAAACCTTGGTTCAAAAGAGCATACCAGTAAGAATGAACCAGGAAGAAAACCTTTGGTTGTAGCTCAGTTAGATACAAAATTATTTTGAAGTCATCCCTATTAGGGATCCGATTCATGATTTTACAAAATAATATTCTACCAAATTACAGACCACTGAAAGTCTTGAGGACTAAAAAATATATCATGTTGCAAATTAGGATGAGCCAACAATTACCACTATTAGTTTCCTTACATCAACCTATTACAAAAACAAAACAAAACCCTTATTCTTCCATTTCCATAATGTCATTTTCTCCTTGGTTTTCTTCAATCTCTACTATTGTTTGTGCCATCCAGTCTATTGGAAAAAATAGTTGATCTAAAGATAAGAATGTAGCAAGAAGGGAAATAACAATTGCTATAGTTAATAAAGAAACTTTGAATAAAATAATGGTAAGCAGTATTAGTGAATTTTTAAAAATAAATCCTAAAACATTGCTAAGAGCAGAAAAACAAAGAGAAAGCATAGAAAATTATCCTACCAACCAATGTTGGAGATTTAGTGGTTGACTCTAGAGATTTGACATGAAATTGAATGTTGAAATTAATTCTTTGATTGAAAAATATTGGCATGATAGTACTAGGGTATCATCTAATGCTAGAGATGTTTTAAAATTAAGAGGGATCCAAAGTTTGTGGTCCTCATCCAATACACCTATTAGATACAACACAAACTGAATTTTTATATAAAATTTTGTGGTGATTTAGTGTTACCTAGTAATATTAAAATAATTCAAAGGTCTTTTGAAAAATGTAAGCCTTGGTATGTAAAAATTAATAAGCAACAAATATCTTGTTGTTGTAAAATGCATATTCAATTTCGTTAATTTTATGATGTTTTTCGATATATACGTTGTAATTTTCATACTAACATGATTATGCAGGAATGTGGTATTAATATGCCACCTGAAATAATAAGGGAGTTTATATCAAGTCTGTTTTGTGAAAGATCTAATGGAAAATTATTTTGTTTAAGTTCTTGTATTTCTTGAAAATACACTAGTTGTGGAAATATTTCATGTTCTTAATAGTTTGCATGCATGAAAGTGTTGATAATGATTTTGGAAAACTATTAGTGGATGTTAAAAGATTTAAGAATGTTAACTATTCTCTAAAAGATGGAAAAATTGAAAAGCATTGTGATTTAGTTATAAAAAAAGTTAGTGTACATGCATTTATATTAGTATTTAAGAATAAGATTGTACCAAAATATGTAATGCAATCTCAACATTCTTGATGGATTGATGGCCAATTTCATGCATGTAGAAACACATTTCTAGTTGGTAGTATATCTATCAATGTTTGATTTTATAGAAAACTATACTCTAGCTCCACAAGAGGAAATTCAATCATAGTATTATAATTTAGTGCACCTGGATATGTTTGTTCATATTGTTTATAGACATTGAAATGATAGTACATAGGATGATATAAATTTTTTGAGGGAGTATCATTTCTATTTGAGTGACAACTGGTTACACTCATCAAAGTTTGTTGATTACTGTTTCTATATATTTTATATAAATTTAAGAGAAAGAGGAATCTAGATGATAGAACACCTCATATGGTTAGATAATTATATGAGATAGTTCAAGAATGCTCAAATGTTTGATTGGTTAAGTAGGGTTCACAAGGAACTCAATGTCCAACATATGCAGAAATATATCTTGAAGTTGGGCATGGCAAATGAGAACATGATGGAGTTGGTGTGTGTGTTCAAAGAATTATTTCTAGAGAAAAAATGAAATTTGAGGATGCAGTAAAGTTTAAAGATGCATGTGTGATTGTAGATTGGTGCAATACAATATTATCTACACCTGGTTCGAGTGAGTACTCTATAGTTCACCGATTCGTTTAATTGGTTGAAGAAGAGAACATTCTACCTAGACTTGATTGTGAGACAATTGGTTGATCTAATAAATGGCATTCATTTAAGAGTTCAAATGCAAGCACATAGACTATCTAGACAAGGGAGCTTTCATGTTTTTTTCAGTTTTGTAGCTCAGGAGATTATGAAGCATGTGAAAATATGTATTGGGTTGAAGAGTGGAAGCAAATATTGTTGACACTTGCAAAAGAAAACGATCAATATGAAACAACAATTGAAGACAATGATCAAGTATTTACATCAGAAGACTATGACCATGTTTCAGACCTTGTACAAGAAGAAAATTTAATTCAATTTTTTTCATTTTATTTTACTTTATTGCTATTTTTCAATAATAAATTATTTATTTATATACATTTATGGATGTATTTAGATTGGTCAAATTATATGTACATGCACAAGTTATTAAATAAAATTTGTTTGTAGGATATGTGTGTGTTGTTTTTGCACCTAAGGGGAATGAAGAGGGAATAGAATATTGGTTGGCTCATTGTGTGGAGAATAAGCATAAGTTAACATCACCTCAAGAAGATGATGATGACTATCATTATCCAACATGTATGACAATCCCCAAAATCCCCGTAAGAAAATTTTGATAACAAGTTTTTGATCCCCTCAAGCAAATTTTTAGAATTTTTTTGATCCCCTTAAGAAAATTTTGAGAACTTCTCTAATGATGGCTATCATGTTATCCAATAGGATCAGTAGTAGTTGTTGGAACTTGGCTACAAAAAAACCTGATAAGGAAGAATGGTCTGCTTACATTCAAATATTAGGAAACACATAAGAAGATTATACACTACTCACATTTGGTGGGGGAAACAAATATAAAACTAGATTGGTATCATGGAAGACCTACAAATAAAGAGATATGGACAATTTCTATGGAAGAGTATGAGACAATCATAGATGCATTGCAGAAAAGATAGGATCTAGATGGTATGATGGAATAAGTAAATATAGGTAAATATAGTTTAAGTGTTATATTGTCATTTTAAATAGATTAAATACATGTTTTGATATTACTCAAGTGTGTTACTAGTTGAAATTGATTTCAATTGTCCTTTTATAGATCCTTAAGCCATCATCACAAAAAGGAGAGTCAATGCAAATTCAACCTAGACAACATGAAATACTTGGTAAAAACAGGTAATTATTAGTTAAATTATATTCAAATACTTGTTTTGATTATATATTGATATTGCTTGTACATTAATAGTTAAAATTGATTTATTATCCTTTTTCGTATCCTTAATCCATCATCACATTGATCTCATACTTTGAAACAAAAAGGAGAGGATACAGATTCAACCTAAAAACATGTGTGGAATACTTTTAAATATAGGTACTTGAGTTGTGTACATATAGATAGTTTTATATAAATTAAAATATATATGTTTTGATGATTTCATTGATATTACTTGTATCATTTTGATAGTAGGTGGCATGAAGACCTGCTACATTCTTGACACAAGTTTAAGATATTCTTGAGATGGCATAGCCAAAATTTGAAAACATTGTTTTGAGTTGATATATATGTACATACATACTTACATAGCTAAACATTTTGTACAGATTGTAGAAATACATGTACATACACAATTATACTCTATACTTTTATTTATCAAAATTAATACTCTATACTTTTTTTGTTTGTTAAATGTGCATGTTTCCCTACTTTGAAACTTTAAATTTGATTGTATAATCACTAAATATCATGTATATTATTGCTAAATCAATTATATCAAATGCGACTAAATATGAGACACATACTTTAAATTGTTTCATCCCCTTAAGATGTCCTATTAAGATATATCCTAAATATTATACCTAATTATATCATTTGTTATGATGAGTCACCCTACTTTGAAACTTTAAATTTGATTTTATAATCACTAAAAATGTATATTACTATTAAATTTGGTTTCCTTGAGCAACTTCACCAAATTTTGGAAACTTCTTTGATTCCCTTAAGATTTTGTATTATATCATATCCTAAATATTATACTTAATTATATCATTTTTTATGATGAGTTGCCCTAAAGTCTAATAATTTTTTATATCACTTAATATTTATACTTAATTATACTCTTCTATGATCCCCTTAAGACATCGTATTAGGAACCTTTAAGACATCCTATTATGACATGAATTAAATAAACATTGACACTATTAAATTGTATATAATTTGAATGTTATGATGAGTCATCCTAAATTCTAAGTTAATTATATCAATTACAATTAAATATGAGACATGTACTCTGAAGAATTTCATCCCCTTAAGATGTCCATAGGTGAAGATGTTTGATATTATTTGGTTTGTATTTTGAAATCATTTGGTTTAGGATGTTGCCAATTACATGGAAACTTGTAGATTAACTTAAAGGAAGAAGGTTGTAGTATTTTATTTGGATGCCATTATTTGTTTTGACAAATCATAAATTACTATTTTTGTTGAACATGATGTCAAGAAGATTTTTCTATTCTTAATTTTTCTCTAGCACTTTGCATGATTTATAAATACGGGAGTACAAGATTTAATTTCAAAACTTTAGCCTATTTTTGGATAATTGGGTTGTGTTGATAATCAAAGCTTGCACCTCTCCGATAGTCTTATGGGAAATTTAGTGAGTGGGGGACAAATTGTATCTCACTGAATACCTCTATGATTTTTATACAAAGTCGGCTCTTCTTTGGGGGTTTTGAGATAAGTGTAGAAGGAAATGTAAACATAAAACATAAAAGGTGATGCGCCAAATATTTTACAACATTTCAAACCCAAATCATTCCTATGAGTGATATAAATAGGCATAGAGTGCCACTACCCTTCATTGTTGGAAAGAGAATGAACATCAAAGGCTAACTTTAAGAACAATGTAGACTTTCAAATCTTTCTGTAGGTAGTGTTCATTAAAGTTTGATCAAACATAAATACTTCTTACAATTATCAAAACAATATCTCAAAAATCACATGAACTCTATCTCCTAATACAACATAGTACGATAAAATAATAACTTTCAGAAAAACAAAGTCCAATGACATAGTCCAATCTTCTTAAGTTACTATTTTGCAATACAAGCATACAACATAGAAATATGCTACTTAAACTATCTAGATTCATCTTGTAAGACAAAGTGTTTCATTCAAAATGATATTATAAAGAAGGAAAGCTTGAAAGAGGCCATACATGCACAATCTTAATAAATTATCCACAATAGTTCATGCTTTAATTATCAAATGAACCTTGAAATAGAGGTTAGACACAAATTCGACAACAATTTAAACCTTAATAGATATAACATGCTAGAATAAAGTACTTCTACAACTTGTTTCTGAAAATAATTCTAAAAATCCTAAGAAAACTAAAGAAACTTTTTCTTTCTCAAGAATCTGCTACTTGGAATCCAACCCTTTACTATGTTGTTTCCATGATTTTATAGCTGCCAGAAAAAGAAAACACTGCCTTAGCATATAAGTAATTACTGGTAGATGTCGTAATAGTTGATAGCTCACAATTTGATCATGGATCTCTGGTTACGCTGCAAAAGTCTTGATTCATTAACTCTCAGCTATTGCATTTATGTCTTCTAGATATTTAACAAAGATAAGGGCTTGTAGATGATCAAATTTTAGAAATAAAAGCCTGGAAAGAAGTCTTGTTGTATAGTCACATCATCCTGAGGCACCAACCCAAAAATAAAATAAAATAAAGGGAAAAGAAGGAAGCTAATCAGCTCCTATAAACTCTCAAAACACATCAATCTATAGAAGTAAATTGCCTACAGTGAAGAGGTGATGTTCAGCTAGGTGGAAACCTCCGAGCTTATGAATATATCTCCTAAGGGAATACCCAAGAAGCTAACACGTGTCCCAAAATTTCTCCCAAAAGGAAGGTGAGAGATGAAAGCTGCACAACCACCATGTGGCATATTGCGCATCTTTCCGATAATTTTCCTTAAGCCATTGGAACACCCGAAATTGAAAAACCTCTGCACAAGACGAAAATGAAAATTACTAGGGCAAAAACACTTCACGGTTCTGGCGACTCACAGGGGTCTTCACTTTGTGATGACATGAACCTAGGCCTCTAGTTGTTTCTAGAGTTTGACGAGTGCGACACGCCAAGCCTCCTAGTCTGCATCAGTTGGTAGGAAAAGGGCCTAAATGTATCTATATAATTGTTAAAGATTAAAAATGTCCTTCAAAGAGATGTGCCCGCATATGGAAGAAAATTCACCCAAGTGATAATAGAGTTGAGAAAGAGGATAGATCTGGCGCTCAACATCATCAACCATGGGTAGGGCACTTGAGCTTGGAAAGTTGACTGAGGCCTGGACCCTACGTCAGATTGCATCATTGAACTACTCCATCACCAGTGCATATTCATCTGACGAAGGAAGAGGAGGAAAACCAAAACTAACCAAGACATTGAAGTCTTTCTTGATCTCAACAACCTGCTTATTCAACAATACCTGAAAATATTTACATTCAGTCGCAACCCTATGGCAATTGATAATCTCATTGGCCTTGATGGAGGAGATTTGCTAATCGGGAATTCCCACTTCTTCTAGGGTCTAGCTAGTGGCAATGCATAATTTTGAGATAAAACTTTGGGAATCCACCACTCGGGATGAACACTTTTTTATGAAATGACTGGCCATTGGCCTGAACTTGGTATTTAGCTCCCCAACATCCCTTAAAAACTATAAGACAAGTCCCAAAACAAAAATGCCAGCTGATATCCACTCCCATTGCATAGCTATCAACCTCTTTATTATGGGGAGGGGCCCAGATTCTCGCAAATCAACTAACTCTTGGTTGAAATGAGCCTCCCTTGTCTTTATACTTTCTTGAACCATTTGGCTCTTCTCCTACAGAGTGTTTGCTAATTCATAACTCATCCTTCCGACTTCTTTTCTAGACTCCTCGACTTCCACCTGGATCCTTGAAATATCATTGGATTTTCGGGCTAAGACATTATTCAGCTCTCCTTTTAAATTTTCAATTTTACTACAAAGCTAAACTCGCTTGTTCCAAACATCTACAAGCAATTTAGATACATCCTCTTGATAGCCTTGGATTTTCCTCATGCGATTCACATAAGCTTCTCTGGCTCAGACCATATTTTCCAATATACTTACTATATCTTTCACATTTACTAACTCCACCTCACGCTTCTTTAATCTCCTATCCAGCCTCTCATAGATAGCATATACTACTTTTTGAGTAGCTTTAGCTAGGACCATCTTATCACGCGAGTGAGTTTCGCTCAAGTCTAGGCCCATAGCATGCATGTCATAATCTTCCATCTACATTTACCCTTCACGTTTTGAAACTAGCAGCCTCATGGTGGTAATAAGCAGAGAGTTTCACTCTTCATTGAAATAGGCCTTGATCTTCTTTGTAGTGGGCTTCTCAATATTCTTTGATAGTATTTTTTTCTCTCTAGCCTTTCGGGCCTATTTGGTAGCATTGAAATGATCCTGAAGGTTCTATGTGACATTCACACTCTATGATGCAATGGAAGCACTAGGGGGAAGCCCAAAAAGAGTGAATAAATGGGACACTTCGAACATGTGGGCATCGGGGGATGCAAAAGGCAATGTGATCATGGAAAAGGGAGGGATTGCAAATTAAGCAAGTGCAAAACTGGTAGGGATAAAAATAGAAGTGGGTTGATGGAGAGGTGCTTTCCGTTTATCAGATGATGTGGGAGTAAAAGGAAAAGTAGTGGTTTCATCCAATCCAATAAGGTCCTTTCATAGGGCGATTAATGACCCCACAACGACTCCAATGGATGACAACCCCTCAACGTGCAAGATGATATTAGTGGATCCTCTTAAAATGGTGGGGGGGCACATTCAGAATTATCAATCCGGGGGTCAAGGGTAGAGGATTACTTTCTATAAGAGGAGGCAAGGAGTTGACAAGAGATGCAGAAACAAGGAAAAGAGGGGGAGTGAAACTTACCTAGGTCATGGTCGATGAAGCATTCTGGAGGGTGGACTCTACTTCTTGTTGTTGTTGGATAAGAACATTGAGAATACACGTCTTTGATCCTTCTTCATTTCAAGTGACTAGAACTAGTACATTTTGATCCTTGGGTTGCAGAGTCTTCTGAAACCTGACCTTCAGCAACTGTGACAGATGACTTTGGAGACCGTTGGGTTCTCTTTGCTTTATTTTGGATGTCAGAAGTAAAGGGATCTTGTGAATCAACTTGCCTTGAATTCCTCCAACTTTCAGACTCTTGTTGTCTAGAAACCTTAGGTGGAACCCTCTCTTCATTGATTTGATGACTTGTCCCAAGATTTCTATTGTCAGAATCAACCTCCTTATCATATAAATCCTCAAACTCCTCATTAAGCAGAAAGTTTCCAAAAAGGGCACCTGGACATCTCATATCTTATCAGAATCTCCAGAAGTCAGACTTCTTTCTTTTTGACCAACCCTTTTTCTTCAATTGTGTATTAAGAGATTTGTTTATTGGGAGATTCCTTTGGTACCCTGCCTATGGCTCATAGAAACTTAACTATCTTGGCCTTTCCTCTAGAATGTGAGTCAGGTTAATGTATACCTCTAGGATTTCTCAGGTTGGGTTGTTCCTTCTTTGTAAATATTCCCTAACCTCATGCCTTAAAGTAAAAATCCCATTCGGGTTATAATCTCACTTGTCACAAATGAGGACCAGACCCAAGGCTTCCAGTAAATTTGTGATCTTATCCTCCACCTTTTTCTTAGTTAGTATTACCTGACTCCTAGAAATCATGAGATGAAGATCGTAAAGCTTCATTTCATTCCTTCTAGCACCATAAACCTTGTCAATGATAGATACTTGGTGGCATGCCTCTAGTGCGAAAACCCTATCAGTTACAAATCTTGGGGGTCGGAAAACCTCCCCAAGAAAATCGTGGAACCTAACAAATGTGAAATATTCACCCAAGAAATAATCGAGTGGGACAGGTGGATTCTCCATCCAACCTATAGCCCCCTGAGAGAAATGGCCGATGGGGCAGGGCAACAAATCCTAGAGCACTTGCCTCAGAAAGTAATCCACAAATTGATAATAATCTCCTATCTTTGTAAGCATAAGGGTCCATATAGAAATTGGTTGGAGACAACCCCTTTCATCTAACCTCGATATTGATACTTTCCTCCCTAGCCACTGAAAATTTTGATGTAAAAGCAAATTAACCAGAACAAAAGAATACTTGAACTTGGACTTTCTATGGTAATTCTTCAACTGTTCTTTGATATTCCTAGCTATTATCTTAGCAAAATCATAATGCCTTAGAACCTTTTCCATTTTTAGCGCAAGGGGTAGGGAAAACTAGAAAGGATTGACTTCCTCATCATTTTCAAGGCCAAAAACCCAAACCAACATTGAGAACATAGACTGTGTATCTTTTTTAAATTTCTCGGGTCAAAGGGGCTAGCGAATTTGTCCTCTTTATGGCTTCTCCTTTGTTTCATCCTCATAGAAACTCATTTTCCCAAACATGTGTTCCCCTAGGGCATCCATCTACTCTTCATCAAAAGCCTCGGTGCCCCAATTTGTAGGGAAACATAGCATGTCTCATATAGCCTTGGCAGAAATGGTAATCTTGATCCGACGACTCCCAATAGATTCTATTTTTTCATTGAAATTGTTTGCAACTACATTGAGTAGTTTTGGGCATGAATCTATAGTAGGAATCATGAACTATGGAAGACCATTATTCCAAAACCAAAATGAAAAATTCTCTAATGGTGCATGTTCGAACATACTCTAAAACGCACCTTCCCTAATATTTTTAGGGTTGGTGGACAGCCAATGGTCAAAACCATTATTGGTGATGTCTTGCACTACCTCTCTCTGAATGTGTTTAACAGGTTGGATCTTTCTATAGTGCTAAAATGGTCATTCCTCTAGTACTGGAGCATTAGAAAATGAATGATGCCCAAAAATATTGGCATAACCAAGCCGTCTATTTTGAACTATAGCTTTCCTACCAGCGGTGGATGTGTCCACCATGATTGTACGAGAAGGTTGTAGAGAGCTTCGCTCGACCACTTTCCTTTTACTTCTTTAGAGGAAAAACTACTTTTTGAGTATAATTAATTCTCTTACCCATGCATGTAGTTAAGACTACATTGCTATTGTTGGTTCATTAAATGCTAACACTAGGGAAATATGTGTGAACATTAGATCCATATCCCTCGGGAATGCCAAAATTTTTGTCAAGATGGAATTAGTACATTCTCCTTGCCACCTCTTTTACAAATAAAGTTACTGCATTGAAAAGCATGCTTTTCATCATTTGAAACGTGTTGAGGTGATGTAAGGTACCCTTGAAAAGACACAACCATCAATTTTTCAGTGTTTTAACACATTAATCCATGTCTTTTCTCATTAATAGGTTGGTTGGCATTGATGATGACAAAGGACACATGTCAATAATTGGCATATGAGGGCATTTACTCCCAATGCCCAACTTTATTTCTCAAAGCATTATGTCTGATTTTCCATATGATTTATCTCCCTTGCTTCGTTCTGTCTACAAACTTCTTGTTCTCATCCAGACAGAAATAGATATTTCATTGGTTGGGTTTGCCGGTTTTCCTTTTCTATCTATAGCTACACCACCTTTTTCAACATTCATTCGAACCCATAGTCTTCTAGGTTAGCTAGCCTTCCACTTATTGTCATTATGCCACACTTCGCTACCTATAAGAATGTTTGTTGGCCTTGGTACCCCAATTTTGTTGCTTCCATAGAGACCGTAGAAATGCTTCATAGGGGAGATCACTAGTCATCGAATCAAGTTCCTAGAGAAGAAATGTGACTCCCTTATTATGGTAGCATTCAAGTGGGTAGTCAGTGTAGACTTCATTACTGATGAGAACCAGCTTTGGAGCAACTATAATGTGCTTTCCCATTTTGTGGCCTCATGGTTGGAATTGAATGTGCCCAAACAATTGATAATTGAGTTGTGCCAAAAGATGTTCGACACTTCACTAATGGAAGGGTTGGGTGAGATAGTACAAGTGGCCATCCCTGGAATTAGTATTTTGAGTGCTATGGACCTTTGTAGGCATGTGGATTATGGGATAGACATACCTTGGCTGCCCTTCCTAATCAATTTCCACATCATGGACATTGAGACACATCGTTGCTCTTCTCAGCTGGCTGCTACTTTTCTTCTACAAGAGTATGGCATGGAGTGAGTTTTTGGTATTTCCTGGAAGAAGAATTTCAGCTTTCTGGTGCAGATTCATAGAGATTAGGCCCTCAGTCTTTGTTGTGTGGCCCGTGTGTGTCATGTGTTAACCCTCCTTTTGCATTCTGATGAACAAGAAGAAGAAAGAAGAAATAAGAAGAAGAAGAAAAAAAACTTGATAATCAGCCCTTTTCTTCGACTACGATGGCTAGAGGCTTAATTTTACTGTCTTTTGTTTGTTGCCTCCATTTTGCCTCTTTTTACCCATTACTCCTTTTGTGCTTTGCTGGAGAGAGCTTCATGTTCAATTTTTCGCCTCGGCTTGTATATTATATGTAAATTCCTAATGAATATAATAGAATACATTTTTTTGTATCTCTAGTGTTCTTGGCTATTAATGCTCAAAATTTTGAAATATCTATAATTTTTTTTACATATGGAACATAACTATTAAAATTTTAAAGAACTATGCATTTTAATGGAAAATCTTTAGAAAAATACCATTCATCAGTATATCTAAATTGTTGATTTTCATGTCTTTGAATTTGTACACATTCTTTGCTTTGTATGCATTGATTTGGGAAAACCTTTTCCATAGTGCTCCAAATTTCATGTGTTGCCCTGGTTTTTCAATATGCCTTTTCTACTTTTGTACTGAGTTCCCTCTTTTGAATTCTAGGTTAGAAACCCTCTTGAAAAATCCTTGCTTGGTCTTCTGCTGGCAGTTGATCATGATTCAAAAAGCTTTTCCTTTGTCCTTCCTCAGCTTGAGGGGGTTTTCAATCCGTACCTTCATTTTATTTTCCCCTTTAATCTTTAGATCCTTCCTGACTTGTGAAGCATGAATTATTATGGAAATGGGTATGAGTACTTCCCTTTTATAGACCAATTCATAAGGGGAGATCCTTAAAATTTTATTGGAAATATTTCGGTCCACCCATAAAGTAGCTCACAGATCATTACGCCAATCCCTCTGTTGTTTTGACTTAATACACTTATCTATCTTGATTAGGCTCCTATTGGTCAATCTTGTTATCTTGTTCCCCTGTATGTGGTAACATGATGATATTTTTTAGAAAACCCTACTTCTGATAGAAAAAAAAGTCATTCCCAACTTCTCAACGGCTAAGGCATTGTCAGGCATAACAATTTCGAGTTAGCCAAACCTAGCTACTAGCTCTCAAATGAAATCAACGATATTTCATTTGGTGATGCATCCCTACACAATGGATTCAAAACCTTTTAGGATCCTTGAATGGTATATAATAGGATGCTTTTCATTGTACCTCTCAGTTTTCCTAGCAAGCACAAGAGCTACCTTATGTTGGCCACTTTTTTCATGAAGTAAAAAACTTTCAGGAAAATCTAGGCTAACCAGCACTGGTGTTTCAAAGAGTGTCACCTTTAGTTCGTTAGAAGTTGTGTCCTTCGATATCTCTTCAAGAGGTAGGTTCTTTTTAAAAATCAAGGTGATCGATCACGCAATTCTCACGACATTTCATGTGAGTCTGGTAACAAAATTAATTTTCACTAGGAGGAAACATAGCTCTTTTGCTACTTAGACCTTTTCGGTCTTTATTGTTCTTCCTTCTTTTGAATTTTGAAAGCTAAAAATCTTACTTTGACGCACTATGAAGACACATCTTTCTTGATTTAAATAAAATCTAAACTATTGGTATTTTTGGAAAACCTTTTCTTGGTGATTAAAACAATTATTCATTGATCTAGAAAATATTGTCAGGTTGCCTAGACTTATGAGGATAGTCTGATTGATCAACCCTTCAAAGGAAATGCTTACCTCCCACTAAAAACGTGCATTAGCATTAGAGAGTTCCTATAGTATCTTTGAATAAGAAAATGTTCCCCATTTACTGGTCAATGTCATCCTATGTTGGTCAGACTCATTCTCATGGACCCGATCATATCTTGAGGGATTATTTAATAGGGAGAAAATCCTTGATCTGATCATCATTTGTAAAATCCACCCTATCAGTAGCAAGGCATCTATGGTCTTTGATTTGGTCCATCTGGTGAGCTCCTACACCACCACAGTTTCCTTTTTCAAGTTGACTAACCTTTGTTTCTGTTAGATGGATTTAGATCCATCTGCCAAATCAACAGTACACTGGAATATTCCTAGTTCATATTGTTTGAGACCATATATGAAGCATAGATCTTTTAGCCTTTTCTTGTTCTCTAAATGATTTCTCCTTTTGTCTTTCAATTTTTGGTCTCTTCTAACATCAAGTTCTTTATCACCCCTTGAATTCTAAGAGAATCTTTGTTTGCCATTCCTTGTGTCTTTGAGAAAATCCACCTTTGGTGATGGATAGTTGGAGGCTGCTTGAACATCATCACCAAGAGCTTGCCAATTTTCTTTCTCACCAGGAATGGAGGGTCGGGCAATGATTTGCACCACACTCTACTCTGTCAAATTAGAAATTAGTCCAAATTATAGACCATTAGTTCCATCTGACCAACAGTACCCTTTTTCGATTGGGGAATTATTAGTATGTTGAAGGCTTCAAAATTCTTGATGAGATCCCATACTCTATGTCTATATGAGTTTATTTAAGTGTTCTTTAAGGTTGCTTGGCTACAAATTTGGCTCACCATCAACTCTAAATCTGTGAAAACTTGTACTCTCTTTACACCCATTTTTTAGCAAGGATTAGACCATGGATAAAAGCCTCATATTTAGCATCATCATTTGAACATGAAAATAGAAAATGATAAACTCTAAGAGTTTCAGATACTATCAGGGATATTAATCAAACACCTATTTCAGAACCAACTTTACACTTGGGGTCATGAAAATATAGGGTCCATAGATAGTTATCAAATGGGTCGTCAGACCTCTTGTGAGCCTTAATCATTTTTGAAAAACCTAATCGCCGTCAAAAAATAAATAGGTGCCCAACCCTGTTGCATGGAAGTTTCCAAATGGATCGAAACTGGTGAATTGGTTGACCAACACTTCTTTTGAAGTCTGTTTGCTTGTCTCTTCTCCTTCTTTCGACATTTCTACACAGTATCTCTCTTGATGGGGAAAAGAAGTATATGTATTCTTGAAACACAGGTTTGTGTTATCCACAATATGTTTAGGATGTAAGGACTTAGACGTGATCTTCATCTTTTCCCTGTGCTTGGTTCTCAATATCAGGTGGGACCAATCAAGTGCCAAGTATCCACCAAGGTTGCTGGTGAAATCTCTTGATATACACATTCCAAAGACTAGTGGAATGTCTATCACTACTACTTCTTGCATAAATTTTTGGCTTGGGCTAGAGAAAAGAGTCGGGGATAAGTCCTTTATCAGTCTGATAGTCAAAAATTTCTTCCAATCTAGCTGCATGATACCCTTTTCAAGAGGCTCATACTTTAGCTTCAAAGCATCCACCACTTGTTTTGGCATGACAGTGGTGCTAGCCCCCAAATCAATCATATTGTTATGTAGCATTTTATCTCCCACTATAAGTGTTAAAAAGAAAGGAATGTGTTTTTTTTTGCTTACCTCTTTCTCCATCATGTTGCCTATATCATTTGCAGAAGTTGCAGCTTTTTAGGCTTGAGGGAGCAGCAAGGATCCATTATCCCCACTTTGATTGCCTGGCTGAACTGCATCCTCGCGTAAGCTTTGCTCTTCTTATTTTAACTCTTCTTGAAGCAACATTTTTTGTTTGGGAATTGATATGATATCGCACAATGATACATGGTCTGGATCCTTCTTCAATTTCTCCACTACGCTAAGCATCTTGACTATTTGGATCTTGGGTTTGAACGGTGGCACTTCTGTCAATTTAAGAAGAAATCATTCTAGCATGACTAGGCTTGGTGTTTTGATCATCTCAACCTCCTCCAATGACATGTTGTGCAGTTATGGGAAAGGCCAAATAGTGGGTGACAAGGCCAGTTTTGTCAATGGAAAGGATTGACATGGCAGAGGATGTGGCAAAGCTTCTTGTATGTATTCTCCCATGAGCGTTGTTTTTGACCTTGTGTTGTAATCTGACTGCACTTGAGGAACATCAATCATTGGAGTTTCATTGATGAACACAACTTCTTCTGCTACTAGCCATGAGAATAGAGCTTGGTCAGGTGCTATGTCTAGCTGGATTGCTCCAGGGACATCCCTTGCATTTTTTCTCTAAAACGTATATTTTCCATTTCGGATAATCGTAATCATCCACATTCAAGGGCATTCCCTTGCTCCTTTGTTCCACTATCCTCTACTTCATTTTCCCCCTTGGGAAATTTCAGGGCATATGACTATCATTGCATGGAAAGCACAAAACATTTTCATCCTCCACCAAATTATTTTAGCCTGGGACTAACTCTTTATTCAAACTATCCTTGATTGTCTATAATGGCATGGTGACTAGAACTATCTAGCTTGTGGATGCCATCTGTTAACTTCCTCCTTTAGGGAATCCTTGATGTCAATTCTATTGATAAGATGGTTTTCCTTCACCATAGGTCTACTTGGTCTGCTTCGAGGGCATCGCTTTCTGTCGTTTGAAAATGACCAACTCGTTAGCAAAAGTTCACATGAGATCCTTCATGTCACTAATATTTGTCGCCATTGTGGAAAAAATCGATGCCCCTACTCGAACGGTGGGGTGTATGTTCATAGGCTACGGAGTGACCAACGTCAATTGTGTCACAGGAGTGCTTGAAGTGGTCTCTCCTTTTGGACCATTGGGGATTTATGCAAAGATCAACATTGGGGGTCATGGAATAAGTTTCTCGACATTAATCAGACTATTTTCAGCACGTACTGCCACCTCTTATGTGTCAAGTAATATATCCCCCCGATAGAGATTATCATGACCACAATGTCAGGGTTGAAAGCCTTCAGATAGAACATGAATGCCATGGTGGTCGAAGGTCGAGTAGGGATGGGCATCCTTTTCCAGGTCTTACGGAATTTGGTGTTAAAGTCGCTCATTCCTTCATGCAAAGCCCTCTTGATGGTAATTAGTTTTTGTAGCAACGAGGAATGGTATCCCTTTTTTGAGAAATGTTCGAATAGGCATCCTCCAAGCTAGTCCCAAGAGAGGATAGAGCCCGCAGCTAAGGATTGATACCAATCTTGGGCTTTCCACATGAGGCAGCCAACAGTCTTAATGTGACATTTTCCTTTGATATGTTATGTACCCTAAATACCTCTGCTATATCTTAAAGGTGTTCGGAAGGGGTTTTGAAATATTCTCCAGAGAATCTTAGACTAGCCTTGAGGGTGTTAGTGGGTATAGCGGGCCATACATCTGGGGGTTTGGGTGGTTGCAGCGAACTACCACTATCCCATGTCATGAAATTCTTAGGGGGAGGGGGAGGTACGTCAGCCATAGAGAAAAGGTTTTTGTGGATTAGATACATAGTTATTCTAATTTGGAAATTTATTCCTCCAGGGGGAGTAGATAAAGCTCTAGATACTGGGCTCTCACTTCTTACTCTATTACTCCTTATAGGTGATACAAAACCAGTAAGTCTTCTCCTCCTAGGGACTGAGGTAGGTAATTGAGAGTACTGGAAGTGACCTCTCAAAGATGCTCTCATTTGGACTTTGGGCATGAAACTTCTAGTTTCCTTTCTTAGCTTAATTCAAGAAATATTTCTGACTTCTAATAAGGCATTTGGAAAACTTCCTGCCCACTAGGCATGCTAGAAAAAGAATTATTGATCATCAAAGATTACGCCTCTCTGACAATCTTATGGGAAATTCAGCGAGTGGGGGAAAAATTGCATCTCACTAAATACCTTTGGGATTTTTATATAAATATGGCTCTTCATTGGGGGTTTTGAGATAAGGGGAGAACGAAATGTAAACATAAAACATAAAAGGTAATGCACCAAATATTTTACAACATTTCAAACCAAAACCATTCCTATGAGTGATATAAATAGACACAAAACACCACTACCCTTCATTGTTGGAAAGAGAACAAACAACAAAGGCTAATTTTAAGCACAGTGTAGACTTTCAAATCTTTCTGCTGGTAGTGTTCATTAAGGTCTGATCAAACATAAAGACTTCTTACAATTATCAGAACAATATCTCAAAAATCACACGAACTCTATCTCCTAATACATCATAGTATGATAAAATAACAAGTTTTAGAAAAATAGAGAAGTCCAATGACATATTCCAGTTTTCTTAAGTTGCTATTATGTAATACAAGCGTACATCATAGAAATCTACTACTTAAACTATCTATATTTAGCTTGCAAGACATAATGTTTCTTTCAAAACAATATTATAAAGGAAGAAAGCTTGAAAGAGGCCATACATGCACAATCTCAATAGTTTGTGCTTTAATTATCAAATGAACATTGAAATAGAGGTAGGATGCCAATTCGACAATATTTTAAACCTTAATAGATATAACATGCCGGAATAAAGTAGTTCTGCAACTTGTTTATGAAAATATTTCTAAAAATCCTAAGAAAACTAAAGAAAATTTTTCTTTCTCAAGAAACTACTACTTGGAATCCAACCTTTTACTATGTTGTCGCCTTGATTTTATGGCACATAGGTAATTACTCCTAGATGTCATAACTTTATAGATCACAATATGATCGTAGATCTCTAGTTAGGCCACAAAAGTCTTGGTTCATTAACTCTCAGCTACTGCATTTATGTCTTCTAGATATTTAACAAAGATAAGGGCTTTTAGATGATCAAATCTTACAAATAATGTTCAGCTTGGAAAGAAGTCCAGCTCTCTGGTCACATCATATAGAGGCACTGACCAAAAACAAAAATAAAATAAAAGGAAAAAAAGGAAGCTAGTCAACTCTGACAAACTCTCAAAACACATGACAAACTCTCAAAACACATCACTTTGTAGAAGAAGAAAACTTCCTGTGACAAAGAGGTGATATTTCAGATAGGCGGAAACCTCTGAGCTTATGAATATAGCTCCTAAGGGAATACCCGACAAGCTAACACATGTCTCAAACTTTCTCTCGAAAGGAATGTGAGAGATGAAAGCTGTGAAGCCACCACATGCGTATTGTGCATCTTTCCGATAATTTTCCTTCAGCCATTGGAACACTTGAAATTGAAAAACCTCTACATAGGCCAAAAAATAAAATGACCAGGGAAAAAACGCTTCACAGGTTGTATGATTTTTCTTTAATTTTATGTTGCAAAAGAACTAGGAAATATTGTGTATACTTATGGAACAATTTTTTTGGAAAAACTCATTGCATTTTGATTGGTATTTATAATTAGTTTATAGAATTCATTAACGCTTTTGTTCTCTAATCTTGTATGGTATTGTTTATTTCTTAAAATTTCACCATTTGTGGTATATACACAGATTGCTTTTGTTTGTAGATTATGATTTATTTTCTTATTTTATTACATAACCTATGTATCAGGACCCTTTAAGATATCTTATTAGGACCCCTTAAGACATCCTATTAGGACATGAATTAAATAAGTGAATATTGACTAATTATCACTAATTATTGAATTCATATCATGTATATCATGTATGGATCACTAAATTTGTAAGGTACAAATACAATTGATGCAAGAAGTTCGGTCCACAAAAGTTCAAAAAGTGGAAGTGTTTTTGTTGTTTTTTAGAATTTTTCACACTTGGACTGAAAATTTGAGGAACTTATGGGTATGTGCAGGATCATCATGGAAAAAACAGGCCCTTAAGTGGCAAAAAATTCAGAAAAATCAGAGTTAGGAAACTTGACATAAAAAATTGAATAAGTTATCTATATTATTTCAAAAATATGTAAGAATAGAATCTGTAGAAAATTGAATGTAGTTTCTAAACTACAAGGTTTATTTTCTAAAAAAGAAAATCTATTTGGTGAAAATTTGAAATTTCAATGCAGTAGTACTTAAATTTCAGGGAAAAAATAAGAAGTAGGTTTTTCTCTAACCACCCTAACCACAATAAAATGATAATATTTTTTTATAAAAGTTTATATATAAGTAGAAAACTCATGTCTGGATGTGATGCATATTTTTTCATAATTTTTTTCTAAGTAAATATTTAATTATGATTTTTTTATTACAACTTTTAAAAAATATATAAAACTCATATGTCTAACCACCTTAACTTGGTCGAAACTTCATGAAATTCAAATTTTCTTATTTAATCCTATAGTATGCGAAGCATAGAATGTGACACATGTTTTGGATTCAAAAAATGTGATACCATTTGAAAGCTATAGATGTTTTTCAACCAACCTATGAATTTGGACTTTAATCATAATTTAAATAGAAATTTAATAAAAAATATTTATTAAATTCAAATTAAAGCATAATTTATATTGGTGGAAAGCTGAGAATCTCCTTTAAAAACCCTTTTCATTTCATCAATTTTGGGTAAAAAAAATGTCGTCAGCCACTTCATGATCCTGCACATGCCCTTACACAGTGAATCTTAAAAAAATTTATCAATATGAAATTTGGCATTTTGAATTTAGTTTCCAAATATGTAATTTATTCAAATACCCAGATGGTAGAATTTAAATTCTGATAAGGATGTATAAAAACAACTTTTAAAAAAAAAAAAATTTACCATACCATGCACGAGTATGATCACTTTTTGACCCAAATAAAAGTATTTTGCTAATTCCTTTTGGGGAAAGAGCTCTAACAACATGAAGATTGATGAGGATATCTTTTTTTAATTAAAAATAAATAAAATTATTGAATTTTTATTGGCCTTAATTTCTGTTTTTAAAAATCAACGTGTATGAATAGCATAATTGGACTTAAACTAAAAAAAATTTGAATTTTTTTTCATTGTGTAGAGAATTATTTGAATATTTATACCATATAATCTTATTTACAAGAAACTTAACCAAAAAAAATTATTAAAAACAAGAAAAGCTTGATATTTCAAGTCTATGCACTAGAGTTTTCTTAGAAATTAATTTAAAAAAAAAATATAATCCAATCTTAATAAAAAAAATATATTTGGAAACTAGATATCATGTTCTCTAATGGGTTTTAATTTCATAGATTGATTCAGAAAAAAGTCCATCATCCATATTGTCAAAGTTGGACAGTCTTCTTCAATCTGCCTTATTTTTTTAGTTGCAGGTCAAATGCTAAATGTTAGGTTGCCAGGCCTTTCCTGAGCTTAAAATCGAGGCAACATGTGGGTTAGAGATTCAAAATTTTAAAAATGCATATGCATTTTTTAAAACATGTGTGCTACAAAACACATGCGTGTTCATTATTTGCTTGATTATTTAAAAAATTAAATGTTTTTTAGAAACACGTACACATTTTAAAATGCGTACATGTTTTGCGTTACAAAACGTGTATGCGTTTTAAGTGTTTCTAGAAAGCATTTAATTTTCTTTTTAAATGACTTGTATGTGTTATAAAATGTGTACGTCTTATAACACATACGAGTTTTTTAGCATATACGTGCTTGTTTACGCTCGGGTACCTGATGAATAATGCATATGCGCTTTTTTAATAACACATACACATTTTTTGTGAGATTTTTCATTTTTGACCAAAACTTCCCCTCTTCATGGACCCAACTTCTTGCTTTTACCCATTATTGAAATGTCCTATTAATTTCAACTTTAATTTCATATTTGTATTTAAAATTAAAAATAGTAAAGTCCATTATTTATAATATATTAAATCCACCAAACCAATATATGTTTATTCCATAAGAGTACAACCCATGAAATCATTTCTAACTCAAATTGTATCTATAATCAAGAGAACTCTTCACACCATGTAGACTACGTAGATGACCTGAATCGCTCTGTACAAGAAAAAGGTGAAATTAGATGTACGATGATTAAAAATGATTTAATGAAAATATAATTTATTGTTCATCATAAAATTAAACATGTTTTTTGAGCCAATTGGGACACTTACGCCAATCTGGGCAACTTAGTCCTAGATTAGGGAAATTGTCCAGAAAGTTGTTTATGCCAAATGGGTATCTGAAACTATAAAAGTTTTTGAAAAACCAGTGCAATGGGACTAAGTCTCCAGTGTTGGCGACTTAGTCCACTTTGGATTTTCTACAAATCCAAAAGTGGAAATGGAAGCCCAAAGTCTACACTCTATTTTTTTGATGGAAATCTGGATCTGAATCTGTAAAAATACATGCACATCAGAGTATAGATTGATTTCTAATGGGGGTTTTCCTTGGTCAAACCCCTAATTTTTTATTTAATCTTTGAAAGAGATAAAATCTACATAAAATCCTATTCCTAAGTGTGTCTAAGACTAGGAAGTTTGAAAATAAGGTGCAACCCTATTCTAATGTGCAAGAATAAGATGCATAAATGGACTTAGAATAGTACAAGACTCACTCCAAGAGATAGTAAATCACATTAGAAATGAATCTAAATGACATGCAAACCTTCCTTAGGTTGAAGATAGAGAGAAAATGGAAGATGAAATCATTTTCAAAACATGTCTATAAGCATGATTTGATGGCTAGTTGCATCTCCTCAACCTGGATTTCTCCATGATTCACCATAGGCATCCATAATCAAACCTTTGCAATGTAAGATCTTGGATAAAAAGTGAGGTTGAAGACCTACAAAAACCATATTTTGTTGCCCTAAAGCTTCAACTTTTATGTAGAAAGATTAATGAATCTTCTTGTGAAAGATATTTGGCTCTTTACCTTTGATTTTGCTTGATGAAAATGACTTAATGTTATGAAAAATGACCTAAAAAATATGTATTTATATGCATTAACACTTAATTATTCATTATTTTAACTTCACAGACTAACATCCATCAAGAATTTGAATTAAGTCAATGATTTTCCTACTCAAAAGTGGAAAATACCTCAAAAGGGACTAAGTCGCCACCCTTGGTGACTTAGTCCCACCAAGGATTTTTGAGGTGGATTTCATGAAATTTGAGTGGTTTGAATGTTGCTTGTTGGGACTTGTATGATTTTTGAGTGGAATAGGCCTTAATTTAAAAAATCATGAGCAGTAGGGGCCTATAAATGAATTTTTTAAGGGGTGTGTTGGTGTGAATAATTGTCTTGTACCTAGCTTGTTCATTCATTAGGTAATTAGGGGACATATTCACATGGTTAAGTTTACTTAGGTAAAAGATTCTTTCTAGAAGGCTTAGTTGGCTTATCTAGAACTTATCTTATCTAGCTAGGATGCATCATTTCCTAGGTGATTAGGTTGTTGGTTGTCTCATGTCATAGGATCATGAAATTTGTCAACATCATATTCATTCCTATCTCTCAACCTTGCCCATATAAGCAAGGCATCTCATATACATTTGTAATCAAGCAATCAATCAATCTTGCATTGTGAAGCAAGCTTTCTTGCCATTCTCTCTCTTATGGAAGTGTTTTGGTCACAACTGATCTTGGGGGTGTTGAGGAGTCACCATTTACTCCTACATGGTATCAGAGCTCTCCAAGTGTTGCAGATTCCTTCCTAGATCTAAGGGTCATATTTTGGCTTGAAGATTTTTGCTTGGTGTAGATTGGGGTTTCAATAACCTCACGATTGAGTTTAGAAGCTTCCGCAGATGAGTTTTGACTATAAATTCACCTATATTGGGTAAAGTTGTTTTTGAGGCAAATTTTTTTTTGCTGGGATAGCCTCCCAAGCGGTACGATTTTCATACTTTCGCAAAAAAAATATTTCAGTAAAATATTTTCTGCGGTATTTGATTTTAAAATTTTGGGGCAAAATATTTGTCAATAGTATTCGGCAAAATATTTCAATTTATTTTCGGGCTATATTATTGTGGATCAGCATATTGGCATATTCCGTGGCATCTTCATAACCCCTATGCAGGTACTAGCCATCACATTAGTCAGTCGTTCATTCCATGGGTACCGGTCACAGGCGTGTGCCCTTCCCTGTCATCACATACATCGACACCAAGGGTCAAATCTCACCGTAGGAACCGTTCATATCCAGTCAGTGGCTGTGTCCATTGTCTAATCCACGGGTATGAGCTCACTTATTGCTTGGTCGATGTACCATCAACTGGTGTCCGCTGGCTCAAACGGTACCCGACGTCCTTGGCTACATCGACATTTAATCCTCCAGATTGGTCAGGCACGATCTCCGACATCCATCTGTTGTCGTTGCATGGTACAAGCTCCTTCATCATCGCCTAGTACAAATTTCATCTACAACACTTTATTTTCTCCAATTATTGGCATCTTTGGGAATATTCTGTCCTAGTGTGCGGTTGGTTGTCGAATCAGATGATCATAGTCAGCCTCGTATGGGGTTTTGTCAGCTGTCAGTACAATTAGCCTTCACATTTGAGGTCAATGTCCTTTGGTGAAGTTGACCGATGATTTTTCTGCTGTCTACATCTTCGGTCACATCGACCTGACAACTGGTACGCAGGTTCAAACTGTTGGTATGAAATTTTAATTGGCTGTCCTTATATACCGATATCAAACTTTGTATTAAAGTTTTTTGTTATGCTGACCAGTTAGTTTTGTAAGCCAACCATTGTATTTTTGGCGGTGCAATGTTTTTCACCCTTCTTTGCTATCGGTTAGATGGGTGACCCCTTTTGAGTGCCTGGGTGTGCAATTTTTGTGCCTATTTAGTCTTCTGTTTTTGCCCCCAAGTGCCTATTTATAGGCCTTTTTTTCATTTTTCCATAACTTTTGCATACGGAGGCCGTTTTTCAGAAACGAAATATTGTCGGAAAGGCAAAGATCTGAATTTTATAGTGGTGTAGATATTTTGCAGAGATTTTGTAGTTTTGTGCCTCTTTTTCTAAGTCGAAGCCCGATCAACATTTTTTGCTTCCGAACTCATATCTTTGTGCTTCGATCTCCGATTTTCTCCAAATTTGCGGCATCAGAAAGGTATTCAGGAGTACTTCAGATCTACTCATGCACTTTTTGCAGATTTGTTTCCAAATTTTCATATTTTCAATTTGTATCTGATTTGATAGTTTGGGATTCCTTGTTGTAAATTTGCAAAAAAAGTGCAAATCTTGTTGGGACAAAGGGGTTGATATCTTGAATTGTGAGGGAAATTTTTTTGTTCTTCTCTTGTAATATCTCATTGTATCATGGATTTGACAGAAGTTGTACTTTTAACTCCATATAACTATCATGAGTGGAAATCTCAAATGGAGTTATTATTGTTAAAATCAAAGTTACAATGAATCACATTTGGTCAAGATCCAGAACCTGCAGGAGCAAAAGAGAAAAGAAAATGGCTTGATAGAAGGGATGAAGCTCTTGGTACTTTGAAGTTGTCCATTTCTCCAGATCTTAGATATCATGTTGCTTCTTGCATTCATCCTAATGAAGCTTGGAATACTTTAGAGAGTCTCTTTGGTAAGCTAGATAAGATGAGGAAATTTAAGTTGGAGAATGAACTAATGGGTCTTAATCCTTCAGATTTTGACAATGTCCAAGACTTTTTCTCTAAGATCAACTCTCTTAGATTGCAGTTATCTAATTGCGGGGTCACTAAAGAGGATGAACAGTTGATAATTTATATTCTTTCTAAGCTTGGTCTTGATTATTAAGTGTTTGTTTCTACTTTCTATGCTACAATGGATGCTCTTGGCATTGCATACAAAATTCCTTCTCTTGATGAATTTGTAGCTCAACTCACAAGGGAACAAGCAAAGTTGGTACACATGGGCACATTGAAGTCTTCTAGATCTCATGCTCTTGTTGCAAAGGAGACAAAGGATTCAAGTGGAAAAGGTAAGAAGCAGAACAAGGCACCCAAGTATAATGAGAAAGGTAAAGATTCTCCTTCACATAGCACTCCTGAGTCCACATCCTCTTCTAAAGAGGAATCATCTAAAAAGAAGAATTCAAAATGTGCATATTGTAAAAGGTTAGGACATGATGAGCATAGATGTTATAATAAAATTAAGATGTTAGAATTCAAAATGTGCATATTGTATAAGGTTAGGACACCTTCTTCAAAATAATAACATTAAGCTGCCCTCATCAGTGTCTGCTACTTCTTATTTAACATCTCAGTCACAGGACACAGGATCTACTTCTGGGCTGCACAAGATGAAAGGACAAGCACTCTTGGCCTCTACAAGTCCTGCATCTCATAGATGGCTTCTTGATTCAGGGGCATCTCATCATATGGCATCTTCTATGGATATGTTCTCTTCTTTTGAGCCTTGTAATTCACCTCATATATTGATGGGTAACAAGACATTTATGAAGGTAAGTGGGAAGGGTTTTATTGATATGGGGGAAGGGACCTTCAATGATGTACTTTGTGTTCCTTCCTTGTCCACTAATCTCCTTTCTATTTATCAAATTACTCATGGGGGTCAAGGTAAAACAGTTGAGTTCACTCCATATAGGGTGTACATAAGGGACTTGGGGACTAGGGATATTGTTGCTATCAAGATGGCTGATCACTCATCTCGTGTATATTCCTTTTCATATTTTTCTTCAAAAGATGATAATGTTCCTTTGACTACATCACACACTCCATTGAGTGTGAATCATGATAGTGAGGAGAAGTTTGGTCATCTACACCTTGGTATTTTAGATACCAGTGCTGAGCCTCCTACTCCTCCACCTCCTGCTTCTTCAGCCATTGATGCTTCTATTCAGTAGGATGATCATAGTTTTTCAGATCTTGCTTTGTGGGATGAGTATTTGATAGGGATTTCTAGCTTGTTCATGGAGTCTCATACTGCAGATTTGGAGGACACACTTGAGGGGATTTCTCTCCTCTTTGATGACAGTTTCAGTACAACTATTATCTCATCTACTTTGTCTTTGGAGATTGACATTCATGAGTCTCCTCCTTCACTTGACTTGTCATGTTTCTTGGTTCAATTTGACCATGATTTTGTTGTGGCTCATTCAAGCTTGGAGGATCTTCATCAGTTTTCAGAGGCATACATGAGCATTCATGCTTCCTCCTTTTAGTTGGACATGGAGTGGCTTCTACATCAGCTTATGGATTTGTTTCTTCCTAAGGGATGATGTGTTGCTTGCAGACATTGGGTCATCTTTTGTTTTCATGCATTCTTCATCAGCATTGGAGCTTCTTCATCATGGGGGGGATATCTTATCTCTCTACTTCCCTCTTATGGGGGGGCATTTGATTGTATATACATGATGCATGTTGTCCTTGGGGGGTATCATTGAGTCCTCCATACATCATGTTTGTTTGTTTTGTTTTCTCTTTTTTGGAGAGGAGTTTTGTCCCACTAGGTTTTCTCCTTTTCTCCACTTGTGAGAGATTGTTTGCATTTGCATTGTGAATGGGTACCTAACATGGCCTAGCAGCCAGGACCCATAGGCATAGTCTTTGCATAGTTTGCATAATAATCTTCTCCCTAAGTTTCACTTAAGGGGGGGTGTTGGTGTGAATAATTGTCTTTTACCTAGTTTATTCATTCACTAGGTAATGAGGGGACATATTCACATGGTTAAGTTTACTTAGGTAAAAGATTCTTTCTAGAAGGCTTAGTTGGCTTATATAGAACTTATCTTATCTAGCTAGGATGCATCATTTCCTAGGTGATTAGGTTGTTGGTTGTCTCATGTCATAGGATCATGACATTTGTCAACATCATATTCATTCCTATCTCTCAACCTTTCCCATATAAGCAAGGCATCTCATGTACATTTGTAATCAAGCAATCAATCAATCTTGCATTGTGAAGCAAGCTTTCTTGCCATTCTCTCTCTTGTGGAAGTGTTTTGGTCGCAACTGATCTTGGGGGTGTTGAGGAGTCACCATTTACTCCTACAGGATGATTGATGCAAGGGTGTCTAAAATAAGAGCAAATTAGTCACAAAATTTCCTCTTTCTTCAAGAGTATACAATTTTTGGTGACACAGATACATGTTTAGGAAATACCCTTAAACCATTCAGTATAAATGGCCTAATTGAATACAAATGATAAAATTTGTAAGCCTCATTTATGTCTAAGGCATGTTACATGAATGAAAAATAAATAAACTATTAATATAGGATGGCTTAAGGGGATCTATGTATACAAAATGACAAGGTTTAAGGGAATAAAATTTGGTGAAGTTGCCCAAGGCAACCAAATTTCATTACAGTCCTAGGAAAAAATAAATTCTTTAGGGTTTACGGTTTAGATTTTAGGGTTTAGGTTTTAGGGTAATAGGATGGCTTAAGGGGATCTATGTAGTAGGGTCCTAGGAAAAAACTAACATGGCTTAAGTGAATAAAATTTGGTGAAGTTTCCCAAGCAAACCAAATTTCATTAAGGTCGTAGGACAAAATGATGGCTTTAGGGTTTAGGGTAATAGGATGGCTTAAGTGGATCTATGTAGTAAGGTCCTAGGAAAAAATGACATGGCTTAAGGGAATAAAATTTTGTGGAGTTTCCCAAGGCAACCAAATTTCATTTTAAGGTCCTAGGAAAAAATGAATGGTTTAGGGTTTAGGGTTTAGGGTTTAGAGTTTAGAGTTTAGGGTTTAGGGTTTAGGGTTTAGGGTTTAGGGTTTGGGGTTTAGGGTTTAGGGTGAAGTTTGGGTTTCCCTTGGAATAATGGACTTGCAAGTTAGTGAACAAAATTTTCTTGTGGAGTAGTTGATTAAGATAACTTTTGTTTCGACTAACCAACCTCTCATCAAATCTCATTCATATTTTAATCTTGCATGATCTTATTATTGTTAAATTTACTTTCCTTGGGAAAATGCACCAAATTTTGAGAACTTATTTGATCCCCTTAAGACATCAGTTTAGGGCTTAGGGTAATAGGATGACAAGTAAGGGGGCTATGTAGTAAGGTCCTAGGAAAAAATTACATGGCTTAAGGGAACTAAAATTTGGTGGAGTTTCCCAAGGCAACCAAATTTCATTTTAAGTTATTAGGAAAAAATGAATGCTTTAGGGTTTAGGGTTTAGAGATTAGAGTTTAGAGTTTATGGTTTATGGTTTTTGGTTTAGGGTGAAGTTTGGGTGGCCCTTGGAATAATGGACTTCCAAGTTAGTTTGATGTAGAGAAAAGGACCTCTTTCTTGACATGGGAATAATTCATAATAAAATGGACTTAATAAGGCCTTGATTTAGTGTTGTGAGGCATTTTATGCATCCACATTAGGTCTTGGACCCTTTTAAATGCATTTAACAATGTCTTGTAAAGGTGTTGTAAAGTCTTGTGAAGGACTTTCACACTCCACTATACTTAACAAATCCATTTTCCCCTAATTCAACACTATAAAATGTATTTAATTGCATTATTATATCAATCTAGAAGGCTTGTGAATTAAATTTAATATTAAACTAGTGTTGTAAAGTGTCTTGCACATTCACATTGGTTCTTGTGACTTCCTAGGCTATGTGGACCTCATTTTAGTGTTGTAAAGTGTATTTTATCACACTTTAGTTGGAATTAGGATGCCATTTAATTGCAAATCCTAAACATTAACTATTTCATGTATCTCCTAGATTCTTCGAATGTGTTCAACAACACTAAGATTAGGATGAGATTATTATTTGGATGAAATAAAGCATGAAATTGACATTTATAGTTATTCCTAAATAATAGGAGCATGTGGGTGTACACATGGTAAGGTGACTCTCGCCTTGTGTTTAGTTAACTATACAGAGTAACAGTTAACACTTTTGAATGCATGTAAAGATCCTAGGAGTTAGGATTTTATGTTTGCATGCTTGAAGTTCAGTTAAGTTAAGTTCAGATTAGTTCAGTTCAGTTTAGTTTAGTTCAGAATTAGTTTTGTTCAGTTTAGTTTAGTTCAATTCAGTTCAGTTCGGTTCAGTTCAGTTATGGTTCAGTTATCTTCAGTTGCATGCAAGTGCATGTTGCATTCATGTTAGTTATTTTAAGTTGCATGTAGTTAGCTTCAGTTAACTTGGAATGCATGGCTAATAACATTGAGTTGTATGATAGATAATAGGGACTACCTCTAGTTAACAGGGGATGACCATTCTTGCATGAATAGTGTTGAGTAAATGTTTCAGTTAACTATAAATCACTTGGAGCCAACTTGGGCACTCAAGGTGCTTTATTGGATTTAAATCTCATGCATGATAAGATATTTCTGAAGGCTCAGTTATGTAGGATTACTTAAGGGCGCCAACTTTGAGGAAGAGCTTTGTAATTATCACAGAAGTGAAGGAGAAGTTGTAGCTTTAGTTTGTGATGCCCAAATGCATGAAGCACATGTTTTAAGATTTAGTCTTCATAGAATAACTCAACTTGAAGGAATATGGCGTACCTTTTCAAGGGCTTGGGATTGTCCATTGTAATTATCACTATTTTGAGATTACAAGGTTGGATATTGTCTCTATATCTCATTCAAGTTGAAGAGAGTTTTCATGATTTTTATTGCAGGTGTGAAGAATATTGGTAAAGATAGAAGAAGCATTCTCAAGAAAGAATTAGAGCTATTGTAATTCAGAGATTGAATAATATAATAATTCTTGGTGGAGTTTTTTCCTGAAAGGGTTTCTCAACATTATATCTTGTGTGATCTTTCTAATATCCTATCTAGTTCTTCTATCAACTTCTCTCTACATTCTACAATAGTAAAATGGATTAATCAAGATAATCACCCATAAAGAATATATGTAACAAAGAAAAGACTTACTTAGATCAGAAATATTAAAGTTTTACAAAGTATTAATCTAAGAAAACACCTCATATTTCAACATTTGGTATCGGAGTTGAGGTTGGGTAGAGTATTGGGACGCCTTTCTCTTAAAAGATTGGAGGTTTTTTAGCTTAGTGTGAGCTTTTATTATTTTTGTTATTTGCTGATTTTGGAATTAAGTTTTCATTACAATGAATTCAAGGTTAGAGATTGAAAGGTTCAATGGTTCTAACTATGAAATGTGAAAATTTAAAATGGAAGATCTTCTTGAAGAAAGAGATCAGTGGTCATCGGTTAATAATGAGACAAAGACATGTACAACTATTTCAGATGAAGATTGGGCTAAGTTAGATAAGAAGGAAAGAGGAACAATAAGGTTATGTCTTGCTGATGTTATTCTTTTAAATTTTTCAATAGAAACTAGTGCATATAAATTATGGAAAATAATAGGGGATATTTATCAAACTAAGAGTCTCACCAATAACTTGTATCTGAAAAGGTAGTTGTATTCATTGAAAATGAAAGATGGTGAATTTTTTGCAGAACATTTGAATGCTTTCAATTTAATTCTTAGTCAGTTAACATCTGTAGATGTAAAGCTACAGGATGAGGATACGAGCATTTTATTACTTTTTTCTTTACCAGATTCTTGGGAAAATCTAATTGTTGCAATTAGTGGTAATGGTGCAGATCCAAAGATGGACAACATTATTCCTACTCTCCTATCAGAGGAGATGAGGAGGAAATCTGAGGAAATCAAAGATACCTTGTTTGTAAGAAGTAGGCCTAAGAAAAAGGAGCCTAAGGGAAACAAGGAAGGGAAGGGTAAGTTAGAAGGATGAAGTAAAGTAAAGTGTTGGAACTGTGGGAAACCAGGACATGTGAAGAAGGATTGTAAGAACAAGAAAGAGAGTTATGATTCTTCTACAGAGGAGTCATCAGATAATAGTAATGATGCATTGGTTATTTCAGCTAATATTTTTTGTGATAACTCTTTGCTTCATGTTTCAGAGTAATCTTCATAGAGAGGATGGTAGTCATGATGCCATAAGTAACTCAGTACCATGGTTTAGTGGGAGTTGTTGGCAGTGACTTGGATGCATCATTGGTAAGGTTATCTTGATGTGATTATGATTTCTTGGTTTAGAGTATATTTGTTATTGATTTCATGGTTTACTCTTGATATGCATTTATAGTTTGGCATATTACATGGTTCTCTTATGACTATGATTTCTTGGTTTAGAGTATATTTGTTATTGATGCCATTGTTTACTCTTGATATGCATTTATAGTTTGGCATATTACATGGTTCTCTTATGACTATGATGTATAAGTATGTTATGGTGCATGATATCTCCTAAGAGGAGATGTTTTGGTTAGATCATGGATGTCATGTTTATGTTCTTGATTCATGATTGGAGCTTTGACAATGATCTCGTGTAGTTCTCTTAAGTTTTGGGTACATTAATCATTTGCTTGATTACTTCATGAAAGTGTTGTGTTGCATTTGGAGTTTGGCATGGATTGGTTGGTTACAGGTCCTCATGGATACTTGGAGAAATAGGGGAGGCTGGAGTTCTCTTATGGTAAGAGATATTTGTTGGAATGGTTACTTGTGAAAAAAAAAATTAACAGAAAATACAGAGGAGCCTACACCTTGATTGAATTTGAATTCAACACACTCGGTGGTCTAGCATGCCTCTAAAGAGGTGGTTTGGATACAAAGACTTAGGAAAGGTATTGGTTTGGTTGATAATGGGAAGGTATTAATTGAGAAAGTTAACACTTTAATTAATGTTACAAATTATCTTATGAAACCATACAAATAAGTTCTCTTGGTTTTAATCATTTTCTTGGAAGCTTCATGATTATACAGGTTGCATTTCAAGCTAGCATGGTTTGATCAGTTGGCGCAAGAAGGCCATTGGATTTGAGTCTTGTACTTGTTTTATTATTCCTTGTTTAGAATAATTGCAATGTATAATGTCAAGTGGGAGAATGTTGGAAATAGGATGCCATTTAATTGCAAATCCTAAACATTAATTATTTCATGTATCTCCTAGATTCTTGAAATGTGCTCAAAAACACTAAGATTAAGATTATTAATTGGATGAGATAAATCATGAAATTGAAATTTGTAGTTATTCCTAAATAATAGGAGCATGTGGGTGCACACATGGTAAGGTGGCTCTCACCTTGTGTTTAGTTAACTATATGGAGTAACAGTTAACACTTCTGAATGCATGTAAAGATCCTAGGAGTTAGGATTTGATGTTTGCATGCTTGAAGTTCAGTTAAGTTTAGTTCAGATTAGTTTAGTTTAGTTCAGTTTAGTTCAGAATCAGTTTTGTTCAGTTCAATTCAGTTCAGTTCAGTTTAGTTCAATTCAATTCAGTTCACTTCACTTTAGCTATGGTTCAGTTATCTTCAGCTGCATGTAAGTGCATGTTTCATGCATGTTAGTTATTTTTAGTTGCATGTAGTTAGCTTCAGTTAAATGATGGATAACAGGGACTACCTCCAGTTAACAGGGGATGACCATTTTTGCATGAATGGTGTTGAGTAAATGTTTCAGTTAACTCTAAATAACTTTGAGCCAACTTGGGCACCCAAGGTGCTTTATTGGATTTACCTCTCATGCATGATAAGATATTTTTGAAGGCTCGGTTAAGTATGATTACTTAAGGGTTCCAACTTTGAGGAAGAGTTTTGTAATTATCACCGAAGTGAAGGAGAAGTTGTAGCTTCAGTTTGGGATGCCCAAATGCATGAAGCACATGTTGTAAGCTTTAGTCTTCACAGAATAACTCAACTTGAAGTAATATGGCATACCTTTTCAAGGGCTTGAGCTTCTGCATTGTAAATATCACTATTTAGAGATTAAAAGGTTGAATATTGTCTCTATATCCCATTCAAGTTGAAGAGAGTTTTCATGATTGTTATTGCAGGTGTGAAGAAGATTGGTAAAGACAGAAGAAGCATTCTCGAGCAAGAATTGGAGCTTTTGTAATTCAGAGATTGAATAATAGAATAATTCTTGGTGGAGTTTTTTTCTAAAAGGGTTTCTCCACATTATATCTTGTGTGATCTTTCTAATATCCTGTCTAGTTCTTCTATCAACTTCTCTCTACATTCTACAACAGTAAAATGGATTAGTAAAGATAGTCACTCACAAAGAATATATGTAACAAAGAAAATACTTACTTAGATCAGCAATATTAAAGTTTACAGAGTATTAAGCTAAGAAAACACCTCATTTTTCAACAAATTTCACATTGAATTATGTGTCTCAAGCCTTAATTGACCTTTGCATCATCACTAATAGGCCCCTATTAACCCATATTGTACATCCCAAGGTAATATTTGATAAAATACCCAACAAAGATGCAATTTAAACCTTATTTCCTTATCTCCTAGCATCTTAGCTATCAAAATGGCCTTTTTGGAACCCATTTGTCATCCAAGGAGAATTAGTCCCATCTAGGTGGGACCCATTCACCATGGGCCATGAATGAGTCCCATTTGGGTTAATTTTTACCTTTGAGTAGGAAAAAGTGAAATTTAAGTTTATTATTTTCACATGTCAACCTTAGGGACCCAATTTTTGGGCTAATAAGGAGAATTTCCTATAAAATCACCTCTCTAAACCCTAAATCACATTCATTCTTAATTATTCATCCATCATTCTTCTATGTCAAGTCAAGCAACTTAGGGTTTCGTCATTTCAAGTCACCAAGATATCAATTTTTAGACCTTCAAGGGTAGATTCTTCATGTTTTGCTGCAAACATTCAAGATAAAACATCATGGAAAGGTAATTAACTTCATTATTGCATGTTTCATTACATTCTTTCATCATTTTGGTTTAATTACCTAGAAGGGGTTTGACCTAGGCAAACCCCCATGCCCTAAAATTCACCATTTCTCTCTCTTGTGTTGCGTGTTTGTAGATTTAGGTCTCTTGCAAGCTTGAAAATCATTGAAGATCAAATTCCAAGGTTTCTCAAGTCTTCTCTTCATTCAACAAGTCAAAATATCAACAAAAACTCACTTTGAGGTTCAAAAATTAGAGTTTCGAAAGAGGACACCTGTAGAGAATCAAAGTACAGACCGAAAGCTCCTGATTCCACTTTTGAATAATCAAAAATTCAAAAGTGGACTCATTCACCATAGGTGGTGAATGAGTCTCAATCCAAGGTTATTTTTTGGTTTTCTACTTTTTTAGATACCCTTTTGTCTGAAACAAGTTCTGGAACATTTTTGCAGAACTGGAACTGATTGACCTAGAATGGTGAATGAGTCCCACCAGGCCTGAAAATTAGCATCAGTAGAATTCTAGAAACTATTTCCATTTTTCATCCATAATCTAGGTATACACTTTCAGTTTCATCATGTTCTGTTGCAATTTGCATTAATTTCTAGGTGTTTTTGCATTACACAGGGTGTTTTCAAACAAGTTGTTTTCTTTTAGTTTACATTCATTAACCAATCAATCTCATTAGTTTCTAGCATTCAAAATTTTCATCTAGGTATATTACATCCATATTCAATTCATTATCATATTAACTTTGAGTGTGACATTGCCCATTTTGGCCCATCTTTCCCCTTTTAGGTGAAAAACCCTAGAAGTGGTAGAAAGAACTAGGGTGCCAAAAATATATGTTACAGTTAGTGAACAAAATTTTCTTGTGGAACAGTTGATTGAGATAACTCTTTTTTCAACTAACCAACCTCTCATGAAATATCAATTGTATTATAATCTTGCACGATCTTATTATTTTTAAATTTTGTTTCCTTGGGCAACTTCACCAAATTTTGAGAACTTCTTTGGTCCTCTTAAGAAACATCATATTAGGACCCCTTAAGACACTAGTTTAGGGTTTAGGGTAATAGGATGAAAAGGAAGGTAGTTAATATTTTTGATTCATTGCAAGAACATTAGTTTATGAATATTTTTTATTTTATGAATAGATTGACTATTTCCTTAGATTACTTTTATGATGGAGGTATTTTCACATATAATTATTGACCAAGTTTTATAGCTACTCTTGAGCTAGATACCTTACAAGCATGGGTTTGATCGTAGGATTCACACATATGTTTACTCATTGAAGATCCATAAAAATAGAATATATATTGAACTACCATAATAGTATATAAGTGATCATATGTTGAGGTCTCTACTCTTCTAGTGAGGAAATTTAACTATCTACTCAATTTTTAACAAAAATGGTTTAAATTGTAAAATATTATGGCATAGTATCATGCTATAAGATAGTGTGAATCATAATAGATGCATAAAACCCATATTATTAACTCAATTAAGCATAATCCGTAATAGAAACACATAATTTAGCATAATCCATAATAGAAACACATAATTTATATCAATTCTAATGATCCACTAGTCCCACAAGTAAAGTTTAGAATATTGTTTTCTAATCTAATTATATCTATGTTCATAACATCTAATTGATCGTGTCTCTTGACACATCTCTCTAACTTAATGAATACACATTTAAATGTAAAATATTTTATCAAATCCTGTTTCATTGTCAATATCAAGGCCCTAATTTACTATGTATCAACGTAAATCTATCAAATAATTTCTTCCATAGGCATGCCTACATACTTGTATCCATACAATGTAAATGAAATTTAAAACATTTAAGCAATGTAAATGAATTTAAATTCCATTATCAAATATTCTTGAGCTTGAAATCAGTGTTTTCAAATGCAAATTTTTTCGTTTGATTTTAATTTAGGATTTTCAAATGCAATTTGATTTGTTTCAATTCAATTTAGGGTTTCAAGAAGCAATTAGGGTTTTCAATGCAATTTTTTTTGTTTCATTTCAATTTAGGGTTTTAAAATGCACTTTTTGTTTGATATCAATTTAGGATTTCAAAATAATCGGGTTTTTGAAATTCAATTTTTATTTCATTTCAATTTGGGGTTTTGAATGCAATTTTTTGGTTTCCTTTCAATTTAGGGTTTTATATGCAATTTTTTTCTTTCCTTTCAATTTAGGGTTTTCATATGCAATTTTTTTTGTTTCCTTTCAATTTAGGGTTTTCAAATACAAATTTTTTTGTTTGATTGAATAATTTAGGTTTCAAAATCTTTTTTTTTTAGGATATGATTTAAGGTTGATTTTTTTGTTTCTATTCAATATCTTGAGGGTTTCATTTCATTTTTTCTTTTTCTTCTACAAATCAACATTTCTTCTATTAAAAATAAATAAAAATACATAAAACACTAAATAAATTGAAATAAATACTAAAATCTATCATTGTGTTAATTTTTTTTATAAAAATATGAAAAAAGAAAAAAATTGGGGATGGAGGCTTACCTAGAGGTTGCTATCTTTTATGTGAAATCGGGATCCCGTGCACTAAAGAAATAACTAATTTTCATTTATTTTTAAAAATAAATACCATTTAAAACCAGGATCCCATTTTGCAAAGATCGAGATCCCGTTTCTTGAATGCTAGTTCGAGACCCATTAATAAATGGGATTCTGATTTTTAAAAAACAACATGCCGTTCAAAATTTAGGCTCGAGATCTCGAAGCTAAACATGATCTCATATTTTTTTTAAAAAGATCCCGTTTATTAAAAGGTGGGATCCCTTTTTTGGAAGCCGATTTCATTTCTTTTCCTAAGAAAAGAAATTCCACATTTCGTGGACTCATCTTTTTGCTCTGACCCCTAATAGCCCTCTTAAGTGATAATTAGGGATTGAGATAAAAATTGGCAAGATGATTCTTGACAATAAGTCTTGTTAAGGTACTCTTGTACAATAATGATCTATCTCAAATGAAGACAAAATAGAAAACCCAATGGGAACAAAAATCATCTTCCAAAAAGAGAAAGATAAGGATAAGGCCTCCTAAAAACATGTCCCATTAATATAGGAACATGATGATGAATAACTCTTGAAGAATGTTAGAGTTGTAAACTTTACCAAAGATGAACTAGTATTTGTTGGAATCAATGAACCTCCATGAAATTAGATCAAGATACAAGATACAAAATACTACATGAGTGAACATATAGAGCACTAGTGAACCATGAATACACATATTCCTATAAAGTTGAAAATATGGATAGTACTATGATTTTGAAGTACAATTGATCAATAAATGTGCGAGTGGCATGTAGTAAAATACTAAAACATTAATCATAATTCACTACATAAGTACTAAAATATCACAAAATATATGATAAACATAAATAATCCCCCACACAAGAGATAAATATAGGTCTATGTGATACCCCAAAAAGTAGAAGGTTCCTCCACTACTCCATTGAAAGAAGAATTAGCATAACACCATTATAATCCACCCTTAATGTTGATAAGAAGAGGTATAACAAAACCAACTTAAATTGGGCACAATTTAAGTTTGCACAAGAATTTAGACCCAAAATTAGGTCCAAAAGATGTATAAGAAACTAAAAAAGGTGTGCACCAAGGCACACATACATGAGGCGAGAAACATGAGGATCCATTGTTGTGATGGAAAATTAAGGAAACACATGCATGAGGGGAGAATCACGAGGATCTATTACTATGATGAAAAATCAAGGCACTACACAACACATCATTACAATTTATAATTTAGTGTAAGTATAAAATTCCCTCCATATGGAACACACATTAATTTTTTGTGGCACTTGTTGGTCTCCTACAATGATTTAGCAACTAGGCCTTTACAACCATGATTCAAAGATTGGACATCTAACCTGAATAGGTATTTCAATCATCATGAAGGTGCATTTAACTTGTCAGCATAGGGATGTGAACTTGAAATGGGTCAACACAGTATGTGCACTAGGAACCCAAAGTAGCCATTTTCATTCTACAACTAAGAAAGACACAATGTTGAAAGTAAATTGCTTGGAAAGCAATAACACAAATGTTGAACATCAACCAACAGCTATACTAAGTTGAAATGCATGATAGAAATGAAAATTTGAGCAAATAAACAACAAACTAATCTGTCTGCTTTGGCTACAGGAATAGTCATAGAATGGAATTTTAGTGCATGTGGGAACAATCAACACCAAATTCTTAGCTAATTACTTAATAGAAATTAATAACTAGGCTAAACTAAGCTAAAGGATGGATTACTCACCAAGTGGGCCCCCATTGGATGAGTATCCTCTAATACTAATGTAAACTCAAATATTAAAACTTAGAACTTCATTTTATTCACTAGAATCATAGTACAAAAGAGTAGCATAACTGTATTGCTAAAAACTTAAGAATGCAAGTACATCATCAAATTGTGCAACCTATTGAGAAGGAATATTTGATCCTTATTTATATTACCAACTAAGCAAGGTGGTCAACTCCATGAACTAGGAGGATGACATTATGGAAAGCAGGGAAAAGCGGAAAGGTAGTTACGCCTACATGGAATCTGGTCAGACATGCATTTCCAAACACAAATTTAGCACAACAGTAATGCCTACATTTGATTGATAGCAATAAAGACCATTACAAGGTGGTTACATTCAATTTTCATGGGAAATCTCCTGTCGTCAACCTCCTTTGACCTTTGAACTATTCCCTAGTTGGATGTTATGGTGCATGACCAGCTGGTGATGTCTTTCTCAATTTAGTATCCTCCAATTATATATGCATTGCAATGTTAGTATGCACAATAATTACATATCCGTAACCACCTTAAAGAAAATTCATTAGCCACATTCAGAATTAATATAGATAGTCTATATAACATGCCAATTTCATTAAAGATTTGTAGAAATAAGATTAGACCCAATGTCTATAGTTTTGAGGAAATATCATAAAAGAATATCAACACTTAACATCAAGGTCCATGAAAAATTCAACAAATAAATCATAAATTCTACCCAAAATTAGACCATAAACTAGACTCATCACTCCCACCAACCGAAGGTTTTGCTAGTCCTCTAGCAGGGGAAGGGTTGTTCTTCTACTTGGTCAATGCTCTGAACATTGCAACTGACAATTGTCCTACATTAGTGTTTGTTGTGCGTGAATCAAGGTTCCAATAGAACCCTTGTTGTATGTCCAACCTGTTCCATCTCTGTCTTTCTGCAACAATATCATAGTGGTAAAACCTAAAGTTTGGCATGGGCCACATTAGAATGGGTGGCTAAAAAGTCAGGGGAAGCCAAAATCACCCCTTTTTTCTTCCAATTTGTATATATCTATCAATTCTTTTAAGAGCTGCAACATAGTTCTGTATAGAGGGGCTCAACCTATTTGATCTCATCAGTTAGGCTATTCCATCTTTGTGATAGGTATCTTTTCAGAGTTTCCTCTTTTGCTTTTTCCTTTGCCTCATATTCACTATAAACTATTTCTATACAAGGCATGATCCTATTACCATAGCTAGGCTTGAAAAGCATTATGTGCCATTCCCTATAAATGTCCCTTGTGTTTCTTGATTTAACCCTAATGACCAACGAGATGTTGGATTTTTTTTTCCTATAAGAATTGTATTGTTGTCCTGAACTAATTTCATTTTGCACCTAGGACATGAATTCCCTTAATTGGACATGCCCAACATATCGCAGTGGATTCCAATCATGGTCTTGAGTCACATCATAATTATGCAAATAAAACTCAGACAACAAATTCTTCATTTTAGGGGAAGCAATCTGATGAGCAGTGAAAAATTCAATAGGAGTCTCAATGGAAGGGTTCAAACCCGAGACAATCCTTGCTAGCCTAAAAGAGAGATATTTCTCCTTCAAATGTAGAGGATAGACCCCTGGAGGGGTCTTACATTCTAAAATTTGTGGTACCAAGGCTGCCATATTATCCACTTTCTCCGTTAGAGCTGCAATTTTCTCATTGTTTTCTTCAATGACTTCATCTCTCCTTTGAATTTCCATTTTTATCCTTTGTTTCTCCTCTTTCCATTCCTCCTCCCTCCTTTGTATCTCTTTCCATAAGTTCAAATTTTTTGTGTGTACAATAAAATTAGGAGGGTTATGAATTCCTACCAATACTTTTGATGATGCTTGCTCTCCATATAGTACTAATTGGAAGGATTCAGGCTATCCTGTCAATTTCGGCTATATGGGTACTGACTGTTCTCCCAATTGTTACATTATAGGGCCTCTTTTTCTTCTTGTTGTTTTTGTTGCAGGAACTCTTACTCTTGTTCTTGCTCTTGCTACATGAACTCCTGATTTTCCTCATACCCTTGATTTTTGACTTGTTCTGCAATGTCAACAAGATTGGCTAGTGTTATGTTTACCGCTCTCTCAAATATGTCCTCTTCCTCTACATTCACCTAACCCATTGGAGCTTATGTGTTCCCCCATGGTGTTTTTCTCCACTTAGGGTTTTCCTATGGATTCCTAACAAAGGTTGTTCCAATTGGTCTTTATTTTCTGGAAGGGCTTTGTGTTTTTCTTTGGCTAGAGGGTGAATAGTGTCAACCTTTCTCTTCTTAGAGCTTGGAACCTCCTTTTCTATCGACTGATTTTTAGATTTTCCTTTTCTCATTTCTTCCTCTCTCTTTTGTTCCCTAGTTTTCATTGGGATGTGAAGAGGAACATCATCATCGAAATCTAGAGAGGAAATTTCTTTTTCTGAGTGCTCTGTCTGAGAAGAGGTAATTTCTATGGTTTCTTCTATTGATGGAGGGTTTACACTAGGGCCTGCACCAAAGGTTGAAGTGCTAAGAGTGGCTTCAACTTTTCTCAATCTCCTACTATACCTATTAGGTTGAGGTAAAACACTAGGTCGCAAGTGCTTTGGTCTAACTTGATCAATTTTTATGAATTCTTCCCAGGTCATTCCAGACATATCATGCAGAGACTTCTCAACTAAGAATTTAATGAGACAATGGTGGGAAACAAAATTGTCTCTACCTTTTTAAGTCTCAGTCGCCATGATTGAAAGAAGGTTGTATAGCATGTTTGACACATTCATCCTCCTCCCATGCCTCATGTGATTTAAAAGTTTGAAGTGCACAAAATGTAGATTCGAAAGGAGACCTTCACAGGTGATGTATTTTATGACATAAACAACTACCTGCTTCCATGGATTGGGCAAAGAGGTTCTTTTCGCAACTTATTTGTCCACACTGATTCGAGGGTCACCATGCTCTATAAATTTATCCCTAGATGACCTGACATCTCTAGAAGTAGGGTAATGTTCACCATTGAAAGGTAACCCTATAAATTTTGCAATCCTTTCTTCAGTCACCATGAACTCTGAGCCTTTTACCATGGCCTTCCCTTCATAAAATGTCTAGGCGAATTATAGGGCAATGTATTCATCAAAATCATCCAGCTTTAGGAAGTAGTCTAACCACCCGAAGTTTCTAAATTCAGCCATGAAGGGTGCATCCTGATATAATACATCGTGCATTGTGGGTTCATTTCAAATTAACCCACCTCCCATTTTCTACAATCAAACAATCACTCTGCAGTTTCCTTCCTATAATTCTCATCTAAAAACCAAATTCACCTTATTGCAACACTTACTAAATTTCTAATGCCAATGTTGACTGAATTTTCCCTTTCTACATTACCTTTTGTTTTCAGCTTGAGATTATGATAGGGTCAATAATGGAAGGGAAGGAGTAATAAGTGAAATCTATTATGGAGAGAAGTGGCAGTGGTAGTTGGTGTCACGTCACACATGTGAGCTATCCTCTCACTCAGATTTCAAATCAGCTCAATTTAAATTTTGCTAACATAAACCAACATGGACTGACATGTACGAAAAGTATTCACATCTTTTTCCTCCCCCCAACCTAAATTGTGGCATGCATCCTCACATGCGAGATGAGAGTAGTGATAATGATGATTTGATATATGTAGGAAATAATGGCATGCTATGGTGAATGTCCATATTAACATACAACATATGAATGAACTAAATATAATTAAGATACAACAATTAATCGACACATATTTGAATGTGTGGAGGAATCATTGTAAAGATTGTGGAGAAAGTACCATTCACCTTTTTAGGAAATAAGTTGAGCAATTAATGAAAATGAAGTGGAATGAGGTGGAGTGGAATGAAGTGAAGTGATGGAAGAGAGAGAAATGTGGCGATGGATGGGTCGATGGGTTGATTGGGGAATAAATGGACTCCCACAGAAGTGGAAGTCTTTATTATGACAAGTACATACCTTACTTAGCCAGAAGGAGGGAGACTAGGTCCATTTCCTTCAGCCGCAGGAAGCTCTGGTGTTGCATGTTGATTGAATTTCTTTGGGAACTCCTCTTTGGAAGTTGGCTTGTGATACAATCTAAGGTGATGACCATTGAAAAGCAACTTAAATCTGACTAGGTCAATAAGTAGTGAGCTAAAGAGCACCATTAGGCAATACTTCATCAACCTCATATGGTCCTAGCCACCTTATCTACAAATTTATTGCATTGTCCTGATACTTGAGTCATAGATCAGGGCCCAATCTCCTAGTTAGAATTTGTCATGCCACCTAATTCTCTGAATTTGCACTACCTCTATGTGATGCAAGGCTACTTTTCTCATCTCATCCAAATCATTCACCTGCATGATTCTTTCTTTTTGTGCCTTAGAGATATCCATCCCCAAATCTACTGCAATCCTAAGAGTCTTATGTTAAAATTCAATGGGAATCATGGATATCTTTCCATACAACAACTCAAATGGAGTGAAGCATGTAGTTGTTTTCTAGGTAGATTTCTCAAACAACTTATGGTAACCATTTTTCCCAATATTTTTTTATGAATAGCCACTATTTTGGTTAGAATGGCTTCAATTTCTCTATTAGTCACCTTAACTTGGCCATTGGCTTGGGTTTGATATGGAGTAGACTTCATGTGTCTTATGTTGTACTCATTGACCAGTTTTGTAACAAGGGTTGAAGTGAATTGAACTCCTTGATTAGTCACTATCTCTCTTGGAATTTCATAGCTTGTGAAAATATCCTCATAAAGACATTTTGCAACCTTGTTATCTCTTGCATGCTTCATGGCCTTAACTTCTACCCACTTTGTTACATAATCAATGCATATGAGGATATAAGGATTACCATTTGATGGAGGGTCAATGGGTCTTATAGAATCCAATCCCCACTTGTCAAAGGGAGTCATTACTACTTGAGGGTAAAGTGGCATCTCATCAGATTTGGTTGGTCGACCCATCCTTTGGCATTTATCACATTTCCTTGTATATCTTCCTGCATCCTTGTGGAGTGTGGGCCAATAGTATCCTATGTTTAGAATCTTCATTATTGTCCTTTTGACTACAAAATTCCCTCCATAGGGTTCATTTTGGCATGCATACAAAATATCATACGTCTCATCTTCTCTCACACATCTCCTGATGACATGATTTTCTCCAGTATAGAACAAACATCCAATAATCCATGAAAAAGGAAAATATTTTTTAATGAGCACACTTCTATCTTTTGGAGAGAAGTGATGAGGAACTCTCCCTGTCACTAGATAATTAGCTATGTCAGCATACCATGATGTTTGGACACTGATGGAGAATAGATGCTCATCAGAAAAATAATCATCTATGGCTTGATTGTCCTCTGATGTAGTCAGCCTTGAAAGAAATTTTGCAACAACATTAGCCTTCCCTTGTTTATTCACAATGGTTATGTCAAAATCCTGCAACAACAACAACCATCTTGCTAATCTATGTGAAATCAGAGGCTTATTCATGAGATATCTAATGGATGCATGATTGGTGTGCACAAAGATTTGGTAGCCCATTATGTAATGCCTGAACTTGTTCAGGGAATAGATTACTGCCAACATTTCTTTTTCTGTCACTATATAGTTGAATTCAACTCCTTGCATTTTTTTGTTGACAAAATAAATGGCATTTTAAATGACTCCTTTCTTTTGTCCTAAGACTGCTCCTATGACATAATTTAATGCGTCTGTATGGATGTGGAAAGGAAGCTCCCAATTAAGACCTTTAAGTACAAGAGCATGAGTCAAAGTTGCCTTCAAATCAAAAAATGATTTGTCACAATCTTCTGTCCATTGAAATTCAACATCTTTGGTGAGAAGAGTATACAATGGTGCTGCTATTTTTCTAAAATCCTTGATGAAATTCCTATAATATCCTACATGTCCCAAGAAACTCCTAACATCCTTTTGTTTTGTAGGTGTGGATAGATTTGTGATCACATCAATCTTTGCAGGATCTACTTGAATTCCTTTGTGAGAGATGTAGTGGCCAAGGACTACACCTTCCTGCATCATCATGAAGCACTTTTCACCATTTAAAGATACATTTTGGTCTTCACATCTCTGTAGAACTTTCCTGAGATTTTCCAATGCTTCATTGAAATCAGCACCATAGTAGTAAAATCATCCATATAGATTTTCATGCAGTTAAGGGAGATATCTGAAATTATGCTAATGAATGCCCTTTGGAAAGTTGCAGGTGCATTGCATAAGTAAAATGGGAGTAATGAGTAGGAATAGGTCCCCTATGGATAGGTAAGGGTGGTCTTCTCCATATCCTCAGGTGCAATTTGGATCTGGTTGTAGCCACTGAATCCATCCACAAAAGAAAAGTACTACTTTCCTACAAGTGAGTCCAAAACTTGATCTATGAAAGGTAAGGGAAAATGGTCTTTTCTTATGGCAGCATTGAGTTTCCTTTAATCAACAAAAACTTGTCATTTCCCTCATTTTTTAGGAACAATCACCAATAGAGACACCCACTGGCTATCTAAAATGGGATAGATAAATCCTGCATCTAGCAATTTCTACAGTTCTCCTTTTACAATTTCTCTCAGTGGAGGGTTAATTCTTCTTTGTCAATGCTTCACTCTGGTGCAATCATCTCTAATGTAAATTATGTGAGTCCAAATATTATGGTCCAATCCCTTCATATCATGATAGTCTCACACAAATGCATGTTGGTAAGTTGTCAATAAGCTTTCCAATAACAATTATTATTCTTCACTCAATTTGTTGTTAACATTAAGATATTTTCCTTCTGACACCTACACTTGTGTAGTTAACTCTATCATGGCTGCTTCATTAATGTATGGTACTTTGAGTTCATATGGAAGAAATGTATGAGACATACCTGTTGCTGTAGGAAGTCTGGCTATAGGAAGAGTGGTTGCAAGAAGAGTGGCTACATGAAGAGTGGTTGCAGGAAGAACATCTGCAGGAAAAGTGGCTACAGGAAGAGCAGGCATAAGTTTCTTAACTAGAGCATCAGAATGAGAAGATAATACTTCCTCCACTTCACAATGGTTTTGAATGATGTTAGACAATACTTCATATTCATCTTGAAGCTGCATAAAAGAGCTTCTACCTAACATCATAAGATGTGCCATATAATTAACTTCCTCGGCCTCTTCACCAACATGTGGCCATACAAAATTATCTTCATCATGGGATGGTTGAGTAGGAGGATAAAGAACCAAATTTTTTGTGCTCCTCCCATCAGAAATGGTCATGTCACCTAACCAACATCTAATATATGCATCTGATGGCCTTCCAAGAATAATGGGATACTTGCCTAGTGTAGCTTTAGGAGAAAGAATCATGAAGTCTGTTGGGTACTCCCAGGAGTCTAGAATTACCAAAATTTCCTCCACTATACCATCACGATTAATAATAGAACTATCAGCAAGCTGCAGGATAGTAGGAGTATATCTCATGCTTGCAACATTTAGTTGTTGCAAGATGTCCTTAGTCATTACATTTATTGCTTCCCCTAAATCAATCAAAGCATTCTTTATTTCAATCCCATTGTAACAACTACTACCACAGGACTACCTGGGTAATTGTACTTAGGGATAGTCACTTTCCCAAGCATGATTTTAGCTAGCTGTCCCACCACATGAACTGTGGTTGGGTCTTTCTTTTTCCTACCCAACTTCTTTAGGCATGCTTCCTTGATTTCCTTGTCATAAATTGGGACATCTTTTATGGCCTGAAATAGAGGTATCTGGACACATATATGCTTCAGCTGATCCAAGATGTCAAAGGTTGTGTCCTTTTTTCCCTTATTCTTGGAAACTTCTAATCTCAGAGGAAATGGTGGTTCTTATTCAGTCTGCCTGACTTGGACTAGTTCAGGAATTTTAGGTGCACTTGGTTGAATGGGATCATTTAGAGGCTCCTCTTCCTCTTCCACAGGAAGCTCATTGATAATGGGATTGGAAGGGGCTGGAAAAGTAGTTCCTAAATGCAAGTGGATGTTACTTACACTCACAACAAATGGAGGAAATTGGTTTGAATCAACAGAGTATATAGGTTGCTACTATGGTGTGTTATTCAGGTTAGGTTTGGGATGAGCTAGTAGTTGAGTAGGTTTAGGTGCATTGGAGATTGAATTAGTAGGAGGAAGCATTATAGTAGGTTGTTGGGGTTGAGAAGGTGGATGCATGTAACTAGTTGTCTATGTTGGCCACTATTGTCCTCCCCTCCATTGATTTGTTTGCTACCAATTTCCTAGAGGTGGCTGCCAATGCCCTTGAAATTGCTACCAATTCCCTTGAGGTTGTTTCCACTAGGATGGAGAGTTTTGATGATTGGACCAAGAATTTGGAGGGTTATTCCAAGGATGTGGTAGATATCCTCCATAGTTGGATGGATATGGGGGCTTCCATTGGTTACAAGATGAATAGGAATTGAAATATGGCCTAGTATAAGATAGTGGATCTGGTGGTATACCTTGTCTTGGAGCCCATGGATTCCTTTGTGCAACAAAGTATACTTGATCTTCTTTAATTTGGATTGGTTTGAACTTAGGTGGAATTTTCTTACTTTCAATATTAGCTACCATCTTGCATCTACAATCCTTCCCTTTTTGTGTACAATGGGGGAATTACTCAGCCAACATTGCCTCTGCCTCCTCTTGTTTTATCTTGACCTAAAGTGTATCCAGTTGAGTAGCTAGATTACTTATAATGTCTTGCTTGAAATATGCCAGCAAGTGTGTGATCTCCATCCTTGAAACTCCATTAGTAGATGACTTACCCATAGAGGATTTTTAAGCTCTCCCTCTCTTTGAAGCTACCCTAGAATAGTTCTGACATATTTTCTTGATGTCTCCCCAAGGAAATTGGGTGATATCTCCTCCTGCCATTAGGTCCAACGCATCAGTATAGATCTCATTAATTCCTCTTAGGAAAAATAGCTTTTTTGATTCTTCATTGAGGGTATGGTGTGGAAATTTCTATAAGCAGAACATAAACCTTGAAATTTAATCCTCCATGTTCTCATCTTTCTTTTGCTGGATCCTGAAAATGCCATATCCTCTCATGTCAGTGCCCCTGCAATATTCCTTTTTATTTCTCAAGGAACTTTGTCTTCATGTCTTCCCAAGTTTCCATAGTATCTCTACTTAGGATCATAAACCATCTTAATGTAGCATATTTTAAGGTGATAGGAAATAGCTTAAGCCTATGAGCATCAATGGTATAGTCATAGCTCCTACAAAGTATATCAAACTCGAACCAAAAAGTACCAGGGTATTCTATAACAAGTTCATAAAACTTAGGAAGGGATGAAGCAGGGATATTTTTGAGATTTTCGACTACATTATGATGGACAATGGGGAAAGGAAAATCTGGTTGGTTAGGTTTGTTTCCATTTGCATCACCCATGCCTACTTGGTGGATTTCCCAAGCAAGGGGATTCTCAAACAAATTTTGGTCTTCAAAGGAAGCTTCAGAATTGGTCATATCAGTAAATGCATTAGCAAAGGGGTTTGGATCTTCTTCTTCGTTCCTTGGCATATTTAGAAGCTCTTCTAGCTAGAATGGATCAAGATTATTAGGAAGAAATCTCCCATAAGCATCTCTTCTCCTTCCTCTATGCATGCAGTATCAACTCACTATCAGCCAGCGCACACAAATAATTGGTAAAGAATAAGGGGGGTCATTACTTCCTAAATGAGGGGTATGCTAAAAACAACTTTCAGAAATACTATAGCAAAAATACTATCAATGACTCCAAAGAACTTCCTAGTTTAACACCATCCTTGACAACGACGCCAATAATGTTGGCCTCCTATAATGATTTAACAACTAGGCCTTTACAGTCGTGATTCAAAGATTGGACATATAACCTAAATAGCTATTTCAATCATCATGGAGGTGCATTTAAATTGTCAACCCAAGGACATGAACTTGAAATGGGTCAGCATAGTATGTGCACTAGGAACCCAAAGTAGCCATTTTCATTCTATAGCTTAGAAAGACACAATGTTGGAAGTAAATTTCTTGGAAAGGAATAGCATAAATATTGAACATCAACTAACAACTATACTAAGCTGAAATGCATGATAAAAATGAAAATATGAGCAAACAAACAAGAAACTACTATGTCTTCTTTGGCTGCAGGAATAGTCATAGAATGGAATTCTAGTGGCTACAGGAAAATTCAGTGATAGATTCTTAACTAATTACTAAAGAGAAAGTGATAACTAGGATAAAATTAGCTAAAGGATATATTTCTCACCAAGTGGGCCCCCTTGGATGGGTATCCTACAATACTAATGTAAACTAAGATACTCAAACTTAGAACTTCATTTTATTCACTAGAATCATGAGTACAAAAGAGTAGCATAACTATATTGTTGAAAACCTAAGAATGCAAGTACATCATCAAATTTCATAACGTCTTGAGAAGGAGCATCTGATCCTTATTTATACTACCAACTAGGAAAGGTGGTCAACTCCACAAACTGGGAGGACGCTATTTAGGGGAAGTAGGGAAAAGCGGAAAGGCAGTTACGCCTGCATAGAATCTGGTCAGACATGCATGTCCAAATGCAGATTTAGCCTAGTAGTAACACCTCCATTGGCTCAACAACAATAAATACCATTACAATGTGATTATATTTTATTTGTATGGGGACTCTCTTGTTGTTGACCTCCTTTGATCTTTGAATGATTCCCTAGTTAGATGTTATGGTGCATGACCAACTGGCGGTGTCTTTCTCAATTTAGTATCCTCCAATTATATTTGCATGGAAATGTTAGTATGCATAATAGTTGCATATATGTAACCACCTTAAAGAACATTCATTAACCACATGTAGAATTAATATAGATAGTCCATATAACATGCCAATGTCATTAAAGATTTGCAGAAATAAGATTAGGCCCAATGCCTATAGTTTTGAGGAAATATAATAAAAGAATATCAACACTTAACGTCAAGGTCCATGATAACTTCAGCAAATAAATCATAAATTCTACCCAAAATTAGACCATAAACTAGACTCTTCAACACTTTATATGAGTGCATTTACAAACTTATTTTCTATTTTATGTTCTTACAATATTATGTCATCAGGTAGAAAATGAATACATATATTAAACTTATGTCTTTCAAACCTCAATAAAATTATAAAAATAGGAAATAAAAAAGGCCCACTGTTCAAAACAATGCCCTCCTTACAACACTCTCTCAACTATGGAAAGAAAAATTCTCCCCCCTTACAAAATTTGACTATTGATATAAATTTGAGGGATTTGTGCCAAGTGAATGCCGATGGAGAGGGATTATCATTGGACTTGATTGATGTGCAAGTGATAGGGATCTATTGTCTCATGCCTTCTTCACCATTCATTTACCTAAATGCCTCTACTATAGAAAGACTATGATAATTTCTGTGTTGATTGAGATTAACCCATTAGACAAACGACTTGTAGATAATTTTTTATTTGCTCCTGATGTGTTGGCTTCATAATGTATAGAACCATTACATTCTTTTCAAGATCTATGTGCAACAATGCATTGTAAGTTCCTCAAGAAAAACTATTAGTAGCTACACCTCTTCCTTTGAATTGGAAATATGAGCTCCAAAGGAGTGAGGTCAAAATAATATGGTGGTGTAGTGTAGTAAAATGCATACCCTTGCATTTTCACACTTATTTGGGCCCGCCTTGCTTTATTTATGCTTCTTTATGCCTTAATTGGTCCTATTTTGTATCCACAAGCCCTATGAATTACATATTTTTCTGTCTAATCCCATCATTCTCCAATGCATAAATGATAATTTAATGTTTTCATATGTGTCCTTGATTTTTGGGTTAGGACTAAAATTCCACCTAGAGCGTCTTTGTCTCCCAAAGATCTCAGGACCCTTATTTTGAGGAATCCTAATTGGGACCCTTTTTGGTTTCTGTGCCCCACATTTTATGACTTATGACTAACACGCCACCTAGGGAATCTTAGTCCCCATTGACTCATTTTTGGGATTTAATTTCAAATTCTAGAGGGATTTAGCCTCCTTTATTTAATGAATTCATATGCTAGCTTGGTGTGATGTAATTTCAAGATATTAAGCATAAGCACGTATAGATAAAAGGTTCCTTCTCTCATTTTCTCCTAACAAGCATTCAAGTAATTCAAGCATCCAAGAATTTGAGCATTCAAGAGTGATTCATCAAGCATTTGGAGCCATTATCAAGATTCAAGCATTATATCAAAGAGTTTCTTGAATCATGTGTGTTTTTGTGCTAACATTTTTGATGTAGGGTTTTGATTCAAGCAAGCAATTCAAGATCATTTATTTTTTTCAAGATCCATATCCATTACAACCATTGCACACAAGTTTGTAGACCTTATAAGGGTTTGGTGAGTTGTAGCATTGCATGTTGTTCATTCACCATTTCCTTCATTATTTTTATTTCATTTCAAGGTTTAATTACCAACAAGGGGTTTGACCAAGGAAAACCCCCATTCACTCACAAACAATAAGCTTTTTCCATTTTCTATATTTGTGATTGCAAATTTAGGTTGATGTCTTGAAGATCATTTGGAGTGCAAAGTTGTAAAAGTTGCAAAGTTGCATTACAAAGTTGTCATCTTCATAGAAACTCACCTACAGGCTAAATTTGGAAGTTCCAAAACTTGAGATAGGAGGATAAGCAAGTGTATACATTGGAGCTCAGGATCACATATCGAGTTTTCATAAATTCAAAATAGGACTAATCTGCCACTTTGGGCATCTTATTCCTCCCAAGAATATTTTTTATAAAGTCCTTTAGATCTGGTTCTAACATTTAAAGACTCCTCATTTTCCCCAAACAATAGTATTGGGACTAATATGCCATCTCAGGCATCTTTTTCGTCCCTAGCATATTTTGACAACTTCTTTAAATTTACAGAATCCTCACAAAACCTCAAGACTTCCCAAGTACACACATCCAATCTACCTATTGTATAATTTAATCATTTGCATCTCTCATTTAGCTTGCATAACTACATTTTGTAGGTTGAATGTTCATTTGTCTTTTCCAAGCACTTTCTTGGTGGTGAACCCTATAAAGATGAAAGAACCCCCTCCTAGGTCTTCCCCGTTGAGAATTGACTCACCTTGTGAGGTTGATACTCAATCCAATTAGGGCTCCTAGGACATCTTGAATGATAATAGTAGAATAGTTGTATTCTATGACCTAGGCCATAAAGCATCCATTTTCCTTTTAATCATTTTGGTGAACCCGACTTTGTTAAGCATTCATTTTCTGATTTCGAGTCCATTACATTCTTAGATTTAGATTGCATTCATTCTTGCATTGCATCTTACATTAGTGAAATTACATCTAGGGTTTTTCATATTTGCATTAGTTAGAGTGCATATAGGTTGCATTTTTTCTTGCTTGCATCATTTTATCTCATTGAAAAACTAAAAAGTGCATTATTCGTATTCCTAATTACATTTACAAACATTTTTATTGCATCCAAATTGAAAAAATTGCATTCAAATTTGCATCAAATTTCTTGTCAATAGTCACTTTTTCTTGCATTCATTTGCACAATTTTGTGTTTCCAGACATTAGGTCCCTTGACAGGCAATTTGGGGACACTGTTCACAACTCACAATTTTCTTTTTTCTTTTAACAAAAACTTCCACTAGGACAAAAATTCCCTTATTGGAATCTTAGTCCCTCTCTGGGTTTTTACCTCAAAATCCTATCTGAGTTGATTACATTCTATTCCAGTTTCTAGAACCTTCAAGTTCCTTTAGTAGGACTAAAACACCCTTACTGGCATCTTAGTCCCTATTGAGTTTGAAACTGCAATTTTAAGGGTTTAAATCTTGTTTTCTGTGCTTACTAAGCCTCATGGTAACATATACTATAAGTTTGGAAAGTTTTAGGAACATCTATTTTATGCATCTAGGTCAAAAACATGAATTTAGGGAAATCATTATTGAAATCATTTCAATTACAAGTATCATTAGATTTGAAAATTCTCACATTTATGAAACTTTACATAATATGGATAGAAGTACTTTTCACTTTTTCATGTACAATGTTTAGATTCATAAAAATTTGCATAAGTTTGATAAAAGTACTTTTCATTTTTGGATGTACATTTTTTGTATTCTTAAAGCTTTGCATTCATTGGATAAAATGGGTTTGCATCTTTGGATACACATTGTTTACATTATTAAAGAATTGCATGAGATGGTTAAAAGTTTTTTACATTTTTGGTCAAACAATGCTAGTACCTTACCTTTCTAGGAATGCTAAGAAAAAGTTCATATCCCCTCCATATGAGAGTGTTTTAGTGAAAGAGAATACAACTTTGGACAATCCTAATGATCATATTCATTCTTCTCCTAATATCTCTCCTATTTGTGAAGAAGATATTTTGGTGTTAGAAGAACCAACCAATGAGATTTTTGAGTGTCCTAGATGTTTCTCTACTCTTACCTCTCTTAGTGAACATGACATTGATGAACAAGAAGAAAAAATTGTAAATTATCATGACAATCACATTTGTTCTTCTCCTAGTGTATCTCCTAGTTGTGAAAATGATACTTTGATGTTAGAAGATCTAATTGATGACAGCCATGAGAATCTTGATTTCCTCTCTTCCTCTAGAGAAAAAAATCTTAAACAAGATAATTCAACCATTAGTCATTCCCCTACGTGCAGTAAAGTCATTTTAGAAGAACCAACCTTTGAATTTCATGAAAATTTAGTTTTTTGTTCTCCTAAAAACTCTTCTACTCAGGAAGATATAATGGTGCAATAAAATGAGAATATTGACACTAATACTCCCTTAGATGAAGATGATGAAGTAACATTAGATTCCTCTTCAATAAGAGATCATGAAAATACCAATAAGTCTTCTGAGGTTATGCATATTAGATACCCCTTGAATTACTCTCCTGAGCCTAAAATTATCATGCATCCACCCTCTCAAAAACCACAAAATAATAAAAAACCTATCCTTATCCTTGAACAACCTAAGAAAAATGTTTTTCAGCAATCGAGTTACAATATCATTGCTCATACATACATCACTAGGAGCAATTTGCAACCAAGAAAAACACCATCAACATCCCTCCCATTGCCTAATCCTAATTTTCCTAGTGCTCCCAGTTTAACTTCACATAGTGGGAAGGTGTATGATCTTGTTGAACTTAAGAATACTCCTGCTAAGATATCCCCATGGGACTTAATTCAAAATTCACCTAATTATCACACTATGCTTCAAATAGCCTTGCAACTAGTTTTGGTTCCCTCTAGTGCAAACCCGAATGACATAGCAACTCTAATTCAAGGAATAAATGCTTACATTGTTTTCAACCACCGTGAACTCCCCCCTTTGGAAGTACAAAAAAAAAATGATTCTTTCATGATCATAGCTCAGTAAAATATGATACCTAGGGATAAAACGAACCCTTGTTGACAATGGCTTAGCCTTAAATGTGTGTAGTGTAGACCTTTTGAAAAATAAGCTTGGTGTCAATATGTACCATAGAAGAAAGGACCTCTCGCTTGAAATGGGAATAATTGATGATAAATTAGACTTAACAAGGCCTTGATTTGATGTTGCAAGGTATTTTTCACATCCACACTAGGTCTTGGACCCTTTAAAATACTTTTATTGATGTCTTGTAAAGGTGTTGTGAAGTTTTGTAACACATTTCTACACTTTTCTAGACTCTTCTCATTATAATTCATCTAAAACTCATCTTTCTATTCATTATCAAGTCCTATTTTAAAGTTTTGTAATGACTTGTAACAAGATTTCACAACTTTCTAGGATTAATCTCACTATTTACACCTAAGTTCTTATGTTTTATATGATCCCTTTATGCACTCACAAGAATTAATTAAGTGTATCTTTGAATGTAAACCCAAAAAAAACATTAAATGCAACTTAATTCTCGACACCCACTTACAAGCCTAAGGTGGGACTCATTTTCCATCGGTGGTGAATTAGTCCTTCTTGGCCCCAAATTCAAAATAATTCAAACTTTCTTTCGGGTTTTATTTAAAAATACCTTATCTTAGCCTATGATGAGGTATTATAGGGTTATTGGGGCATAAGTGTGTATAAATAAGTGTTTTCTTCCCATTTCAACCAACATTCAATCTCTCTTAACCATTCTTGATTATTCATCCTTCATTCTTCCATCTCAAGTCAAGAAAGCTAGGGTTTATCATTTTAAGTCCTTCAAGATAGCTTCCATAGACATTTAAGGGTAGATTATTCATGTTTTGTTTAGAAATTCAAGATCAATCATCATGGGAAGGTAATAACTCTATTATTACATACTTCATTACATTCTTTCATCATTTTGGTTTAATTACCCAAAAGGGGTTTGACCAAGGCAAACCCCCATGCCTTGACATTCATCATTTATCTCTCGTGTATTGTGTGTTTTCATATTTAGACATATTGAAGGCTTAGAAATCATTGAAGATTGCATTGCAAAGTTGTTCAAGTCATCCCTTTTTTGGATAAGTCAAAATATCAACAAAAAGTGACTATCAGGCCCAAATCTCATAGTTTCAGAACTGGACACCTAGAGAAGCAGAAAGTGCGGACCGAAAGCTCTGGATTCCACATTTTGAATATTCAAAAAATCAAAATTTGACTCATTCTCTATGGGTGGTGAATGAGTCCCACTACCAGGTCAGGTTTTTGTTTTCTACATTTTTGGATACCCTTTTGTCTGAAAAAGGTTCTGGAATAGTTTTATAAAACTGGGACTGATTCACCCAAAATAGAAAATGAGTCCCACCAAGCCTAAAATTCAACATCAATAGCATTCTAGAAGCCATTTCCAGTCTCCATCCATATTCCAGGTGCACACTTTCAGTCTCATCCATTTCTATTCATTTTTGTTTACATTTCTAAGTGTTTTGGCATTACATAATGTGTTTTGAAACAAGTTATATTTCTTAAGTTTTGCATACTTAATCAATTTCATCATCTAGTTGCATTTATATCATTGCATTTAGTCTCAACCTCATCATAAATCCCTTTATTTGAGTGAACCACCTAGATTTTGGGTGTGGGATCTATCTCTTTTCATTAGGTGAAAGACTCTAATTGAGCGAAAGAGACATATCATTCCTAACCCTAAAATATTTGGTTCATTTTGGTGAACCTACTTTTTGAACCATTTCTTGTCTAATTTTGTAGTCCTTTGTCATAGATATAGGCTTGCATTGACCTTGCATTAGGATTTGCATGGATTAATTTGCATGCTAGGTTTCAAATTTTGCATTCATAAAAAGTGCATTTAGGTTGCATTGTTGGCATCTAAATTCATTTCAATTTTCTAAAATTTTGCATTTTTAACTTAGGTTTGCATCCTCGTACTTAGAAACCATCAAAATCCCTCAATTTTTTTTGAAAACTCTGAAAAAATTCCATACTAGGATTCATTCACCACCTTGGGCGAATCAATCCCTTTTCACCCCTGAAACAACCTTTTATAGAGCTAAAAACCCTATTTTTATGCTTATGTTTGCTGCCATCAGTTATCTATATCAGTTGGCTGAGTTTTTGTAACATTAATTTCATTAGATTTAGCTTACATTAGCTCATTTCATGCATGGTTTTAATTTCAAGTTTGAATTTTCATCTTGTTATATATCATAATTAGTCAATTGTCATCTTTAAATCTGAAAAATTACATTCCTCTTTTGCATCTTTTCTTTAGCATTGCTACATTTCAAGTTTGTAGAATAATCATTACATCATTTTTTCATTAAAAATCTATATAGTTATCATCTTTCATGTTCTCTTTTTAGATCTTATTGCATGTTGTAAGAGACTTTTGTTAAATGCATATGAATATGAGGTCCTTTTCCCTCTCTCTCTTTTTTTAATAGATCCCTCTCCTAGTTCCCCTTTTATAGATGAGGTTAGTTTAGTGAAAGAAACCTTGAACAATCATAACACTTACATTTTTTCTCCTATTTTCTCTCCCACTTGCGAAGAAGAGATTATAGTGTTAGAGGAACCAATTGATGAGAGTGTTGACAATCTGAGTTGTTTCTCTCCTCTTACCTCTCCTATTAGACATAACATTACTAATGAAGAGGACATCACACTAAGTAATCATGACGATCACACAACACCACAAAAAGATGAGATCATAGACACATTTTTGGACATTACCTTACCTAGTCTCCATAATCATGATAATCAAACATGTTCTTCTCCTAATATCCATCCTTGATGTAAAGAGGATAGGTTGGTGTTAGAAGATATATCTATTCAAGATCATGAGAACATTTCCCCTACCTTCCCTAATGTCCATATCCTATGGAAATATCTATTTGAAAATCATAATGGTCCTTCTCTTGATGCCTCTCCCACTTGTGATGACGCTACTTTGCAAATTTCAACCTTAGATGAACATATTACAAGCTCTTCTAATATGGTAGATAATATGGAACAAGAGAATAAGACCTTACAAACAAAAAACAATCAAATAGATTCTTCCCCTAATCTCCCCATTATCAATAATCAAACACATTCCACCATTCATAACTCCCTTAGTTGTGATGAAGATAGTTTGAATGAACCAAGCCTTAATTGTAAAAAATGTGAGGTTTGTTGTTCTCCTAAACACTCTCTTTCTAGGGAGAATATCATGATAAAAGGAAAAGATAACATTGATAATAATATTATGCCATTGAAAGGAGATGAAGAGCCTATGTTAGACTCTCATTCGCCAAGGGATGTTAATATTATTCAGTCTAAACTCATCCTTTATCCCCTTTCACACAAACAAACTCAACACAAAATTGAATTCACCCTCTACCCACCTCAGCATAATGTATTGTAGCAATCGAGTCATAATACAGTTTCTCATACATATAACACTAGAAATAATCCACAACCCCCACAACCAACCCCAATACCCTTACCATTTCCTAATCTTATCTCACGTAACCCTTTCTTGCAAGGTCGCAAGGAGTATGATCTTGTCGAGCAACTTAAGGATACTCCTACTAAAATCTCATTGTGGGACCTTATTCAAACCTTCCCTCACTATCACAACATGATCCACTTAGCCTTGTAACAAGTGATGAGCCCAAAATATGCTCATAATTTAGGTATCATGGTGTACTTTTAATACCCTTACTTTTGTTGTTCATGGTTGTTTAACTCTTTAGAAACCTTTTATTGGGGGATATCCTGTGGCAATACACTTTTATATTCCTGCAGCCTATCATGTTGATATGTCTATATTTATTACCCTGTTTGACTTCCCAAATGACTGGTATAAGGCATGTAGTTTTGAATAATGAAGTAAATTTGATATGTGATTAATAAATGAATATCGTGTAGTTTCCATGCATGTTTTGTGTTTCCTAGTGATTTGTAGGTTGTTGAAGAAAGTATGAACGAGTCAAGCACAACTGATCTCGGCCTTGCAGTAAAGTCCAATTCCTGCACGACTTCGAGGAAGTTATTCTGGTGAAGACTCTTTGACCAAAATTGTTGGGAAGGAATTTAAATGTCAAATAATTTGGAAAGAGTGGAATGTTGAATTCTCTCTGAACTGTGTTGAGCAGATAAGTTCATTTATTTAGTCTATTCCTCAATTCCAGGATACATTTACATCCACGTCTTTCTCTGTTAGGGTTAGTTAGTTAGTTGTTTTCTTGATTTAAATAAGTGTTCCTCCTGCACGAGTGAGCAAGCATAACAAGATAGAAAGGATATCATGTAAGAATTAGTATGATAATAAGAGATAGAGTTTTCTGTTAGTTTTCGTATGAGTAGAACAATGTATACCATTCTGAGTTCAATACTAGCATAATTAGTTGATGCTTGCTAAGGGGGCCCACTTAGTAAGTATATGTAGTTAGTTAGCAAGTCGTTCATTTTCTATTGATCATAAGTTAGATTTCATTCTTGAATTTTTTGTGCAATCTCAGTCTTATATTGTTCCTGTAGCATTGGGAATCCATCCCTATGTCTATTCCTGTAGCATAAGGCTAGTTCATAGTTTGTTTCTCAGTCATAGCTATTATGATTTATGCTTTGGTTAAATTATGGTTGAGTTAAAAGAACTTTGCATTACCTTGCTGTAATGTAGGTAGAATTCTTTCCAAGTATTTATTTTTGATAGGTTGTGACTGAAACTAGTTCTTAGTGCACATACAATGCTACTCCATTTGAAGTATACATTCCCTCATTTGACAAGTAAATGAATGACCATGAAAAGATATTAGTCGCATGTTGGAATGTCCAATTCCCAGGATAGGTTTTGCCATGATTTTCATATCCTTTTGTGGGCGCGACCATTTTTGGTGCCGTTATCAGGAATGGTGTCAAGTTAAGAACCTGTTAAAAGTTATTTTTAGCAGTAGTTTAGTCTGTTATTCAAACATTTTCAAAATCCTTCAATTCACCATTCATTCTATTGCATGCATAGAAGAAGAGACGTTATGGGAAGATTCCTTCCTGACCTTCCATTCATTGATCATAATCCTGAACCAACTTATAATCTATTTTAGGAAGAAGGAGACCAAGATATCAATCCATTTGCTGAAAACCTATTTGTTGAATTGCCATTTGACCCAGCTGACAAAGAACTTGAGGAAAATCCATTTGCTCTGATACTCCATCAAGCAAATATGGCACGAAATCCACCTAATCAACCTCCTGCTTTTGAGTTTCCCATCATTTCTCAGTAAGATACTGATAACCATAAAAATATTCCTTCCTCATTACTCCCCAAGTTCTATGGACTAGTTATAGAGGACCCAGACGGTTTCTTGTTCGAGTTTGACATCCTCTGTCGTAGCTATGATTACACTTCAGATGCTCACAAGCTAAAGTTGTTTCCTTCTACTTTGAAGGAAGGAGCTCTTAGATGGTTTATGAGTCTGGGAAGGGATGTTGTTGATAGTTGGGAAGTCATGGAAACAAAATTTCTTAAAAAAATCAAGGAATATTGTAAAAGTGGTAGTAAGGGAGATGATATATTCAGAATTCAACAAAAGGAGGATGACATCCTAGAAGACTATATCTCAAGATTCTTGTTTTCCCTGAAAAAGAATTCAGACCATACTCTCAACGAAGAATCTCAGAAACTAATTTTTCTAAGGGGAATCACTGATACTTGTATAGATGCCCTAGACCTGATGGGAGGAGGTGATATAACCCAACTGCCTTGGGATGATATCAAGAAAATATGTCTTACCTACTCTCAAGCAATTGTTAAGAAGGGTAGAGGTCATCAAGCCACAATGGGAAAGTCTTCTATTAATGGAGTTTCATGGATGGAGATCACAAATTTGTTGTCTAATTTCAAGCAGTATATCATAAGCAACATGGCTACACAGTTGGATACTATGCAAGATCGGAAGAAACATGAGGAAGTTGAAGCAATCTTGGTAGATTTTTGTCCACATTCTAGACAGAAGAAAAGGGACTGCAGATGCAAGATGGTGGCTAACTTGGAGACTAAGCAGCTACCTACTAAATTTAAGGTGGTAGAAAGTGATAATGACCAAATATTCTTCGTTGCACAGAGGTGACCATGGGCTCAAAGACAAGGTATGACTCAAGATCCTATGAATTTTGGTAATCCTTATTCTAATTATAATAACCAGTGGCAACCTACATATGGCTCATCACCCCCTTGGAATACCCCTCAATCACATTGGCCTAACTATTAGAGTCCTCAATGGAAATCTCCTCAAGGAGGTTGGAAGCAGCCACAAGGACAATGGACTCCACCCCCAGGTAACTGGCAGCAGAACCCTCAATGGAGAAGTCCACAGCAATGGCAGAACCAATCCCCTGCCTCTCTACAATTTCAACAGCCACAGCCTCAGGCCCTCATGCCACCTCTTGCAACATCTGCAACAAATACTGGTCCTCCAAAACAAACGCCTATGCCTGCTCAACCATTGCCAAATCCTAATAATAAGCAGCAGTAGCAACAATAGCCTATGTATTTTGCAGAAGCCAATTAGTATCCAGCTTATGCCTTGAATATTCATTATATCCATCTCAGATCTGGAACCACACTTCCTGCTCCACAGCCACCTGTAATTACGAAAATTTTAGATTCTGCCTCTGAGCAATCTACTGAACCTACAGAACATATACCTATATCAAATACTGTCTCTGAGGGGCGTGTCCTGAAGCATCAGGCCAAACCACCTTTTCCTCAGAGATTGCAAATTACTACATCAAAGTCTATGGAAGAGCCTACCTTTGATATTTTGGATCAGTTGAAGAATGTACATATTCAAATTTCCCTTTTCCAAACCATTAAAGATGTCCCAATTTATGGAAAATTCATTAAGGAGGCCTATTTAAAGAAACCAGGAAGAAAGAAAAAGGATCCCCAAACTATCCATGTTCTAGGATAGTTGGCAGATATTATGTTAGGGAAGGTAGTCATTCCAAAATATACAGACCTTGGGAGTCCTGTGGTACAAATAAATATTAATGGCCAAATAGTAAAGAATGTTTTGATTGACCTTGGTGCAACCATCAATGTAATGACTAAGAATACAATGGAGTATTTGAATGTCTTAAACATTTGGTCTACACCTACCATCCCACAGCTTGCTGATAGCTCCATAGTAAAGCCTGATGGAATGGTAGAAGATGTTATTGTCATCCTTGAGTCTTGGGAATACCCAACAGACTTCACCATATTGTCCACTAAGGAAATTTTGGTAGGATATCCTATTATCCTAGGTAGACCATGGTTAGCCACTTTTGATGCTTTTATAAGATGCCGCTCAAGAGACATGACAATTTCTGATGGTCAGTCAAGAAAGAAATTGGCTTTATACCCACCTGCTCAACCTCAGCCAGACTTGTCTCAACCAATTTGGCCAGAATTAGGAGAGGAAACTAAAGAAGTCAATTCATTGGCTCAACTAATGATGTTGCAAAATAATCCATTCTCACAACTTCAAAGTGAGGATGACCTACTTTTACATATTTTTGCAGTCCAACCCTAGTCCGAGTAGCCCATCTGCTGTAGATAGCTATGTTCAGTAGTGTTTCTTGCAGCAACTGAATTCTGAGGACCTGACAACTGAATCTCTTGCAGTTTATCATAATTTACTTCCATATGAAATAAAAACACCACCGTTATTAGTGGCCTCCATGAATGATCTTATCAAGCAAGTAGACGTGTCTCCAGGCCGTTGTCTGAATATCAATAATAAGTTGCCTCAATCTCAATAAGCTTCCCTAGTCACAATGTTGCAAGAACAACACAAAGATTTTGCATGGGACTATGGGGATATGAAGGGAATAGATCCTCAACTTTGTACTCATAGGATCTACATTAAGGAAAACTATTTACCTATTAGATAGCCTCAAAGAAGGATAAATCCAGCACTTAGGGAAATTGTTAAAACAGAGCTTCAAAAATTACTTGATGCTGATTTTATATACCCCATTTCAGATAGTCAATGGGTATCTCCATTGGTGATTGTCCCTAAAAAAGGTGGAAAATGGAGAGTTTGTGTAGACTACAGGGAACTAAACACATCAACTAAAAAGGATCACTTTCCACTTCCATTTGTTGACCAAGTACTAGACTCATTGTCTGGGAAAAATAATTTCTCATTTTTGGATGGCTATAGTGGCTATAATCAAATTAGAATCACCCTTGAGGATCAAGAAAAAACAAATTTTACCAGTCCATGGGGTATTTTTGCCTACTCTATCTTACCTTTTGGGCTATGTAATGCACCTGCAACATTTCAAAGGGCAGTCATCAGTATTTTTGCTGATATTTCTCATGATTCTATGGAAATGTACATGGATGACCTCACTACTTATGGAGTTACTTATGAAGAAGCATTGGCCAATCTGGAAAAAGAGTTGAAAAGATGTGAGGAGCAGAATTTGTCTTTGAATAATGAGAAATGCTTCATGATGATGCAAGAGGGAATTGTTTTAGGCCATCATATCTCTCAAGCAGGAATTCAGGTTGATCCTGCAAAAATAGAAGTTATTCTAACTTTTCCACCACCTACAAAACAAAAGGATGTTAGAAGCTTCCTAGGACATGCTGGATATTATAAAAGATTCATCAAAAATTTCAGCAATATAGCCAGTCCATTATATGCCTTGTTGACTAAGGATTCTGAATTTAGGTGGACTGAAGCATGTGACAAATCTTTCCTGCAGCTTAAGAACTTGCTTACTCAAGCACCTGTTCTTCAAGGACCGAAGTGGATTTTTCCTTTCCATATACACACAGATGCTTCTGATTATGCAATAGGGGCAGTTTTAGGACAAAAAGAGAATTCTATTGAGCATGCTATATATTTTATTAGCAAAAACTTGCAATGTCCTGAATTAAATTATGTTGTCACAGAAAAAGAATTGTTAGCAATTGTGTATGCTTTAAACAAGTTCTGATACTATGTCACTGTTACCAAGTATTTTTTCATACAGACCATATAGCAATAAGGTACCTCATGAATAAGCCTGCTATGTCTGGCAGATTAGCAAGATGGCTCCTATTGTTGCAAGAATTTGATATCACAATCATTGATAAACCAGGATGAGCTAATGTAGTGGCTGATTTCTTATCAAGGGGTCAAACAACTACACCTAGCACACCAGAGGTAATTGATTATAGATTTCCTGATGAACATCTATTTTTCATTGCTGCTCGCACCTCATGGTATGTAGATATTGCAAATTACTTGGCAGTCAACCAGATTCTAGCCCATTTTTTGCAAAGGAAAAACAATTGTTGGTGGAGAAAAGTTTTAACTTTTCATAGATTGTAGATTGTTTATTCTACACAGGACCTAACCAAGTCATGAGAAGATGTGTAAGGGAAGATGAAACCTATGACATACTGCATGATTGTCATGATGAGCCATGCGGTGGGCACTTTGCAGCCAAAAGAACATATATGAAGGTGCTTACTACTAGATACTATTGGCCAACACTACACATAAATGTTGCAGCCTATACCAGGAAATGTGAAAGATTTCAACACGTGGGAAGACCAACAAGGTCTGATGAAATGCCCCTGTATCCTCAAGTGGTAGTCAGTCCCTTTGATAAGTGGGGCATGGATTATGTTGGACCCATTGATCCTCCATCTAATGGGAAATTATATATTTTAGTTTGTACTGATTATGTAACCAAATGGGTGGAAGTGAAAGCAATGACTCATGCTTGTGACAACAAGGTTTCTGAATTCCTGTATGAGCAGATCTTTACTCGATTTGGAGTCCCAAGGGAACTTGTCATAGATCAAGGAGCTCAATTTACATCCAATTTAATCAATGCACTAATGAATGATTACAAGATCTGACATAGGAAGTCTAGCCCCTATCACCCTCAAGCCAATGGTCAGGCAGAAGTTACCAACAGAGAAATTGAGGCGATACTTACAAAGACAGTTCAGCTACACAAGAAAGATTGGAGTAGTCAACTTCCTAAAGCCGTCTGGGCGTATAGGACAACGTGGAAGACAACTACAAGGTTTACTCCTTTTGAATTACTCTATGGAAAGACTGCCATGTTTCCAATAGAATTTGAGCACAAGACCTTGAAGACTGCTTTAGAGCTTAATATTGATATTTTCGATGCCCAAAAGGAACGACTCCTGCAGCTGAATGCGCTAGACGAAATAAAAAAAGCAGCCTTGCAGCATACTGAAATCATACAGCAGCAAAGGAAAAAGTGGCATGACTGACATATCAAAACTAAGCAATTCTCTGCCAGTGATTGGGAATTGCTCTATGACTCGAGGTATAAAGAAAATCAGGATAAACTCACCACCCAATGGCTTGGCCCGTATGAAATTGAGAATGTATTTGATAATGGTTCAGTTCAATTAGTCAGAATTCATCTTGTTCGATTCAAGCTATTAGTTAATGGACACCATCTTCAGTTGTATCGTAAGCCAGTCTTAAAAGAATAATTTATGTAGCAATTTATTCAAGATCCTGTCACTAATTTTCCTGCAGCAAAAGGCTTTAGCCTTTCTCCTGCAACTTCACCATAATGTTACAATGCATGCTCATAATAAAGGTTTCCTTTTTAAGGAAACCCTTTTTCTTCGTTCCCACTCATCGCCACCTCTCACTTCCTTATCTTACATCCCATCCATCCATTCCATCCATACATCCCATCCGTCCATGTCACCCATCCACCTCATTCATCTACACCACCCTTAATTATGATTTCATTCCCAACTGTCATTTCATGCTGAAGTTGTCATCTTTCTCAACACGTACGCGCATTTATTGAAAGGTACACAATATCTTTTGTTGTCGCATCATTGATTTATTTCATTTTATTCATTTACTACTATGTCTATATCAGTCATTATTACCCGATCTCTGCCTATTCTTTAGTACATGTGTGGAAACATGTCATATTTTAAGTAGGGGGCGGGATAATCCATTTCACTTACGCTGCTATCATAACTGTTCATATATTTTTCTTTATTATTTTCTTGTACTTTCCAAATATGATTGCATGTTTCATCCTAAATCACAATTAAAACTGCTTGTTTAAGTAGCTGTAACAATCATTACATGCAAATATCTTTTGAGTTCACTCTTAGAAAAGAAGAGAAAGTGACGGCAGGGCAGAAAAAATAGAGCAGAAAAGTAAAAAGTTTTCTTTGGATTTTCAGAAAAGAGTTTAAGTTTCAGCTAAGACAATTGTGAATATGGATGGTGAACTGGTAAGACATGAGCCTATAGCTCATGAGATATTGACACAAAATCCTTAAACAGTTCAAGCATTTGGCCTCTATGGTTGGTTGAACTACTTTTTGAGGTTAGATACTTTCAATGAGGAAGCTACAGGAAAACTTTTAAGAACCCTTTCTGAAGGAGAGGCTATAGTATGGGGTTTAACAATAGCTATCATTGAGGAACGAATTGCAAAGGTAATCGGGCTTCTAGCTATAGGAGAGAATTTTTCTTCAGATGTTGTTTCTGTTAGGGCAGAATTTACAGTACCAACTGATGGACCCTTGGAGGTCTCTAAGCAAGGATGCAAGGGAGTGTCGTTGCCTCCCCCGTATCCAGAATATGATGCTTTTATAATCAGGTACTTAACATGTGAAGGCCATTTTTCATACCTACATTCCTACCATTTTAAATTGCTGAGTCATATGAGGCATGGGTTAGCTGTTAATTTCCCAAACTTTTTGTTAAAATTTCTGGAACAATGTGTCCATGAAACCCAGAAGGGGAAGGATAACTCTATTGTCCACCATGTCCTTATAAAACTATTGATTGAACACTCTTTGAGGGATGTGTCACCTCTTTCCTGGCAAGAATTTTTTTCCCAAAAGAGCCTGCAACTTCTAGAACCCCCTAGGGCATTTGCTCCATGGCCTAAGAAAAAGAAAGAGAAAATAGCATCTACCAGTAGGAAAGCAGGGCAAGGGTCATCCGCTCCTGCAACACCTAGTCCTGCAGCCTTCACACCAAAGTCCTCTACCCAGGTGCAAACTAGGTCTTCCAGTAGGAGAGAAAAGGGAAAAACAAAGGCAAGAGAGTCATCTGGGGTGGAACAAACCCCAGAATCTAAGCCTCATCCTCAGAAAAGGTAACACTCTACTCCTGCAACATCTTCTCTTGCAGTAATTTCTCCTACAGCAACGCATGTTGCTACCACAAGTTCACCATCATCTTCTGATAAGGCAGAGCCCTCTAGGCAATTCAGAAAGAGGAAAGCGATGAGAGCACCTCTGGCAGCTGCAACATTGCCAAGAAGAGTTTCAACAAGAAAACAATGTAAAGTCTCCCCTACTTCACCTCACCCTGAAGTTATCATAATTTTAGAGGAATCTGTAGGTTCTGAACATAATGTCTCTTAGGATGTATCTAAGAATACTACATAGAGTCCATTTGTTATTCCTGAAGAAGAACAAATTGAGACAAGGGAAGTTGAGCATAATGAAAGGGGGGTACCAAGTCTCAATGATTTGGCTGCTGTAGCTATGTAGATTTCGGAGGAAGCACAATCTTCTCCACTACAATAATAGGAATTCATCCTGCAATAAGAGGAAGAACAACTTGAACAATTGGAAGTGGCCAATGAAGCTTCATTACCCCTTGAAATTTGTCAAGCCATGGTTGTCTACAAAAAGACATTTTTGATTAAATTTTTGGAATATCTTAGAATCACAAGGAGACCGGTCACATTGCAGACCTTGAGTTTCCGCCACCTAGTCAAGACTGAAATGCAACAAAGTCTTTGGGAGGAAGAAAAGAAGAAACTGAAAAGAGACATTGAAAGGCATAAACACGAAATCCAAGAAATGAAAAAGAAAATGGATGAAATGATGACAATAACTAGTAAGATTATGGAGTGTAGACCGCTGCCTAGAGTTTATGCTCTGTGTCTCAAGGAACAATTTTTGTGGTTCTAGTTAATGAGAATTTCCAGGAATCTAGATCCTGTTCTTCACACTGCTAAAGAATTCTATGATACATACCAGGCGGCTCCTAATTGGCTAAGGAATTCTTTTGGTTGAATTTTATTTACCTGGCTTTATAATTCCCTCTGAAACAAAGTGGAATCCACTTCTATACATTGGAAACATTCATTTAAGATCACTCATGTCTTGGGCAGCAAACAAAGCTAATTATGGTAGGCAATTGGAAGGATATGAAGAAGCCGAAAGGGATGAGCATATTCCATTGTGCCCTGAGAGTTCAGACCCCTATACAATGTTGAAAACCTAGCTTACTGTGGCATATGGCCATAATAAAGGTACAGTCAGGATGAAAATATTTGATCTCAGAAAATAGGTGTATGATGAGTTTCAAGAATAGACATACTCATTTTGGAAGCTGTCATATTCTAGAATTGAGAAGAGACGGGAGAGATTGACTATTGGGTTAAGAAGGTCTGAGCCTCACAGTCCCCTGAATTTTATGGCAACTCTCAGAAGATCAAACAGATACATATAGTTGGGCTTTCAAGAGAGGTTTGAATTGTGGTTGCCCTTGACATTTAGACCTCCTGTGCTGATGTGGCCTCTTTATCCCTACCAAGCTACAAATATTAATGAAGATATAGAAGCTCGTAGGTATGAAAGGTGGCATAGTTTTAGAGGTTTTTATTACAAATTTGAAACTTCATTTCAGGGTCATGCCTCAACCACTGATTTCAAAGAGACCACCAGAAAGTTTAATGTTGGAGGACCAACATTAGGTTAAGTAGGGGGAAAATGATGAGCCCAAAATATGCTCATAATTTGCGTATCATGGTGTACTTTTAATACCCTTACTTTTGTTGTTCATGGTTGTTTAACACTTTAGAAACCTTTTATTGGGGGATATCCTATGGCAATACACTTTTATATTCCTACAGCCTATCATGTTGATATGTCTATATTTATTACCCTGTTTAACTTCCCAAATGACTGGTATAATGCATGTAGTTTTTGAATAATGAAGTAAATTTGATATGTGATTAATAACTGAATTTCATGTAGTTGCCATGCATTTTTTCTGTTGCCTAGTGTTTCGCAGGTTTTTGAAGAAAGTATGAATGAGTCAAGCGCAGCTGATCTTGGCCTTGCAGTAAAGTCCATTTCCTACACGACTTCGAGGAAGTTATTCTAGCGAAGACTCTTTGACCAAAATTGTTGGGAAGGAATTTAAATGTCAAATAATTTGGAAAGAGTGGAATGTTGAATTCTCTCTGAACTGTGTTGAGCAGATAAGTTCATTTATTTAGTCTATTCCTCAATTCTAGGATACATTTACATCCACGTCTTTCTCTGTTAGGGTTAGTTAGTTAGTTGTTTTCCTGATTTAAATAAGTGTTCCTCCTGCGCGAGTGAGAAAGCATAACGAGATAGAAAGGATATCATGTAAGAATTAGTATGATAATAAGAGATAGAGTTTTGTGTTAGTTTTCATATGAGCAAAACAATGTATACAATTATGAGTTTATGAATAAAATTTGATGAAGTTCTGAGTTCAATACTGGCATAATTAGTTGATGCTTGCTAAGGGGGCCCACTTAGTAAGTATCTGTAGTTAGTTAACTAGTCGCTCATTTTTTGTTGATCATAAGTTAGATTTCATTCTTGAAGTTTATGTGCAAACTTAGTCTTATATTGTTCCTACAGCATCGAGAATCCATCCCTGTGTCTGTTCCTGCAGCATAAGGCCAGTTCATAGTTTTTTTGTCAGTTGTAGCTGTTATGATTTCTGCTTTGGTTAAATTATGGTTGAGTTAAGAGAACTTTGCCTTACCTTCCTGTAACGTAGGTAGAATTCTTTCCAAGTATTTATTTTTGATAGGTTGTGACTGAAACTGGTTCTTAGTGCACATACAATGCCACTCCATTTCAAGTATATGTTCCCTAGTTTGACAAGTAAATGAACGACCATGAAAAGATATTAGTTTCCTGTTGGAATGTCCAATTCCCAGGATAGGTTTTGTCATGATTTTCATATCCTTTTGTGGGCACAACCAACAAGTTCAACCCAATGATCTCATAGCCATGATCCAAGCAATAAATGCTGACATTGTTTTCCACCAAAGTGAGCTTCCTCCTTTGGAAGTGCAAAAAAAAAATGAGGCTTTAATGATCATCACCCAATAGTAAGAGAACTCTTGTAGATACCGGATCCACTCTTAATGTGTGTGGAGTGAACCTTCTTGATAGAATTGGTGTTTATAAATCCAATATTTTACCCAATCCTTTATCCATAAGGGGATTTGACAATGTAAGCAAACAACAGCTTGGTGTGATAACTTTATGGATTATAGTTGGAATGACCACATTGGATACACAAATTTATGTTATTCCTAATGATATTTCATATAAACTTCTCTTAGGTAGACCATGGATTCATGTAATGAATTGTGTTCCTTATACTCTTCATCAAAAAATGAAATGCATCTACAACAACAAAGTGTACACACTTGAAGCTAACCCTCATCTGAACAGTTGTTTAAACATTGAGAAAAAAATAGAAAATCTCTTGAACACATTAATGCCAACCACACAAGTGGAACCTGGATAACAAAAATACACACAAGAACATATTGAACAAGTCATGATTCTATTAGAAGGTGATTGGGGTTCCTTGTATTTTGAACATGACTCAAATGACCTTATGAAAGCATCTACCTCAACCACTTTATCCAATGAAGCAAATTACACAACCTTTGATGAACTTAATCACGAACAACCGTCGACTTCAAAAGCAATGAAAAATCTTTATGAATGCGATTATGAACTATTGAAACAACTTGGATATAGTGGAAAATGATGTTTTGCTAATGATCAAGGTATTCACAACCCTATCGGTCCTATCACACAACAAACAACTCATGGTATTGGTTATTTTCCTTTGATAGAAATCGCCAAACCTTCACTCAACATCAACACTCTCACACAACATTCTTCTAAGCCAACTTTAACTATAACACATCCTGAACTAATATACACTAGTGGTTTTCAACATCATTCTTTACATAGCATGACACAAATAATGAACTCTTTGCTGAATATTAATTTCATCTCGCAAGACACCAATAATTTTTATTCGATAGATTCTTGCGTAGGTATGACAACTAATACTAAGAAAGATGTATCTTTTTTGTCAACTACAAGACCACCTTCTACCATTGATCAACAGGGTATCTTTTCGAGACTCCTCCAAGATCACTTGATCACCCTCCTTCCTAGAACTCGTAAAAGATTCTATTACAAAACTTCATTTTATGCCTATCATAGAGTTCATGGTCATTCCACCAATGAATGTAAGGATTTGAGTAGTAAAATCTAACATGTTAAGGAGTTTGGTATGCTTCCCTCTGTGGGGTGAACTTAATTCCTTTAATTGATACTGATTTTCACTCTACCATTCATTTCACCAATCATTTTCACTCACCCTTGTCCTGCACTAAGTGGGGCCAAGGGGTTCAATAGCCTTGTCCTTGTATGTCACCTTTCAAATGTTGCCTCTTTTGGCTAGTTGTTAATTTTTCATGAACATATAAGAGAAAGCTCGGGATGTAGATGACATGCCTTAAGTTGGATCGCATGTGACATACTACCATTTTCATGATGTAGCTTATCAGAAACATATAACTTGGCATAGGGATTTCTAAGTAAGCTCTCATGTTCTCCTTCTTCTACTTTAAAGCAATTGCTCACAATATTGGTGTTTGCAACCACTTTAAAGTGGGGGCTTACATCACCACTCACATTTCATTGTGTGATTTCTTTCTTCTTGCAATGTGCCTTTCCTTAGTGGAGCCATTGGACATGATTCCCTCGAAGACCATGATACTTCTCTTGTAGTCATCCTCTTTTGGAGACATTCAGCATGATGTTCGGTAAGATGAGACCTTGCACAAACAAACCAAAATCCATTTGAACATTCCTTACACTATCTTGCATTAACAATGTCTATGAGTGTCAATAATACAAAGTTTTTCTTACCTCATAGAGTTCCAAAATCATTTTCCCTTGTGGCGCCTTATTAAAGTTATCAGGAGGTATAAATTTGGTATGGTTGAGCGAGAAACCCATTACGAGGCATGAATTTACCAATAGCCACTTGTGTGTTTGTGATCACATATCAGTCGTATGTGTCTCACCTTTTGGGCTTTCTCACCCCATGGATAGCCAAGAGTTTTGTCGCCCCAGAGTGAGTATGCATTTCCTTTCCAAAACAAACAAGCCTAGATATAATCCACAACTAGCTCAACAAATGGTTGAAGCTTGATCCACCTTTTCATTTTCATCTTTCTCCTCCTCTTAGTTGTTTCCATTGCATGATTATGTATCTTCATGGTTTGACTTAGGATCTTGGATCCTGGGGGCTTGACTACCATTTTTATCTTCATCATTCTTTGTCATCTGCATCTATACACTCAGATCTTTCTTGAATGTCTACTTTACTATGAGTTTGAAGCAAGTTCATCCTCTCACTAAAGTGGGGGCTAAATGTACCATAGAAAAAGGACCTCTTGCTTGAAATTGGAATAATTGATGATAAATTGGACTTATCAAGGCCTTGATTTGGTGTCGTGAGGTGTTTTTCACATCCACACTAGGTCTGGGACACTTTCAAATGCATTTATTGATCTCCTGTAAAGGTGTTGTGAAGTGTTGTAACACATTTCTACACTTTTCTAGACTCTTCTCATTATAATTCATCTAAAAATCACCTTTTTATTCATTATCAAGTCCTATTTTAAAGTGTTGTAATGACTTGTAACAAGATTTCACACTTTTCTAGGATTAATTTCACTATTTACACCTAAGTTCTTATGTTTTATATGACCCCTTTATGCACTAACAAGACATAATCAAGTGTATTTTTGAATGTAAACTTGACAAACAACATTAAATGCAACTTAATTCCTAAAACACACTTACAGGTCTAAGGTGGGACCCATTCACCATGGGTGGCGAATGAATCCCTCTTGGCCCCAAATTCAAAATAACTCAAACTTTCTTTTGGATTTTTATTTAAAATTACCTTATGTCGGCCTGTGATGAGGTATTATCAGGTTATTAGGGCAGAAGTGTGTATAAATAAGTGTTTTTCTTCCCATTTCAACCCCCATTCAATCTCTCTTAACCATTCTTCATTATCCATCCATCGTTTTTCCATCTCAAGTCAAGCAAGCTAGGGTTTATCATTCTAAGTCCTTCAAGATAGCTTCCAAAGCCAATTAAGGGAAGATTCTTCATGTTTTGTTGTAGACATTCAATATCAATCATCATGGAAAGGTAATAGATCCATTATTGCATGCTTCATTACATTCTTTCATCATTTTGGTTTAATTACCTAAAAGGGGTTTGACTAAGTCAAACCCCCATGCGCTAGCATTCACCATTTATCTCTCTTGTCTTGTGTGTTTACAGATTTAGACATCTTGAAGGCTTAGAAATCATTAAATATTGCATTGCAAATTTGTTCAAGTCATCCCTTAATTGTACATGGAAAAATATCAAGAAAAAATGACTTTTAGGCCCGAATCCGACAATTTCAGAATGAGAAACCTAGAGAAGCAGAAACTATAGACCGAAAGCTCCAGATTCCACCTCTAAATATTCAAAAATTCAAAAGTTGACTAATTTTCCATGGGCGGTGAATGAGTCCCACTACCAGGTCAGTTTTTGGTTTTCTGCACTTCTAGATACCCTTTTGTTTGAAACAACTTCTAGAACAGTTTTACAAAACTTGGACTACTTCACCCAGAATGATGAATGAGTCCCACCAGGCCTAAAATTCAGCATCAGTAGCATTCTAGAAGCTATTTCTAGTCTCCATCCATATTCTAGGTGAACACTTTCAATCTCATGCATTTCTATTCAGTTTTGTTCACATTTCTAAGTGCTTTTGCATTACACAATGTGTTTTCAAACAAGTTATATTTCTTAGTTTTTGCATACTTAATCAATTAATTTCATCATCTAGTTGCATTTAGTCTTAAATTAATCATAAATCCCCTTATTTGAGTGAACCACCTAGATTTTGGGTGTGGGATCTATCTCTTTTCATTAAGTGAAAGACCCTAACTGAGCAAAATAAACATAGCATTCCTAACCCTAAAATATTTTGTTCACAATAAGTAAATATTCCAATCCATCTCTTTCTCTATTAATGGCTTTGATAACATGTGAAAAAAACTACTTGGTGGAATCACTTTACCTATTAAAGCTGGAAAGGACACATTACAAACCCCGATCTATGCTATGCCTGATGATCTTTCATATAACTTTCTTTTAGGCAGACTGTGGATTCATACAATGAATGGGGCGCCTTCAACTCTTCATCATAAAATTAAATACATCTACAACAACAAAGTTTACACACTTGAATCTAATCATGATCCTTATAGTTTCTTACAACTTAAGAAAAACAAAGAGAACCCCTTGAAAACATTAACACCAACTACATAAGTAGAACCCATGCAACAGAAAGAAAAACACATTTAAGAAGTGATGAAACTATTAGAAGATGATTGGGGTTCTTTAGATTTCACACCTACATTCATAAGAGAAAAAAATATCATAGAAAAGGACTCTAAAAATAGAAAGGAAAAAGTAGACCCTTTGAAAGCATCCACCTCAACCACTTTGGAAGAAAGGACAACATACACAACAAAATTTGATGAAACTGACTATCAACAACCTTTGAATCCTAAAGAAATGAAAAAGCTTTATGGAAAAGGTTATGAACTCATGAAACAACTTGGATATAGTGTAAAAGTATTTGGTGCTCAACAACAAGGTATTTGTGTCCCTATAAAACCTAACACACAAGAAAAAACTAATGGTCTTGGTTATTATCCTTTGATAGAAATAAACAATCCTTCACTTAATAGAAACACTAGTGGTCTTGATTGAAATTCGTTAGATTTTACACAAAACACTAATGATTGAAATTCATTAGATTTTACACCCTTCTATAGAGAAGAGAACAAAATCTCACAATCTAAAGAGTCTATTGTATGTATGACATCCAGTACTAAAAAGGAGATATGTTTATCACAAAATAACAAAACATCTCCTACTTTTGATCAAGAAACCATCTTTTTTAGACTCCTCTAAGATTGTTTGATATCCCTCCCTACAAGAACATGAAATAAATTCTATTATGAGACTTCATTTTGCACATATCATAGAGTTCATGGTCACACTACTAATGAATGTAAGGCTTTGAGTAGTAAAATCCAACATCTTAAAGAGTTTGGTGCTCTTCCTTTTGTGGGGCACCTCATTCCTCTAATCAATACTAATTTTTACTCTAGCATGTTTCTCAGTAATCACCTTAGCTCATCCTTTCCTTGCACTATGTGGGGGCAAGGAGTTAGGTAGCCTTTTCCTCATATGTCACTTGTCATTGCCTCTTTTGGCTAGTCAATAACCTTTCATGTATATCTAAGAGAAAGCTTGGGATGTTGACAACATGCCTTAAGTTGGCTCATATGTGATGTACTGAGTTATGCATTTTTTTGGAAACCCTCTTTTCCTTTTCATTTTTTCTACTTTAAAGTAATTGCTCACAACATGGTGTTAGCAATTTATTTAAAGGGGTGGCATACATTGGCATTATTTTTGCATGATTTCATTTGCATTTGTTTCTATGTTCCTTGTGTAATTTTCTTTCTTCTTGCTATTCATCTTGGGTAAACCCACAAAAGTGGTTTACAATTTGAATGAGGGAGGAAAACTTGCAAAAAATGACCCCATGCCAAAAAACATTGTTCTTGGGGTTCAAATGAACTCATTGGTTTTAACGAACCAAAAGATGGTTCGCTCAAACCTAGGTTTGAGCGAACCCATTTAATGAATCCTGCCAAAAAAAACAATGTAAACCTCTTTTTGAAAGGGGGATCACCTGAACCAAGGTTCGAGACAACCCTAGTTTGATCGAACTACTGGGGGTTCGCTCAAACCTTCCTAGTTCAGGCGAACCACCCTTTTCCTTGATTCCTACTCTTTGTCACAAAAAAAGAAGAAGAATTTTTGCACTTCAAAGCTTGGATTGAAGATGAAAATGCTAGAGACTTCATAGACCCAATTGGAATCAAGTAGTCCTCAGAACGAGCTATCCAACAAATATAATTTTAATATGTTTTGGTTTTATTATGTATTTGGTTTTTTAGTTTTATTAAACATAGGGTTTTCACTAAAAATCAAGATCTTTGTTCTGCACATATGAAAAAATAGAAGATTATCAAAAAAAAATTGAAAAATATGAGTGCACCAAATATTGAAGTCCTTGACCCGACAAAAAAAAGATTGAATTTCGGTACATACAAAAAAGTTTACACATTATACAGTCTTCCTATGTCTAAATTGTAATTGGTTTGACTTCGAAACTTGATTAAGGAAAAAATATTCAATAAAAAACTATCTAACCAAGTGCAAGCACTAGATATCAAAGTTACAAATATAAATTTGAAAGAATTAGAATTTTATCCTTCACGGAAAAAAAGTTATTTGCTATACGGTGAGTGTCACTCAAAAATGTTGTTTTTTGGAAAAAACTAGATTTTGAAGGAGATGGAAAAATAAGTGCAATATGATTCCACTTTTTTTTAAAAAGATATATATTTAGAATCTATAGACAAAATTCCATGAAACTCTAGTTTGCATCATCTTCAAATTCCTCATGGTTTAGCTGCTATAGGTGCCCAAAAGTGAAGATTTAGTCAGGAAAAAATATTTTAGTGTTCAGTTTGGCCAAAAATTGTAAACTAGTATTGTGAGATCACCCTCCTCTTCATGGTGGTGTGATTGGGTTTTATTTCCTCCAAGAGCGTGATATTTCTTTGACTTGTCGTCTCTTGGAGAGGTTAATCACAATGTCCCCTAAAATTAGACCTTACATGAACTAAGTAAAATCCCTTTGAACATCCCTCTTTCTTGTTGCATTGCATTTTAGTACCTTATTAAAGTCATGGAGTATGGCTTTGATATGGTCCCTAGTGAACAACTAACTTCACTAGCCCTTATGACTGTGTATTTTTTTTTTGTCCTTATCATAGTCATGGATGTATGACTTTGATATGGACCTCTTGGGGCTCACCTAGCAGACAACTAGCTCCCACTAGCCCCTGTGAGCATGTGGTTTGTTTTCATAGTGGACAACGCATTCCACTTGTAAACCTTTTGGACAAATAGCCTAGACCTGGTCCACCATGTTGGACAGGCAGTCAAAGCTTGATCTGATACATTTTTCATTTTTTTCTTTTTTCTTTTCCTTTTTGTTTTCCTTTTTCTATATTTGATGGTGCATGCTTGTGATCTGGTTATGGGTTCATATATCATCTTCATGTATGTTCCTTTGTGCCTATGTTGGTTTTTCATAGGATCTTGACCTTGGGGACTTGATCATCCCTCTTGATCATTGTCATCCTATCTTACTAGCATTCGTACATTTGAGCCCCTCTTGATTGTGTGGTTGGCTACTTTAGTGTGAGTTTTAAGAAAGTCCATCCTCTCACTAAAGTGGGGGCTAAATTTAGTGTACAAAAATGCATACCCTTGCATTTTAACACTTGTTTGGGCCCTCCTTGCTTTATTATGCTTCTTTATCGCTTAATTGATCCTATTTTGCATCCACAAGCCCTATGAGTTACATATTTTTCTAGAAAATCCTAACATTCTCCAGTACATAAATGATAATTTAATGATTTCATCTTTGTTTCCCTAATTTTTGGGTTGGGACTAAAATGACACCTAGGGCGTCTTTGTCCCCCAAAGGTTTTGGGACCCTAATTTTGAGGCATCCTAATTGGGCCCCTTTTAGGTGTTTGTGCCCCATGTTTTATGACTTGGGACTAAGACACCACCTAGGGTGTCATAGTCCTCCTTGAGTCATTTTCAGGATTTAATTTCAAATTCTAGCAGGATTTAGCCTCATTTATTTAATGAATTCATATGTTGGCTTGGTGTGATGTAATTTTGGGATATTAAGCATAAGTGAGTATAAATACAAGGTTCCTTCTCTCATTTTCTGCTAACAAGGATTCAAGCAATCCAAGCATTCAAGAGTAATTCCTCAAGCATTTGGAGCCATTATCAATATTCAAGCATCATATCGATAAATTTCTTGCATCATGTGTGTTGTGCTAACATTTGTGATGTATGTTTTTGATTCAAGAAAGAAATTCAAGATCATTTCTTTGGTTCAAGATCCATATCAATTACAACCATTGCACATAAGTTTGTAGACTTTATAAGGATTTGGTGTGTTGTAGCATTGTATTTTGTTCATTCACCATTTACTTCATTATTTCTATTTCATTTCAAGGTTGAATTACCAACAAGGGGTTTGACCAAGGAAAACTCCCATTAACTTAAAAAAAATGTTTTTCCCATCTTGTATATTTGTGATTGTCGATTTAGGTTGATGTCTTGAAGACCATTTGGACTTCAAAGTTGTAAAAGTTGCAAAGTTGCATTACAAAGTTGCCATCTTCATAGAAACTTAGCTATAGGCCAAATCCATAAGTTCTAGAACCTGAGATCAAAGGAGAAGCAAGTGTTGATCTTGGAGATCAGGATCACATTTAGAGTTTTCAAAATTTCATAATGAGACTAATACACCACCTTGGGTGTCTTAGTCCTCCCGAGCATATTTTTCAGAAATTCCTTCAAATCCAGTTCAGACATTCAAAGACTTTGCATCTGCCCTAAAAAACAACAATGAGACTAATACACCATCTCTGGTGTCTTTGTCCTCCTTGGCATATCTAGACAACTTCTTTGCATTTCCAAAATCCTCACAACACCTCCAGACTTCCCACGTACACACATCCTATCTCCCTATTGCATAATTTCATGATTTGCATCTCTCATTTAGCTTGTATAACTAGATTTTGTAGGTTCAATGTTCATTTGTGTTTTCCAAGCATTTTCTTGGTGGTGAACCCTTTAAAGCTGAAAGAACCCCCTCCCAGGTCTTCCTCGTTGAGAATTGACTCACCTTGTGAGGTTGATTCTCAATCCAATTAGGGCTCCTAGGACATCCATGAATGTTTATAGGAGAATAGTTGTGTTATTTGATCTAGGTTATAAATATCCCATTCTCCTATTGTTCAAGTGGTTGTTGGATTGATCCAATGAACTTTGTAGGAGCTATCCACTTCAAGAGGGTCATGGTATTCCACACACAAGCTCTTGTTTCCTCTTGTAGTCACTGCATGAGGTGGTCTACCTTTTACACCTCTAAGCCCAAAAAATAAGTATAATGGTTGTTGTGCATGGAGCTGGTAGAGGGTACTATTGGTGTTCCAAATATCAATAGATAAATTGAATCCTAAAGACTTAGGCAATGTATTATGCATAGACTCAAAGGTTGTTTTTTCAAACTGACAAGATTTAGTCAAAGACTGGGATCTTCTACACTTTTGGCTCTGTAGAACCAAGGGGGGTGAACCATCAACAACATCTAAAGGTTAACACAATTAACAAGATATTGCTTAAAAAATGATGCTCTCACAAAATTATGCTGAGAAACATAGAATATCACTCAATATTGGCTAAGACATTGAGTAAATTTCACTAACCAAGATGGAGAACATGGCAAACACATAACTCAACATATGGAATTGAAATGGTTTATGATTTAAAGAATTGGGATCAAGATGAAAACAACATAAGCATAATAATTGACTAGTGCCAAGAAATGGGCCATGGACTCATATAACCAACATTTCATCCTACAATATTGAACATGTTTTGAAGATATTTGCAACTCTTATCAAATTATGACAACAAGACTGCTGAAGCTTTACCTGGAAACCATTCTTACAAATCCACCCAAAAAACAACACTCTTGTCACATTTGTTGAAGCAATTACACTATCCCCTAAATAATAGGCAATAATAAATGAAACTTGTGATTTATTAAAGCGATTACATCATTCACATAATAGAAGGAAACAACAGATGTAACTCAAATGCAATAAATTTGCATGAAAAGACTAAGATAATTTTCATTATTGAATTCAAGAGAGAATTACATCTTAGCAATGGAGACAATTATCAAATAAAATAAACATGAAAGCATAATTTAGAACAAACACTTCATATTTAATGACTCAATTACAATTCTCCCTAGCTTTACAATCTACCCAAAGCTTCTGCCTGACTTGCAGAACTTTTAGAAATTGGAAGCCCTTACAAATGAGAAGAGAATGAGAATAAAAGAAAATAGAAGCAACCCTAAAACTTATCTATTGAAGACATATTCCAACTCCATCCACCATTCAATCAGCAACAAATGAAAATAATCTATCCTCTCTCTTCCCTTTGCAACAAGGAATATTGCCTCTAATTTTCCATTGTTCAAGTTGTTCATCAACTGAAAATCATCCCATGTGAGGAAATTCACTCCAAGATCACCCAGTTGTGTGAAAAAATGTTTATCCCTACTTTCCCATGAAAATCATTATTTCTCCCCTTTGTTGCACATTATTTTTATTCAACTCCAGCAAATTATATTTGGTCACAAAGTGAATATTAAATTCACTCTACATTCACTAGGCCAAATAAAATATATACCATTTGTTGCATTTCCTTTCTTCATCCCAACCAATGCAATTTTATTTTAACAACAAAAGTCTACAATTTTTTTAATTGGGCAATATTAAAAATCTTTTACTCATGCCCCCAATACCTCAAATATTTTATTTGAAATATTTACCCCTAAGGCATTCTTTTAAAGAAGTGCCTTGGGCAAAAAACTTTACCCAAGGTTTCATATTTCACATCACATTTCAGATTTTAAATATTCACCCCCTAAAACTTAGGGAGCACATAATCTTTTAAATATTTACTATTTTAAATGTGTGGACATTTCAATGTTACATTGGCCCTCTCTCATACTTATGAAAAGTGTATCCCGGGAAACATTTAAGACCCCTTTTAAATGTTTTTCTTTATAAAAATAAAATGAACATTTAATTAAAAATTATCACCGTCCCCTTTAAAACTCTATTCCCTTGCATATTACACCCATTCAACAAAAGCTTTTCCTGGGCTCGCCACATCCACGTGGTTCAATTTTTCCAGACTCATGGGTTATAAAGAATGTACATCTTGGAGGCACAAGCTAGTGGATGATGGTTTGGATTTCATCTACACTTCACACTACCTCATCTCTATCGTTGATCCTTTTCATCCCCTATTTTTCCTTAAATCCTCCTTTGGCGTTTGTCACATTTTACATCTCTTCCATTTCTCTGGTGGTAGCTTCTCCACTGTTCTTTGATGGATGTCCACGCCCTCTATTAGGCCACTTTCAACAATCTTGATTTATTTTTTGATGCAAAAGAAAACTCCTTTGCATAGAGCCACACTTTTCTAAAGGTTTCACGACGTTTTCAACTAATGATGCGTTGAATTCTATCAAAGAGCCATGCCACATGAGGTGGGCATGATCCACCCGCTTTTGGTCTTTATTCTGCTCAAAATTTTCTAAAGCAGCTTCAACAAATACATATCTCCATTTGTCTTTGTTGGGCGTGACACTCATTGAGGGTGTTGTTTCCTCATAAAAGTCACATGCCCTATTAATGCTTCTACATTTTCTAAAAGTTTCTGAGGAATTTTCAACACATCTATTGTGTGAAGTGTGCATCCTTAAACAGTTTTTTACATTTATTTTGTATATAACCAACTCTATATAGTGTGGTGGCTTCCCTCATTGGATATCAAGAAAAACCTTATGTTTTAGTGTTGGTTGCTTCCAAAGCAGTATAATTATTCCATGTGGAACTTGCTAGAGAGTTTCTAAAGGTTTCAATAAACCCATCTTGTGCTTAAGCTGGGCAGAACATTGACCTTCTCTATGTGTGAGTTGCTTTGAAAAAAATCTGTGAAGCTCTTTCAATGAACTCATCCCATACGATATACATATCTTGCAAACATAGCATTCCCACCAGTTGTTTGCCACATTCTATGGATCTCATGAACATTGACCCTAAAATGACTGATGAGTTGTTGCACACACCTCTCCTATTGCATTTTCTTTAAATTTTCTAAAGCCTTTTCAACAAATACATTTTCTATTCATTCATGTGTGCTTTGTTGATCTATCTAGCACAATGATTATCTCATCTGTTTCAGAGTTCCAAAAACATTTTAGCAAATATTCTTTATGTATGTGTGCACATTGCAAATTTTCTTATACATTGAATCCCTTATGTTGCTAGAGGTCAAGCCCCTGTAGCCTAGCTTAGTGAATGTCCATTTGATCTGCAACATTAATATTTCCATGGTCTCCTTTAAAGATATAATTTCCTCAAACAATAGTACTACATTCTCACTCTAGACGCTATAGGTGTGTTTGAATTCTCTTCTTTTGTTTCTCAAATAGATGACAAACTCGATGGTGTGCAACATACATAACAATCTTCAACTTTTAAGATTCCATGTGTGCACTCACTAAAGGGTTTTGTCCGTGTATGTGCATCCAAAATATTAAAGAAAATCCATCAAAAGATAGATTTAACATCATGGTATACTGAATGAGTAGGCTGCATTCCTTTCTTTTATCCATCACTCAAATTAATTCCCCTTTCTTCAAGTTTCATCTAACTCTCATTAGAACAGAGTTCCTTGTCAAATTCATATCAAATTGGATCTTATTTTGGATTTGAACCATAATTGTGAGGCATGAAAAATGTATCATATGAAGATGAAACCTGAACATATTATCTTGTATAGAGTGATTTTTCTCATCAATGTCTTGCAACTATTCAAACAGTGAAGCAAGATTAAAAGAATTATGATTGTATCCCAAGGAAAATTCAGTAAAAACCATCTTACATCATGCAACCCATGTTGGGTCCCTTGTGGGCCCGACTAATTTTTTTTTTGTTTTCAAACAAATTTTGGGCTCAATTGACTTGATGCAGCTTTTGGATGCTCTTGAAGTGAAAATTTGAAATGGGTTGTCACTAATACTTGCTTTCTGGCACTTTTGGAAAATGATCAAAACTGGGCAAGTGGGCTTCGAAATCGGCTTGGGAAACTGGTCAAATGACCTCCGGTAGTAGTGAAAACTTGGAGGAATGTAGAAGTCTAACTTGAGAATTGAGTGCAACAAATGGCTTAGAAAAAAGGAGCCATGAGGTGAAAGATACTAATTGGAAAAGTTGCTTAGTTGAACATTCTGCAACAACATGTTCAAAATCAATTAAGACTCACAAAATCACCTCATTGAAAAAACCAAATCAACTCCTGGTGAGCTACAACTAGACATAGTTGTTCATTTTGGTGCTATGAACATGTGTACAAGGGGAATTTTCTTGAATCATCTCCCATCAAAATATATTGAAGGTCAAAATTGAACTCCCTAAAACACTTTCAGCAATGCAAATACAAAACAAGAGATATTTCATTTGGTTTTGATCTGTGAAAAATAAAAAGTTAAATCATGAGGCTTTGAAAATTGACGTGGGAGTTAATTTTGGTATGGAGAATGCAAAAAAACAATCATTTTCTCTTGAAAGTCATCTGGTTGCAAAATGCAAGCTCAAACAAGAGGCTACTTTGCAAAACTGAAAGTTTGCAAACATCATAAAAGTGTCGAAACCCTCCAGCTTTTCTTTTCAAAACCCTGTCAAAACTCATCATGGGAAGTTGAAAATTGACATGCGTACTCACATAGGAGACATGAGTGAGTCTGCAAGTGGGTTTGGCTTGAAAATCAACATGCACCAAATTAGGGCCCTCCAAAGTGGGTCACTTGGGTAGATTCTTCAAGTGCACCTCTGAAAGTGCATAGGAATTTTTTTAAAATGTGCACTTCAAATTTGCAACATTTGAGAGTGCCATCAGTGGATCCGACTGGGGATGTATGCCCCCTATGGGCATAGCAAGATTCTAGATGTCTGGGGAGTAGACCAAAATTGAGCCCATCAAGTGTTCTGAAACTGCTCCTTTATTCAACTTTCTTTTTCAACTTCACTTGATGACCCTAGGACACCAAACGAAAAATGGGAGCCAACACTTACCTCTATCAAATACAATTTTGTAAAAAGCTATTATCTCCCTTAACTCATGCTTGCCTCTATCAAACCATGACAACATGAACAACTACACCTTTGCATACACATGCATCAAGTTGCCTTCATGCAAGAGGAGCCAAATTACATGGGCCACATCATCACCACTCTCTTCATTTTCTGATTTTGTATCAAGCGGTAACATTTGGGATAGTGATTGAGACCACATTCTCTAACCCCCTCATAATGATCCTACTTAAGGAGATATCATGGTTGAAGAACAATATGCCATCCTCTTATATGTTGAGCAAAGATTTCCCATTCATTTGTAACTCCTCGAGCTGAACTGCATCATAAGTTGGTTTGTCTTCACTCAGACACCACAGCCCAAACATGCTATCATGTGTTTCAAGATTATGAAAATCAGATTTATCAACACCAAAAGTACTTTCATCTCAATTCAAATCATGACATTCAACAAAAATTTCAACATTTAATGCATAAGCAGTATTTTTTATCTTAGGTTCACACATGATGTGAATTTCATTCCTCAAACCACTATGGAAATCCATATGCAATGTCTCAAACAAATATTCGGATAACTCAAAATTTAACCTTGAGCTAAGAGTCTCAGATTGACTCTTCATAACATGTTCAATATCTAAATCACTTTGAATGCTATCATCTTCGAGATTAATAGGGTCAGCAAGGAAACTTTCATGTGCACTTCCAACTGATAAGCATATTGATCTATGTGCCAAAGACTCCCTGTTATCTGAAAATTGTTCATTAGCATTGAATCTAGAACATTCATTCTCTTTCACATTAAAGAATTCCTCATTCAAAACAAACACGTCCACTTGCATACCATGAAGACAAGTGAGATCGTCAAAGAAAGACCCATACTCAATCTCATATTACTGACCTCACATCCATTATCATTTGTATCATATGGCTGCTCCATACATTGATCAAGAGGTTTTGCAGTGTCAACACAAACAAAAAATCTATCAAATTGTTTCACATTATCTATGGGTGATAATGCTAATCCTAGATCCATGTGTTTTCCATAATGCATAACTTGATCATTCAAAAATGAACTTCTTCCTCCATTAATGTGCACTTCACCATCCTTCTCATGCATAATAGATATTCCCATCTCTACTTCATTTAAACAATCATGAACAACAAAGACATAAGCAGGTTCATCCACATCTTCATCACTTCCAACACTATGTTCATGATCAGCAAATTGAACACACATATGTTTGTCCTCAAATTCTTCATTATTAACAGAATCACCATGCTCCATTTATGTCAAACCTAAATTACATTAAGAGTTTGCATCAAATGGGATTCGGTCATTCTCTTGGAGGCAAATGACTTCATCAATATTCATATCATTGCAAACTTTAGGTGAAGAAAGGATCTCTAGATCATCCTCATAGGAGCATTCGTAATCAACAGGAGAGCAATCAGATTGGCTGTCATCATAATTCTCATCACAAGAAAAATTATCACTATACAAACCATGCTTAGATCTTGTAGAATAAGTGTTTGAATTTTTTTCTTTAATGCCTCGATCACTAATTTGTGATGAGATGTCATCGGCACTTGCATTATCTTCACTAACCAAAAAATGACATGGAATGACATCCAACAATTCTTTTACTTCTTCATCACACAAGATATTGCAAGAAATTTTTTCATGCATATCTATTTCCCCATCATACCATGTACCTTCATCTTTGTCATTACTACAAGGGTCTACACATGTGCTAATTGCGAGTTGATTACAATCAACATCTTCAATCATACAACACATATCTTCATTTCTTCATACACTCTTTTCATTCTTGTGTATCATGTCTTGATGTTCTTCAATGAGACAACTACTGTCTTTATTTTGAGTCACCACATTTTGTGCCTAAGTGAGTCAAGCTCCCTCAATAACCTTTATCCAATCAAGTATTTGATCCAAAATTTTAGGTTTGGAAAAGTACTCATCCCAGACTCATATATTTCACAAAATAAAGATCAATGCACACTAAATCTTTAGGTCTGAAATTTGTGTGGAATTTCGTCAAGGTATTCAAAAACCTTAAAAATAGATCATGTTTTGATTCTCCTTTTAGTCTTTTCATTTTAGACAATCCTTGAACAAAATATGTTTGATCAACATTGCTCAAGTTTTGATGACATTTAACATGGAGCTCAGTAGGATCTATAGATTGTGATGATGGAGAAATCGGAGCAGCAACAATATTACCATCTTAACAAGCACTTCTATTATCTGATCCATGAGTTCTATTTGCATGAGATGTGTTAAGCAGACCAACACTCATAGCCCTATGTCCTTTCATCATTGAGTATCTCAAATTGTTCTTAATGTCTATGGCAATATGATATGCTTGGTACAAGGTTGCGGGATCCTTGTCTCTTAATAAGAAGCTTATCTTTTTGTCAAATTATCCTAAGTACATGACCAAAAATTTAGCATCATTTGGTCTTATGTCTTCAAGAATATCTCTTATGATCTTTGAAAATTTGAGGTTAAAATATGGGACTAACTCATCTTTTCCTTTATCCATGTTCATGAAATTTTTCCTTATCAAAACAAGGTCAATCCTTTCTCCAAATTGCTCCATGAACACTGCCTTAAACTATTTCAAGGAATAGATAGAGGATGCTGGAATATAAGAGAACTACTCTCTTGCATCTCCTCTTAAGGACTGAACAAATACTCTCATGATCACATCCTTGTGATCAATCTCATAATCATCCATCACATTATTGAATTCTTGGAGATTTTTATTTGTTGATTTTGACTTATCACCAGATGAATCTTAGTAACTTATTTCTGACTTTAGCTGGAATGTCATTTGGGTAACCATTAATGCTACTGAAATTGATGTCTCTGTACCTTCCATTGCTGAAACTTCTTTGACAATCTAGTTGGGACTGATCACAAACCATGGTTCCATCTAGAACCATACTAGGATGCATATATTAAAGTATTTTGACATGCCTCTTTCAAATTTCAAATATCAACTCTAGAGTTGATCATTCATTGCTCTATTTCTATCTTTGATCATGATATTAGAATATTATAATGCATAATTCAAATGCATCTAAGCATAAGATATATTTAGTGGGAAAATGTCAAGAACAAGCATACTTTCATCATAATACAGAAGATCCAAATTACAATTTAGAAGTATGCAAACTTAATTCTACCGTCCTTTCGCTTTGTCAGTGCTAATAACTCAATAGGGAACAAATTTTTTATCCTAAGATGTTCAAATATGGTTTTCATAGAAAAGTTTCTTGAAAACCAAGAGTGAAGAATGCCTAGAAATGTTGTAGCTACTGCAAATTGTTCTGGAACTTTTCTTCAAATCTTCAACAGGTTCTTCTGACAGAGTCACCATGTCTCTTCATAGAGGACTGGACTTTGAACAATAGGAAGTTCTTTCACATGAAAATATTCTTTTGAGTTCCTTTCACCAACAGAGCACTACAGATCATGAAATCTTTCAGGTTCACTGCAACAAATTCTTCCTCCAGGTTTGAAATCCTTCAATATTTGAATTGAATTCAGAATGGAAAATAACTGACTCTATGCAAATGATATGACTCTACTTCTAAACAATCTACAACTGGAGATTCATAATTGTCCCTAGTAGAGTCACCATTTTGTTGGTGTTCCAAATATCAACAGATCAATTGAATCCTAAAGATTTAGCAATTGTCTTATGCTCAGACTCAAAGGTTGATTTGGCCAACTAACAAGATTCAGTCAAAGACTGAGATCTTCTACATTTTTGGCTCTATAGAACCAAGGGGGGTGACCCTTTAGCAACATCTAAAGGTTTACGCATACAATTAACAAGATATTGCTTAACAAATGATGCTCTCACAAAATTATGTTGAGAAACATAAAATATCACTCAATATTGGCTAAGACATTGAGTAAAATTCACTAACCGGCATGGAGAACATGGCAAACACATAATTAAACATACAAAATTGAAATGGTTTATGATTTAAAGAATTGGGACCAAGCTGAAAACAATAGAAGCATAATAATTGACTAGTACCAAGAAATGGGCCATGGAGTCATATAACCAGTATTTCATCCTATAATGTTGAACATGTTTATAAGATCTTTGCAACTATTATCAAATTATGACAACAAGACCACTGAAGCTTTATCTGGTAACCTCTCTTACAAATCCACCTGAAACATGACACTCCTATCACATTTGTTGAGGCAATTAAACTATCCCCTAAACAATAGGAAATAATAAGTGCAACTTGTGATTTATTAAAGAAATTACATCATTCAGAAAACAAAAGGAAACAATAGATGTAACTCAAATGTAGAAAATGTGCATGAAAAGACTAGGATAATTTTCATTATTGAATTTAGTATAGCATTACATCTCAACAATGGGGACAATTATCAGATAAAATAAAAATAAAAGCATAATTTAGAACACACACTTCAGATTTAGTGACTCAATTACAATTCTCCCTAGCTTTACAATCTACCTAGAGCTTATGCCTAACTTGTAGAGATTTTAGAAATTAGAATCCCTTACAAATGAGAAGAGAATGAGAATAAAAGAAAATAGAAGCAGCCCTAAAACTGATCTGTTGAAGACACATGGCAGCTCCATCCACCGTTCAATCAACAACAAATGAAAAGAATCTCTCCTCTCTCTTACCTTTGCAACAAGAAATCTTGCCTCTAATTTTCCTTTTTCCAAGTTGTTCATCAACTGAAAATCTGCACATGTGAGGAAATTCACTCCATGTTGACTTAGCTGTGTGAAAAAATGTTTATCCCTGCTTGCTCATGAAAATCCTTATTTATGCCCTTTGTTGCACATTATTTTTATTCACTTCCAGCAAATAATATTTTGTCACAAATTTAATATTAAATTCACTCTATATTCACCTGCGCAAATAAAATATTTACCCTTTGCTGCATTTGCTTGCTTCACCCAGCCAATGTAATTTTATTTTAACAACAAAATTCTCCAATTGTTTGTATTGGGAAATATTAAAAAATATTTTACTCATGCCCCCAATACCTCAAATATTTTATTTAAAACATTTCCCCCTCAGATATTCTTTTAAAGAAGTGCCTCAGGCAAAAAACTTTACCTAGGCTTTCATATTTCACCTCACATTTCACATTAAAAATATTCACCCCCTAAAACCTAGGGAGCACATAATATTTTAAATCTTTACTATTTTAAATGTGTGGACATTTCAATGTTAGGTCAGGCCTCTCTCATACTTTTGAAAAGTGTATCTCGGGAAACATTTAAGACCCTTTTTAAATGTTTTGCTTTATAAAAAGAAAATGAACATTTAAAAAAAAAGTATCATCACCCCCTTTAAAACTCTTTTCTAGTGCATATTACATCTGTTCAACAAAAGCTTTTCCCTAGCCTGCCACATCCACATGGCTCAATTTCGCCAGTCCCACAGGTTGTAAAGATTGTGCACCTTGGAGGTGTGAGCTAGCAGTCGACGGTTTGGATTTCAGCTACACTTCACACTGCCTCATCTCTATTGTTGATCCTTTTCATCTCCTATTTTTCCCTAAATCCTCCTTTGGCATTTCCCACATTCTGCATCTCTTCCATGGCTATGATGACAACTTCCCCACTATGCTTTGATGGATTTCCACACCCTCTATCAGGCCGCTTTCAACAATCCTGGTTTATTTTTTCATGCAAAAGCAAACTCCACCGCATAGAGCCACACTTTTCTTAAGGTTTCAGGACCTTTTCAATTGATGATGCATTGAGTTCTATCAAAGAGCCATGCCACATGAGCTAGGCATCATCCACCCACTTTTGGTGTTTATTCTGCTCAAAAGTTTCTAAAGCGCCTTCAACAAATACATATCTCCATTTGTCTTTGTTGGGCGCGACACTCATTGAGGGTTTTGTTTCCTCATAAAACTCACATGCCCTGTTAATGCTTCTACATTTTCTAAAAGTTTTTGAGGAATTTTCAACACATCTATTATGTGAATTGCGCCTCCTTTAGCAATTTGTTACATTTCTTTTGCATATAAACAACTCTATATAGTGCGGTGGATGCCCTCACTTGCTTTCAAAAAAACCTTCTTTTTTAGTGTTGGTTGCTTCCAAAGTAGTATAATTCTTCCATGTGGAACTTGCTAGAGAGTTTCTAAAGCTTTCAATAAACCCATCTTGTGCTTTATCTAGGCACAACATTGACCTTATCTACGTGTGAGCTTCTTTGAAAAAAATCTGTGAAGCTTTTTCAACTAAATTATCCCATACGATATGCATATCCTGCAAACATAGCATTCCCACTAGCTAGTTGCCACGTTTTGTGGATCTCATGAATAGTGACCCCAAAAATACTGATGAGTTGCTGCGTGCTCCTCCCCTATTGCATTTTCCTAAAAATTTCTAACTCCTTTTCAATAAATACTTTTTATATTCATTCATGTGTGCTTTGCTGCTCTATCTGGCACAGTGATAATCTCATCTGTTTTGGAGTTCCAAAAACATTTTAGAAAATTTTCTTTATGTATGTGTTCGCGTTGCAAATTTTCTTACAGATTGAATCCCTTCTATTTCTAGAGGCCAAGCCCCTGTAGCCTGGCTTAGTGAATGTCCATTTGATCGACAACATTAATATTTCCATGAGCTGCTTTCAAGATAAGATTTCCTCAAACAAATGTAATACATTCTCACTCCAGGCATTGTAGGTGTGTTTGAATTCCCTTCTTTGCTTCTCAAATAGATGCAAAAATCGATGGTGTACAACATACATAACATTATTCAACTTTTAAGATTCCATGTGGGCACTCACAAAAGGGCTACGTCCCTATATGTGCATCCAAAATATTAAAGAAAATCCATCAAAAGATAGATTTTTACATCATGGTATACTAAATGAGAAAGTTGCATTCCTTTATTTTATCCATCACTCAAATTGATTCCCCTTTCTTCAAGTTCCATATAACTCTCATTAGAGTAGAGTTCCATGTCAAATTCATATCAAATGGGATCTTATTTTGAATTTGAACCATAGTTGTGAGGCATGAAAATGTATCATATGATGATGAAACCTGAACATATTAGCTTGTATAGAGTGATTTGCCTCATCAATGTCTTGCAACTATTCAAATAGTGAAGCAAGATTAAAAGCATTATGATTGTATTCCAGGGAAAATTTAGTGAAAACCATCTTACATCATGCAACCCATGTCGGGTCCCTTGTGGGCCCGACTATTTTTTTTCTATTTTCAAACAAATTTTGGGCTCAATTGACTTGATACAGCTTTTGGATCCTCTCGAAGTGAAAATTTGAAATGGGTTGTCACTAAAACTTGCTTTCTGGCACTTTTGGAAAATGAGCAAAACTGGCCAAATGGGCTTCAGAATCGGCCTGGGAAACTAGTCAAACGACCTCCTGTAGCAATGAAAAATTGCAAGCATGTAGACATCTGACCCAATAATTGATTGCAACAAACGGCTCAAAAAAAAGAGCCATGAGGTGAAAGATATTAATCAGAAACGTTGCTCAGTTGAACTTTCTGCAACAATAGCCTATTTAGAATGAATTAAAACTCACAAAATGACCTCGTTGAGAAATACCAAATCAACTCATGGTGAGCTACAACTAGACACAGTAGTTCATTTTGGTACTATGAACATGTGTACAAGGGGAATTTTCTTGAATAATCTCCCATCAAAAGATATTGAAGGACAAAGTTGACCTCCCTAAAACACTGTCAGCAATGCAAATACAAAACAAGAGAAATTTCATTTTGTTTTGATCCGTTAAAAATAGAAAATCAAATAATGAGGCTCTAAAAAATGATATGGGAGTTCATTTTGGTATGGATAATGTAGAAAAAAAATCATTTTCTCTTGACAGTCATCTGGTTGCAAAATGCAAGCTCAAACGGGAGGCTACTTTGCAAAACTAAAAGTTTGCAAACAACATAAAAGTGTTGAAACCCTCCATATTCGCTTTTTGAAACACTATCAAAACTCATCATGGGAAGCTAAAAATTGACATTCCTACTCACATAGGTCACATGAGTGAGTCTGCAAGTGGGTTTGGTTTGAAAATCATCAGGCACCAAATTACGACCCTCCAAAGTGGGTCACTTGGGAAAAATTTTCAGGTGCACCTCTGAAAGTGAGGCAAAATTTTGAAATGGGCACTTCAAATTTGTAACATTTGAGAGTGCCATCAGTTACTATAGAGGGAAGAGTGAGGCACTAAAATGGTGAGTCACCTTATTGTAGATGTATCTACCTCTTAGTTGGACTAATATGGGAAGGCCACCAAAGGCCACATGTTCAGTCACTCCAATATTGCAAAGCTTCTAGCCTAATACAAATTGTTCTTTTCAATGTAGATTGGCTTGCAAAGATTGAATGAATGCAATGGTTATTGTGGTTTTGAAGGATAGGAACTACTTCATAATTGTTGCCACAAACCACAATGCCTATGCTTATGTGTGGGGAAGTGGTTGATGAAAGAAGATAACACATAAAAAAATGATCTTTGTGTGTCTTTCAAGCTAGAGAAACTCACCTTTGTTAATGATGAGTTTTGATTTAATGGGAAACCGTAATCAAGATAATCCTAAGGGCCTTTATATTTGGTGAACTTCCATAGAGGAATTCATAGCTAAAAGGGGGTGCCTTCACAATGTAGCAAACCATTGAGAACTCCAACCTCACACAATAATGATATTTTAAACTCACAATGGAGATCAATATTACTTGCAAATAAAATTGCATGGAACTCTAAATTAGGCTTGATACAAGATTTTGGGAAGGATTATGAATGCATTACTATGATACCATGTTAGGATTTCTAACAAGATCATAACAACAAAAACCTAAAACTTGAAACAAAATTGCACAAAATGAGCCTAATTTACATTATCAAGGAGATTGATAAAAGTGTTTATTAAAATCTATAATATGACCTTGATTAAAGAGGCAAGGTAGTGAAGGTAGTCATGTGAAATACAATGGCTAGCTAACCCTTCAAAGATGGAATACTTGTTGACTCACATGGAAAGTGTTCTTGTGAGTGGCAAGTGACCATGCAAGAGGTGTCTCACAAAGTGAGAACACTTCTCTCAACCACATGAGGTGAGACAGATGTAAAATTCCCCTGAGTGAGATTTAGTGTAGTGTGAACAAGAATCTACTATGTAGGCCAAAAGCTAACTAGTTTAATAATGCATGTTTTCACACTAATAATAAATGATATGTTTATTGTAATGAAAACAAACTTAGTGTACTAAGTGTAATCTATGATTTAAATCTCCACTTTTGAACTATTCATTTCTTAGCTATTTTAGATTAATCCATCGTGATAAATTTTAGAAAATACATTTTCATAACCAAAACTGGACAATTAACCTCTTGATTTTATACAATACATATTCAGGCACATAAATGCGCTATTTCACTACACCATGATATAAAACTTATCAAAAAATCAATTTATCCTCTCACAACAACTCATGCCAGATTGGACATAGTCCTTACAATGAATATTTCAATATGCTTCATTTCAACTAGAATATACTATACATATGAGTCTTCTTCATGATATGAATAGCTCAATCGTTATATATTACATACTACACTATTATTTAAAAGAAACATAATCCACATATAACCATAGTACTTTGGAAGGATTTTAAATACTTAAAGTACAATTTCCTCCAAGAAATTTGCAAGCTTTCTATTAACATATTCTATAATTCCCTATTTTCTATAGGATTTTAATAAACCAAAAGCATTCTTGAAGCATAAATAGGAATATATTCTCAACCATGATTGGTTTTCTTCACAAGGCTCTTGGAACTACACATTTTGGACAATTAAAAAAGGAAAATATGTTTCCAAGGCCAATGGCACCTTACCATTCAACCTTTGATAGTAAGGTTGTCCATCCCCAAGCTTGGGGAGATAACTATGATGAGTAGGTGAAAATAACATGAATACTTATATCTCGCACAACAAAAAGTTACAATTATAGTGTACACAAAAAAAAAAACTCAACATAGGGTCATCCCATAAAACTATGTTTGACTTTGTGGCCAAAGAAGGACATTGAAATAAACATTTTTTACCAAATTTTCTCTGTATAAAACCTATAGAAATTAAACTATTAATAATTTCAAAATGATGTGAACTAGTGAATTTTGAGGATTTGCATCTAGATTCTATACATATATAATTTTAATTTTTTTTGAAATAAATTATGAATTTTTAATGTAACTTTTAATAACTTATTTTTTATAAAAAACAACACTTTTAAAAAGTGAAATTTCTACTATAGTGCATATCATTTTTTATTGAAAGGATAAAATCATAATTTTTAAAATATAAATTAGTACCATTAATATCTAGTGCATTAATTTTATTTTTTTATTTTTTTTCTTGTTTTTCATATTTTTTAAAATTTATTTTTTGAAGTCAAAGTAATTATAAATAAGTCATAGGTGTATGTAATAACACACAAATGTTTTGTATGTATTGAAATTATGTCTATAGCTAGGGTACCCATATTTTTTTGAATTTTTTTATATATTTTTCTATTTTCTATGTGTGTGAAACAAACACCTTGATGTTTGGTGAAAAACGTACATTAATAAGAAACACAATACAAATATAATAAGAAAATTAAATATATTCAAATTTATAGTTTTTGGAAAGCTTATAATAAGCGATACATACACAACATAATTTGGAAATGAATTTATTAGAACCCTCCAAAGGTGAAGAAAAAGTTATTTTTTTCTAGTATTTTGATAAGTGCAAAAGAGACTCCATTGTGGGTATGATTTAAAAATAGAGTGGTTATATACAATGGGTTATACCTTAACCCTTTTTAATTAAAGCACTCAATATGTAACCCCTCAATGCTTAATTCATTAATTTTTCTAAAAAATATGTGATTTCAGGAAAAAACTAGGATGTCCAAAATTTTGGCCAAATTATTATGGGATGACCCCTCAACACAAAATCCCCTAAGGAAATACCTATTATTTTGTTGGAAAAGGAGATCATGGATCTAATGGCTAGATAACAATAACCAAACTTTTCCAAAAATATCTAGGGGAGAGTCTAGACCAACCAGGATTCAATATTTACTAAAAACCTAAAAAGTGAATCAACCAACCCTAGATCTAGATTCTCTTTCTGGAGGTAGCAAGGTTGAAGGATTGAAAAGCTGATGTAATACTATAATTGAACAAACTATGAAATTGTAATGTTCTAAGATGCATTATGATAGACCGAAAACATATACATAAATTTTAGTTCCAGTGATTAGTTGAAAAATGGATGGTTTATGGTTTATGACATAGAACATCACTTTTCTCCAACTAACATTCAATAGAGATCTCAATCCAATGGAGAAAGAGTAAAGAGACCAGACGATACGATATCCTAGGGATATGTTTAGATATTATTTAAGGTTGAATGAGGGGTTCACCGCCAAGTTTAAACTTGGAAAACATAGTGTGATATGCAAACTAACACTAAATGACATAGAAAAGTAAATGAAACAAAACATAAAACTATAAAGCTAAAAGTGTGCACCTAGAAAATGGAGAGAGATGCAATGGAGGTCTAAAATATTGACATTTCTACTTTTTAGGCCTGGTGGGACTCATTCACCATTTTGGGTGAATCAGTCCCGGTTGTAGAAAACTATATCGGAGCAAGTTTCAGCCAAATGGGTATCCAAATCTGTAAAGATCTCTAAAAAAAACCTATAGTGGGACTCATTCGCCACTTGTGGAGAATGAGTCTAGTTTAGATTTTCTAGAAATTCAAAGTTCTAATTTGCACTTCTGGGTCTACTCTTTTTGTTCCTCTAGGTGCCCATATCTGAAACCCTAATTTTTGGGGCTATAAGTGACTTTTTGTGAACATTTTGACCCTCCAATTATGGAGTTGACTCCAACAAGCTTGTAACCTATTCTTCAATCATCTCCAAGCCTTCAAATCACCTAGATCTACAATCACACAAAGAAAGAGCTCGAGAAAATGTTGATTGTTAGGGAATAGGGGTTTGCCTTGGTCAAACCGCTTTTAGGTAATTAAACAAAAATAATGAAATAAGATAATGAAGCATGAACATGAGATAATACAATTAAGACCTTTCCATGATGATGGATCTTGAGTTGCTACAATAGTTGATGAAGAATCTTTCCCTTGAATGCCTTAGAATTGATCTTTAATGCTATCTTGATGACCTTGTGAAGACTTGAAATGCCTAAATATTGCTTGCTTGACTTGAAAACTTGAATACATTATGAAACAATGATTCGAGAGCTTGTTTATATAGGAAAGGCACTTAAATGGCCATTATTTTGATCCCCAAGGCTGACATTCATCAAAATTCAAATTAGAATTGCAATTTTCTTGCTAAATTATGAAAAAGTCCCTAAAAGGGACTCATTCACCACACTTGGAAAATGTGTCCCACCTAAGGGGACTCATTCGTCCAAGGTGGTGAATGAGTCCCACCTTGAGGTTTTTGAGGTGGATCTTCAAGTTTTCGGGGTTTTAAAGTGTTTTTGTCAAGATATTAGTTAAAATATGCCTCGGGATGCAAAAATAAGGGGTCATAGGGACTTATTAATGATGATATAAATGGTGATTAGGGCTAGGGACATGAAGTTCAATGTGAACATTTTGTTAAATACATTCTACAATATTAAAATGAGGTCCACTTAGCCTAGAAAGGCACAAGATCTAATGTGAATGTGTAAAACACATTACAACACTAGATTAAGGCCAGTTTTGATTTACAAGCCTTATAGATTAATGTTAAAATACAATTAAATACATTTTAGAACATTGAATTACGGGACAAATAGGTCCATTAGACTTAAATGCTTAATAAAAGTCTTGAAAAGTGTGAAAGTGATTTACAACACCTTTACAAGACATGTATTTTATTCAAATTAAAGGGTCCAAGACCTAATGTGGATGTGTAAAACACCTCAGAACACTAGATCAAGGTGACATTAAATCAAATTTATCATTAATTATTCTCATATCAAGTAAGGGATAATTTTTTTTGCATTACATTTAGCCCACACTTTAGTGAGAGGATGAACCTGCTTCAAACTCACACTAAAGTAGACATTCAAGAGGGGTCCAAGTGTACCAATGTGGATGGTCTAGGATAATAGAGATTGAGGAAGTGGTCAAGCCCCAAGATCCAAAATCCTAAGTCAAACTAACATAAGCACAAAAGTACATGCACAAGGTGTATAATATGCAACAAGATAAGATAAACAATCATGAAATGTCAATGATTAAAAGAAAGAAAAGAAAAAATAAAAAAGGTGGATCAAGCTCTAACTGTTTGTCCAACATGGTGTGGATCATATCTAGGCTATTTTTCAAAAAATTCATTCTCACTCTGTGGTGAAATAACTCATGGTTGTTTGCTGAGTGAGAAGACCTAAAAGGTGAGACACATACTCTCATTGATGGTATGTACTCACACACACGTGAGTGGCTATGGGGAAATTCATGACTTGGATTGGGCTTCTCTCTCAAACCATACCAAATTTATACCCCCGATAACTTTAGTAAGGTGCCACATAAAAATGATCTTTGATCTCCATGAGGCAAGAAAAACTTCATATGCATGAAACTCATAGACATTGTAAATGCAAAATAATACAAGGAATGTTCAAAGTGATTTTTCTTAGTTCGTGCAAGGTCTCTTCTTATTGAACATTGTGCCTAATGTTTCCAAGAGAGGACAAGTCAAAGAAATATCATGCTCTTGGAGGAAATCAAGCCCAATGACACCACCAAGAAAACGATGCATCACAAGAAGAAATAAATCATACAATGAAACATGATGAGTGTTAATGTATGCCCCCACTATAAAATAGTTACTAACACCATTACTGTGAGCAATTGATTTAAAGTAGAAGTAGACATGAGAGCTTATTTGGAAAGCCCTATGCCAATTCATGTTTCCAATAAGCTATGTCATGAAAAGAGTAGTATTTCACATGCGAGCGAACTTAAGGCATATCTTCCACATCCCAAGCTTGCTCTTATATGTACATGAAAGGTGGTAAACTAGCAAAAAGAGACAAGTACAAGTGATATATGAGGACAAGGATAACTAACACCTTGCCCCCACTTAGTGCAGGACAAGGGTGAGCCAAAAATGATGAAAGTAAGTATTAGTTAGAGGAATTAGGTGCTTCAACACAAGGAAGAGCACCACTCTCCTTAATATGTTGAATTTTGTTAATTAAAGCCTTACATTCGTTAGTGGCATGCCCATGAACTCTATGATATGCACTGTAACAGGAATTCCTATAGTAAAATTTATTTCGTGTTCTTGGGGGAAGGGATATCAAGTGATCTTGGAGGAGTCTTGACAAGATACCCTCTTCATCAATAGAAGATGTTCCTTTATTGTGTGACAAAGATATCTCTAGCTTATTATTAGTTGTCATACCTACATAAGACTCTTTAGATTGTGAGATTTTTTCCTCTCCTTGAAAGGAGGATGTGAAATCTAATGAATTCAAATCATTAGTGTTTTGCGAGATCACATACATTAATTGAATATTTCTCTTTCAGTTTCATTTCTTGCCAAGGATGACAACCAAGACTACTAGTGTCTATTAGTTCAAGATGTTTTAATGTTAAAGTTATCTTAGAAGAATATTTTGGGAGAGTATTGATGTTAAGAGAAGGCTTGTTTATTTCTATATCAAAGGACAATAACCGAGACCATGAGTTGTTTCTTACATGTTAGGCTTGATGGGGACATAGATACCTTGTTCTCTAACACCACATCCATTTCCACTATAGCTAATTTGTTTCATAAGTTCATAACATTTTGAATAAATCTTCTTCATCTCTTTTGGATTCAGTGGTTGTTCATGGTTGATTTTATCAAAGATTGTTGTGTAATCTATTATATTTTTTTATAAAGTGGTTGAGGTGGATTCTTTCGAAGGGTCTTTCAAAAATTGTGTTGAAAGTACCACTTTTTATTTTCCCTTGTCTGAATCTTTGTCTATGATCTTGTATTCTCCCATGAATGTATGTTCAAAATCTAAGGAACCCCAATCATCTTCTAATAGCTTCATTATTTGTTCAATATGGTGTTCTTTGTCTTTTTGTTGCATGGGGTCTACTTGTGTTGTTGGTGTTAATGTTGCTAAAGGATTTTTTCTTTTTTTTTTCTTAATGTTTAAAAAACTTTTTGGGCTGGGGTCTGCTTTGAGTGTGTACACTTTGTTGTTGTAAATGTATTTCATTTTACAATGAAGAGTAGAAGACACCCCATTCATTGCAAGAATCCATGGTCTGCATAACAGAAGATTACATGAGAGATCATGTCGGATCATGGATCGGTGTTTCCAATGTGGCCTTCCCAATTTCAATGAGAAAAGTGATCACACCAAGCAGTTTTTTTCTGACATTTTTAAATCCCTCAATAGATAAAGAGTTTGGTTGAATTTTTTATTTATCCACACAAAGCCTATGCAAGAGGTTTACCCTACACACATTAAGGTTTGATCCATTGTCAACAAGGGTTCACTTTATCCCTATCCTCTTGTATTGAGATATGATAATGAAAGAATTATTTTATTTTTTTGCACTTCCAAAGGGGGGAGTTTACTTTTGTGGAAAAAAATGTCAACATTTATTCCTTGGATCATGGATGCTATGTCATTTGGTTGTGCATTAGAAGGCATAGGAACTTGTTGTAAAGAAATTTGAATCATGTTGTGATAGTGAAGATAGGCTTGAATAAGGTCCCACAATGATATCTTAGCAAGAGTATTCTTATGTTGTTTGAAAATATCATACTCCTTTCCACAAGGAGGATTTGGTAAGTTAAGGTTAGGTAGGATAGGATTAGGCAATGGGAGGGATGTTGAAGGTGTTTTTCTTGGTTGCAGATTGTTCCTAGTGTTATATGTATGAGCAATGGTATCATGACTTGGCTCCTATGATAGATTATGCTTAGGTGGGTAGAGGATAAGTTCAAGTTGGTTTTGAGTTTTTTTTTGTGTGAAGGGGGGTAAAGGATAAGTTGAGGTTGAAGATTATTAACATCCCTTAGTGAATGAGAGTCCAATGATACTTCATCTTCTTCATCAATGGATGCAATATCATTATTGTCAATATTTTCACTTCTTGCACCATGATATCTTCCTTAGGAGGAGAGCTTTTAGGAGAAATACAAACCAAATTCTCTTGAAATTCAAGGATTGGTTCATCCAAAATAACTTCAACACAAGTAAGGGAGTTATCAATGGTTGGATTGTCTTTTTTATCGATAGTAGGGATATTAGGAGAAGGTTTTATTTTATTGTCTAAGGTCTCATTCTCTTGTGCCATATTATCTACCCTAGTAGGAGAGCTTGTAATATTTTCATCACCTTCCATGTTTAGATTTTGTAAAGTATCTTCATCACAAGTAGCAGAGGCATCAAGAGAAGGACAACTATGATTTTCAAATAGATTGTCCAAAATGGTAGGAGCATTAGGGAAGGGAGGAACAAAACTCCCATGACTCTTAATAGGTGCATCTTCTAGCACCAACCTATCATTTTTGTATCGAGGAGGGATATTAGGAGAAGGAAAATTTTGATTTTCATGGCTATAGAGATTAGCTAAGGTGATGTTTAGAACTGTTTCTATGATCTCATCTTCTCCTCTTATAATATCCCCCAAAGGGAGATGATGAGAGGGAAAATCAATACCCTCGATTCTTGTACCTTCTTTCACCAAGATACCTTCATCACCAATTGGAAAGGTATCGAGAGTGAACTGTATATTTTTGGCACCCTAGGTCTTTGTAGCACTTTTATGGTTTTTCACCTAAAAGGAGAAAGAAGGACCAAAGAATCTAGCTAGTTACCTCAAATTATGTAATGTATGATGCAATTAAGGCTAAATGCAAGTAAATGATGAAATTGATTGATTAAAGTATGAAAACCTAAAAATTATGCAATGTTTTAAAACACAATGATGTTTGCAAAAAGCTTAAAAGAATGAACAAAAATGCAATTGAAACTGAACAGAAAGCAACATCTCAGAATGTGTGCATGTGAGAAACTAAAGAAGATTGGAAGGAAATTTGGAAATCTCACAAGACCTAATTTTGAGCTAACTAGGACTCATTCACCACCTTGGGTGAATCAATCCTAGATCAGGGTTTTTCTGCACAGAAGTTGTTTTTGTCAACTAGGTGTCTGGATTTGCATCTGACTAAAAATGGTACTTCAAGAGGGACTCATTATCCATGCATGGTGAATCAATCCATTTTCAAATTTCTATGATTTGAAATCTTTGTTCTATAACTTGACACCTATACAACAATTTCTGATGGAAACCTGAATTGTGATCTCAAAAAAATCTTGCAAAATAGCCTAAAATTGTTTTTTGAATGGGGGTTAGCCTTGGTCAAACCCAAATTTTGGTAATCAAACCTTCAATGAATTAAAATCTAGATAAAACCCTAGCCTTAGATGTCTTAAAGACTAGGAAAATCTGAAGTATGTGAAAAACCCTATTTTATTGTGCAAGAATAAGACATGCAAATGTGATTTGAATGATGCAAGATCTAAACCCTAGAAATATCACAACAACTCAAAAATGGAGAAAAAATAGCATGCAAATGGAATGAAAATGAAATAGAAACCTTAATCTGAAGATAGAGAAGTAATGGAAGATGGAATCACTTTGAAAACAAGTCTTTAGGTGTGATTGGATGGCTAGTTGCATTTCCTCAACCTAGATTTCTCCATGATCACCATAGGCATCCATCAACAACTCTTTGCAGTGTTGAACTTTGATCCAAAAAGTGAGCTTCAAGACTTGCAAAAACCATAGTTTTCTACCCTAAAACTTCAACTTCACTCATAAAACTTGTTGTAGGAAACTTGACTTTAGAATTTTCTCTTGTGAAATGACTAAAAGATGTGTAAAATGATTAAAAATGGGTATTTATAAGCAACAACACCTAATTTTCCCATTATTTAGACCTAAGAGGCTGCCATTCTTTAGAAATTTAAGTTGAATTAATTAAATTCCTACTCAAAAATGAATTTTCCCTCAAAATGGTCTCATTCACCACCCTTGGCGAATGGGTCCCACTACTAATTTTTGAAGGTGGGATTTTTTTATATGAAAGAGTTAAGTGTTGTTTCTTAGGTTTTAAGTGATTTCTTAGGTGAAACTGGCCTCTAGATAAAAAATAATGGGTCTTAGGGGCCTATAAATGCTATTTTGAAGAATAAATAGTGTAAAGATATTCAAAAGTGGTTCCAAGTAGACGTGAAATTGTCTCTTTTCTGAAGAGGGTCCAATTTTCTATGTCACATTTAGCCCCCACTTAAACACCCATATGACTACATGCATATGTAAGCTAAAGGACTCTAAACAAGGCACTTTATTACATAAAAGGATATTCATTCAAAAGATGGGAGAAAACAGCCCCTAGTGTAGTTATCTATAAAACCACATCATTAGGAATTGCATCCTACAACACACATTCGTTAATTGTCTAAAAACCCTTTTGTCTAACTCATATGAATCCAATTCAAGGGTAGATGTATTGCCCCCCTTAATTCTACGTAATTTACGAAGGTGGAATCAAGGTAGAAATCTCACCACGTCAAATAAGAAACATCATACCGTAGGGAATTTCCAAGTACTATGCCACATAATGATAGACAATTTATGATGTTAGGTGTAGAATCGAAATTCCAACGCATTAAATGACATAAAAAATGGATTACCCTAGCTCCCATTATGTTGATTTGAAGAGGAGATACCCTCTTAATTTTTTTAATTGAAAATAACCCTATTGTAATGCATAGGAGTAAAATGAGATGGAAATGGAGTAAAAGAGGGTAAGAGGAGTAATTTTTCACTTACTATTCATTTTACCTTCTTGTAGCTGGAGAGTGGTTAGTGAGAGAAGAAAATGTCGAGCATGCAGGATTACACACCTTCGTGGTTGGATGAGCTTCGTGAGTAGGTGGCACACAACGAGCTATATTATGAGGTGAGTCTATTATGCAACTATCACCTTGATTTTTTGGAATAATTTAATTATTTTTAATGCATGGATAGATTAATTAAGGGACTTGGAAAAAAAACTTCGCAAAGTGTCCCCTTTTTTCACAAAGTGTCCCATTTCTTCGCAAAGTGTCCCTTTTGTTCGCAAAGTGTCTCATTTCTTCGCAAAATGTCCTAAAAGGGTTCTAAAGTGTCTAGGGATATTATAAAAGTACACTAGATTTACTTTATCACATTTGCATGATGAAATATGTAAAAATTGAAGAAATTATATCAATTTTAGAGCATTTTGTGATGATTTTGATAGGTCCCCGCTTGGTCGCGATATCGGCTATGGGGAAGAAAACTTACTTTTTTTAGAGATCACACTCCAACACTATCAACCACAAAGACAAAGCATTTACATCTAGTAGGTATCTATTGGACATATCTTATGCCATTGATGAGATACCATGACGCCATGCTTATGGCTTTGTGTGAGCATTGGGATGCCAACACTTGTACATTTCATCTTCTGACTAGGGAGATGACCATCACACTCGAGGATGTACACCGCATTCTCCAAGCTCCTATTTGGGGGGAGTGGGTGTATTTCCAGGGTTATCGGTCATTCCGCGAGAAGAAGAGGGATATGTAGTATTTCCTAGGTGGACCTGTTCAAGACGAGCATGTCATAGCACAGATCGAACACCCGATCCTTTTGTATTTGTGAGCTCCTATTTTTACATGGATTATGATGCATATAGTGGCTCTTGTTCTGAATCCTTTTTGACAAGTGGCTCACTTAGATGGAGGATTAGTACATTTGATTCGAGGGATGTACAAGCATAGGATAGTCTACGCATGGGGTCGCTGCATCTTAGCATACTTATATTATGATCTTGGTGGATTTGTATTTTGATATATCGATAGTATGGTACACTACACACTTCTATGGGTGTGGTTCCTTTAGCATGTCATGTGCACCAGGCCTATCGAGTACCCTTGTGCTATAGTTGCAAGATATCCATGAACATTCAGCTTTCCTCTGCGATGCTTGTGGAAGTACCAAGATTTACATTTTTGGAGGGCGAGATTTGACTAGCTGGAGAAGGATGAGATCCTATGGAGACCTTATCTACTCACTCTACAGTGGCCAGATCCCATAGGACAGCTAACGAGGATGCAGATGGATAGTTTTTTAGCTAGGAGGCATGACTATGTTGTACGACCGTTCTATTATGGGAAAGTAATGTGATAGTTTTGGTAGGTGTAGACACCATTGAGGGCATGCCCCTTCATTAGGAAATCAATGCAGAGTGCCCAGAGGCCAGGTGATATAGTTCGGCTAACTATAGATCATGATCAACAACCAGTCACCGACACTGATGATGTCGGTAGCACAAATGAGAATAAGGAGTGGTGGTTAGTGACAAGACCAGCTCCTGTCTTCCCCATGGATATCCTATAGGTTATGCAGGACCAACACAAGATAAGGGAGATGAGCTATAGGACAAAACAAAGGATGTGTGATACAGGCCATCAGATATATTCACTGATGTTATTGATAATGAGTATGACTCAGAGGCTGATCTTGACTATGAGGACTAGGATGGAGGAGAGGATGAGGAGGAGCAGGACTATGAGGAGCATGAGCATTATGAGGAGGAGCCACCTCTGAGTGAGGGGGACGAGGTAGCGGCTAAGGATCAGGACAAGCATGGAGAGTTCCCACACACCTATATGACGAGATCATGTGTACTGGATACAAAAAACATCAACACTCACAGTTAGAGAGGGGCTAGCACTTCCTCCATGCCACCCAAAGAGGATGAGGTTAATATTCCTCATGAACCTAGAGGCATAGGTGATGATATTTTTGATTTTATGCATGTACTTGAGTATATTTATGTTTTGGATTTATATATATATATCGTGATGATGTGTACTAATCATGTACTATTTCTATCTTGTAGGAGCGATGACTGACTAATGAGATTCATCAGGCTATCGTAGAGATAGTGCCTGCATCCATTGGTGAGGAAGAGATAGATCCTGACTACATGCCCCCACCGATTGTGGAGGAGGAGCTAGAGTCTTTCATACCTTTCACGAGGTTATGGGCAATGTACGAGAGTGTGAGGGGATGACACCGTCGATCTAAGAGTGCAACACAATAAAGACCTTAGCAGAGGTTGAGAGACTGCATGTAGAGCTAGCACAGGTATGAGCGGAGAGGGATTAGATGGTAGAGGAGTGTCTTGTGGCTGTTGGTCAAGGACACGGTCTAGAGTATGCACTAAGACTCGGCAGTTTATGGTTGTGATCACACATGACCATTTGACGATGTTCAGGGACTAGACTTCGAGCGCTAGAGCCTAAGGGGTCTAGTTCTCATAGACCTTGGTGATTTTGTATATGATGAAGAGATGTATATAAAAATTTGATATATAAACATCCGTACTTGATGTTTTTATGATTTATCTAAATGTGTTTGAATTTTAAATGCAATGTGATTAATTAAATGACTTATAGTAAAAGTATTTAATTAATTTCTTCATGAGTTAAGAGGATTGATGTGATCTAATATAAAACATATTTTAGTTTTACTATGGATACAACTTTGTTGATTAAAGAATAATGTTAAATTAAATACACTTATAAGGATCTAATTGAACATAACACAAGGGTGAATAGTATGACACCTAAAGTAATTATGAAATATACTTAAATAATTATCTAAGTGCTTAAGAAAAACACAAGATAAAGTTTCAAGAGAGAGGCAATGTGAAATTTATTTATAACGACATCAAATAACTTTAAACAACAGTACTTTGGCAATCATACTATTCAAATAGGTTTGAGGTAATACAGACGCAAATGTGTAGCATTAATAGGTTCCTTAAGGGGTGTGCCATCAAGCTCTATTAAGACGTAAGCACCAAACCCATAACTGGTATGAACTATATAAGGTCCTAACCAATTAGGGCTGAATTTATCTTTTTCTTCATTGTCAACACTAATATTACGTTGATTCTCAGAAAGGAAAAAATCACCCTTACGAAACGTTCAAGGAATGACATGCGAGCTATGTTTGCATTGTCATTTTTTAATGTAAGCTCAGAGATTTCCAAGAGCATTAATGCACTTTTCATCAAGCACATTGAGTTGGTGTAAGTGTTGTTCTTTATAAGTGGTATCATCAATAAGGTCCTGGAGAGCAATACATAATGTAGGAATTTCTAACTTCAAGGGCATAATCACATCAGTGCCATAAACCAAATTATACAGTGTAGTTCCTGTCGATAATCTAACACTCATTCTATAAGCCCAAAGTGCATAATGTAATTATCTATGCCAATCCTTGTGATGTTTTTTGATAGTTTTCTTTAGGATTTGTTCCAAGATCTTATTAGTTTTTTCATCTTTTCCATTAGATTGTGGATAATACGGTGCTGAAAATCAATGTTGAATGTTGAATGTTTCAAGAAATTTCTGGACTTCATTATTCTTAAAGGGAGTTCCATTATCCATAATGGTTGCAGAAGGGAGTCCAAAGCGAGTAATTATGTGTTCCAAAATGAAATTATAAATTACTTATGTAGTTGTAGAATGAAGAGGAATAGCTTCCACCCACTTTGTGAAATAGTCCATTTCGGTGATTATAAATGTATTTCCAATAGAAGAGGGAGGTGAAATTTTTCCAATAAGATTGAACCCCCACACTGAAAATGGCCAAATAGGTACTTGTGCACGAAGCTAAGAAGCAGGAGCATGCCTCAAATTGCTATTCTCTTGACATTTGTGACATTGGTTAACATAAGCGAAGCAATCTTTCTCCATATGGCACCAGTAAGAACCCATACGGATAATTTTTTGCACTAACGATCATCCTCCAAAATGATCTCCACAGGTGCCAAGATGAGACTGTTCAATTGCTATAGGGATTTGAGAATCCTGAAGAAACGTTAGTAAGAGACCATTAAAGATTCTTTTATATAACACATCAACAAGATCACATATTTAGCTGCTAGTTTGCATAAACATTTTCTAGCGTTGGTTGTTGTGGGTTCGGGAATGGTACCATTTTTCAAATAATGGTAAATTGTATCACAACATTCATATGAGTTATCTTGATTTGTTGTTATAATGTCATCTAATTGAGTATCAATGGAAGGTTTCATGATGGGATGAATAACGAAGTTGAAGGTTGTTGAAGGATTTAGTGGGGATATAAGAGAGGTTGCATTCACCATTGCATCCACATGTCGATTGTCTTTTCATGGGATGTTATCAATGGTGAATGATTCAAACTTCTCTAACAGTTTCATTCTAAGATCCTTGTATTGTAATAACTTATCATGTTTAGTTTGATACATACCATTTATTTTTTTGATAACTATTTGTGAATCACCAAATATATTAATATGTTTCCCATTCATTGTTAAAGCAGCTTGCAAACCCATGATTAATTCCTCATACTTAGCTATGTTATTTGTGCATAATAAATTCAATTGATAGGACAAGGGAAGAGGTTGTTCATCGGGTGGAATTAAGATCACTCCAACATCGCAATTAGTTCTACACTTAAATCCATTGAAATACAATTCCCATGCCTTAACATCAATGGTCAAGACACTATCATCAAGAAAGGAGTCATTATTAGGTAAAGTGAGAGGACAAGAAGCGCCAACTAAGTGATTAGTTAAGGCTCATCCTCTGATTACTTTTTTTGAAACAAACATAAGGTCAAACTCAGTTAACAACATCACCCACTTAGGTAAGAAGCCAAAAAGGTACATTTTCTTGAAAAGATTCTTAAGAGGATCACATTTTTTCATGACTTGTATTTCATCATTTAGTAAATAATGCCGCATTTTACAATTAGCGAATACAAGAGCTAAGCATTGTTTTTCAATTGGTGAGTGTAAAATTTCATAGAGAATTAAGGTTTGATTGATGTAATAAACAAGATTCTCTTTGTGATTATCGTCTTGTTGAGCTAATGATGTTGCAAGAGCATGGGTTGATGCAGCTATGTATTAGATAAATGGTTTGTTTGGCATGGCGGGTTGTAAAACAACTAGAGTTGCAAGGTATTACATTAAACTCTCAAAATCCTATTCACAATCTTCATCCCAATAAAAAGGTACACCCTTTTTAAGAATTTGTGAAAGGTAATGTGCGATCAGCTAAAGATGCAATGAAATGTTAGATATCTTGAATTCTTCCTTGTAACATTCTTAATTGAGAAATGTTCTGACGAGGTGGCATGTTAATGATTGCATGAATTTTCTTCGTATCCACCTCAATTCCTCTATGAGATATGACAAACCCTAAAAGTTTACCACTATCTATGCCAAAGACACAGTTTTTTGGATTTAGGTGCATATTATATTGATGTTTTCATTCGAATATTTTGAACATTTACATTGTCTTGTCATGTTAAATATTTAGCTAGGATATCATCAACATAATCTTCCAAGATTTTTTGGATGTAATTGTCAAAGATCAATGTCATTTCTTGTTCATACGTTGTGTTGGTGTTCTTTAAGCCAAAGGGCATCACAACCTAATAAAATGTTCCCCAATCAGTGCTAAAGGAAGTTTTGTATTGATCTTGAGGATTAATAAGGATTTGATTATTACTAGAAAATCCATCCATGAATGACAATAAAGCATGTCCAATAGTTGAATCCACGATCATGTCAATATTAGGAAGTAGAAAGTAATATTTTAAAGAATCTTTATTCAAGTCACGAAAAATTTGTACATATCCTAATACGATTATCGGGTTTAGCAACTGCAACAATGTTTGAGATCCAAGGAGAATAATCAATAGTTCAAATGAATTCTGCATCAAGAAGTTTTTCAAGCTCCATTTTAACATGCAAGGCTATGTTAGGGTGAATTTTCTATATTTTTTAATGAACGGGTTTAGCATTTTCAATGAGAATGATGTGTGTTACAATTTTTGGGTAAATTCCTCGCATATCAAAATATTTCCAAGCAAAGATTTTAGGAAAATCATGAAGTAAAGTTGTAGTATCCTCTTGCTCTTCATCATCAAGGCACTTCCCAATTTATCATCACTGTCCATTGGCACATTAACGGTATCTCCTAAAGGGAGTGCATTAGCATTAGGAATGTCAGAATCATAGAATTCTTTAGTGATTTCACTTTTTTCTTGCTTGGTAACAATCATGCCACAAGGAATGATTTTGATGGAAGTAGTAGCAGATGTGTTATCATAAAATCCTAACATTTGTTTCAAAGTTTCATCACTACCAACATACTTCCATGATGGTGGTACATTCATATCAAGCAATTCAGGATGTTTGATTGTAAGTTGGTGTTTTGGTTGACCTGTAATATCGTTGATGTTTAAATATGGTCATTGAGTATCTTTTGTTGTTTTTGCAAAAGAATATCCCAATCCATTTTTTTTTCTTGTGTATTAAGTTCGATAGGGACATGAATGCCTTGTTCATGTTTTCCACACCCTAATCTAATATATCCTAGTTGTTTCATAAGTTCATAACCATTTCCATAAAGTTCCATTTCTTTTGGATTAGGTGGGGATTGATAATCTATCTCATCAAAATTTGTAGTGTATGTTGCATTTTCTTCCAAAGTAGAAGAGATAGATGTTTGAGAGGATTGTTCGAAATTTTGAGTTGACATGATTGTTGGTTTATCGTGTTTCTCATCTATCTTTTGTGTGATTATGTATTCACCCATGAATGAAGGTGTGAATTCTAAGGACCCCCAATCATCACTAAAGAACTTAGATACCAATTCTACATCAGTTTTTTCATTGTCAAGAACGGTCTATGTTGGATGCTGGAATTAATGTTTTCAGACAACTTGTAGCTCCTTTTTCAAGCTGCAAGCAACTTTCAGGCTCATATTCTATTTCAACTTGATAAATATGGTTGTTATAGACATATTTCATGATAAGGTGAAGGGTTGAAGGCATTGTATTCATCTCATGAATACATGGTCTACCTAAAAGAAGATTATACGAGATATCATAAGGCATGACATCAATAGAAGTTTGCAAAGTAGCCACTCCAACCGTAATTGGTAAAGTGATTATACCAAGAAGTTGCTTTGTTGTATTATCAAATCCTTGAATTGATATAGAATTAGGTATTATTTGTGACTTATCAATGCGCAATCGATGAAGGAGATTCACACTACACACATTGAGGGAAAAAAAATTATCGATAAGGGTTCGTTTGATACCTATGCGATTGAATTGGGCATTTATCATTAAGGATTCTATTTTCTTTCACAAATCTAAAGGAGGGAGCTCATGTTGATGGAAAGTAATATTGGGATTAATTTGGTTCACTCCCTAGAGTAGAGCTACCACATCATTTGGAGTTGTATCAGGAGGAATGACAATCTGTTGTAAGGCTGTTTGAGGAATAGTTTGGTAATTTGGTGAGTTCTAAAGTAAATCTGAAAGGGAAATCTTTGCAGGAGTATTCTTTAATTGTTCAATGAGGTCATACTCCTTTATGTGTGGGAGGTAACAAGGAGCACTAGGTGGATTGGGTAAAGGTAAGGAGGGTGGGATTGGTTATGGTGGTTGTGGGTTTTTTAAGGTATTATATGTGTGAGCAACAATAAAATTACTTGATTACTGCAACACAATGGTTTTAGGTGGGTAAAGAGTGTACTCAGGTTTATTTGAAGGATGGAGTTTATGCGAGGGTGGGTAAAGAATGAGTTGAGGTTGAATCACACTAACATCCTTAGTTGAAGACTTCTTGCAACAAACCTTAGCGGATGATTTGAGTAAGATCAAATCCTGGAGGGATTCATCTAAAAAGTCCAAGTCATCACAACTAAAAGGTTTGAGAGGAAGGTTATTGTGAATCAATTTAAGTTTTTCAACATCAAAGGTGTTAACATTTGTTATAGCAGGTTTGGCACAACAAACCTTAGTGGATGACTTATTTGAGATAAATTTTTGAAGGGCTTCATCTAACAAGTGAAATTCAACACAACCAAAAGGTTTGAGGGATATGTTATCGTCACATGGTTTAGATTTCTCATTGCAAGCATTTGAGGATGAAGTGATTGAGAGGAAGTCTTGAAGAACTTCATATAACTTATCTACATCATCACTACTAAGAGGCTTGGATGAGAGGTTGTTTCTAAATTGAATCATTTGTTTGAAAGGTTGTTTTGATGCTTCAGTTTTTGTGTTTTCATGTTTCGATGAATTTGATCCAAAAGAAATAGGAACAAATACTAAAAAGGACATTTGAAAAAACCTAAGACTATCCATAAATGCCATGAAAGAGAATAAAATTTATGCTAAGGAAACATAAAATAACTAAACTATAACATAAAAGAAACTATGTACAAAACACAAAAATGTGCAATGCAGGAAACTAAAATCTGGAAATTCTAATGCAAAAACTGTATAGGGACTAAACTATGTACAGAACACAAAAATGTGCAATGCAGGAAACTAAAATCTAGAAATTCTAATGCAAAAACTGCATAGGGACTGATTCACCCAAGGTCGTGAATGAGTCCCAAGGAAAGTATGTTTTTAGGATTTTTTCAATTTTTTGGAGTTTTCTAAAGGTTATCAAGTTTGTACAATAAAGATACAGGCTGAAAATGTAGAACTTTGGGATGATTTAATGAAATAAGGTGCAATAATGAACTCTAAATGACGCTTTCACTAATGCAATGCTCTTGGAAATGCAAAAACAAGACAATACCCTAATTGAATGTTGATGCAAATGAAATCTAGGATGTAATATGCAATGGAAATCAGAAATTTAATATGGTCAATATGCAGGTTCACCAAAATGAACTGTAGATTTTCGGCACCCTAGGTCTTTCTAGCACTTCTAGGGTTTTTCACCTAAAAGGAGAAAGAAGGGCCAAAGAATCTAGCTAGTTCACTCAAATTATGTAATGTGTGATGAAATTAAGGATAAATGAGATGATTGAAATGAAACTAAATGATGAAATTGATTGATTAAAGTATGCAAACCTAAGAAATGTGAATTTTTTGAAAACACAATTATGTTTGCAAAAAGCTTAAAAGAATGAACAAAAATGCAATTAAAACTAAAAAGAAAGCTATATCTCAGAATGTGTGCACTTGTGAAACTGAAGAAGACTATAAATTAATCTGGAAATGTGACACTACCTGATTTTGAGTTGACTGGGACTCATTCACCACCTTGGTTGAATCAGTCCCATATCAGGTTTTTTTTGCACATAAGATGTTTTCTTTGAACTAGGTGTATGGATCTGCATTTGATTGAAAATGGTACTTCGGGAGGGACTCATTCACCATGCATGGAAAATTAGTCGACTTTTAAATTTTTGTGATTTCAAATTTGTGTTCTATAACTTGACACCTATATAGCAATTTATGATAGAAACTCGAATTAGGATCTCAAAAAATTCCTACAAAATAGCCTAAGATTGTTTGTCTAATGGGGGTTTTCCTTGTTCAAACCCCATGTTGGGTAATCAAACCTTCAATGAATGAAAATCTACATAAAACCCTAGCATTAGATGTCTTAAAGACTAGGAAAATCTGAAGTATGTCAAAAACCCTATTCTATTGTGTAATAGTAAGATATGAAAATATGATTTGAATGATGCAAGATCTAAACCCTAGAAATATCACAACATGTCAAAAATGGAGGAAAAATAACATGCAAATGGAATGTAAATGAAATAGAAACCTTAATCTGAAGATAGGAAAGCAATGCAAGATGTAATCAATTTGAAAATAAGTCTTTAGGTGTGATTTGATGGGTATTTGCATCTCCTCAACCTAGATTTCTTCATGATTCACCATAGGCATTAACAAATCTTTGTAATGTTGAACTTTGATCCAAAAAGTGAGCTTCAAGACCTGGAAAAAACCTAGTTTGTTGCCCTAAAACATCAACTTTACTCATAAAACTTGTTGTAGAAAACTTGACTTTAGAAGTTCCTCTTGTGAACTGACTAAAAGATGTGTAAAAAGATTAAAAATGAGTATTTATAAGAAACAATGCCCAATTTTTCCATTATTTAGACCTAAGAGGCTGACATTCTCTAGAAATCTAAGTTGAATTAATTAAATTCTCGCTCAAAATTAAATTTTCCCTCAAAAGGGACTCATTTTCCACCCTTGGTGAATGGGTCCCACCGGAGGGGACTCATTCACCCAAGGTGGTGAATGGCTCCCACTACTGATTTTTGAAGGTGGGTTTTTGGGATATGAAAGAGTTAAGTGTTGTTTGTCGGGTTTTAAGTGATTTCTTAGGTGAAACAGGCCTCTAGATAAAAACTAATGGGTCTTAGGGGCCTATAAATGTTGATTTGAAGAATAAATAATGTAAAGATATTCAAAAGTGGGTCTAGTTAGACGTGAAATTGTCTCTTTTCTCAAGAGTCTCCAATTTTCTACGTCATAGGGAGAACAAGTATGATTGTTATGATTTTCTACAGTAATATCTTCACCAATGGGTAGTGTAATATTAAGGATTGTGTCATTGATTTTATGATTAACATGTTTCTTAATGACCTGATTGGTGTAATCTAAATTGAACTCATAGGAGGGGATGTTGTACTTATGTAATCCAGTTTTAACCATATCAAAGCCACATATCTTGAAAGAAAACATGCTATCATGAAAAAGTAAAGAAAGTGCAATGCAATGACCTAGAGTGAAATGCAATTTTTAGATTTGAAACAAGGTGATTTACTGATTGCATTATGCAATAACCTGAAAGATGAAATGTTGTAAATGCAAATTTGAAATTGAGAAATGCACAAAATGAGATAATTTAAGCAAGATCTAATTAAATGCATGTAACAAAAACTCAGCTAACTAATACAAATATTTAATATTAGCAAACAAAAGTGTAGAAACAAGGTTTTTAGTGTTGTAAAAGCTTGTTTCAAATTTCTTCTGGGACTAATTCATTCAAGGTGGTGAATGAGTCCCAATAGGAATTTTTTTGAAAATTTTCAAGAATTTTCAATGGATTTTGATGATTTTTAGTTTGTATGACATGAATAATAAATGAAAATGCAGATTTTATATGATTTTCTATGATTTGATATGCAAAAATGCAACCTATATGCACTTTCAGTAATGCAAAAATTTAGAAACCCTAGATGCAAATTAACCAATGCAAATCCCAATGCAAAGTTAATGTAAGCTAGATCTACAATGATGATGGAATCCAAATAAAAAAAAGGTATTGGAAAAGAAAGTTCACCAAAATGATTAGTCAAAAAATAGATGCTTTATGATTTTGGACATAAAACATCTCTTTTCTCCAACTAACATTCAAGGATTCCCTAGAGATCTCAATCCAATGAAGAAAGAGGAAAGAGACATAGCAATAGGATATCTTAGGGATATTTTTAGAGATTATTTAAGGTTGAATGAGGGGTCCACCATCAAGTTTATACTTGGAAAATAAAATGTTGGAAAACACAATATGCTATGCAGACTAACTCTAATTGACCTAGAAAAGGAAATGAAACAAAATAGAGAACTATAAAACTGAATGTGTGCACCTAGAAAATGGAGAGAGATGGAATGGAGCTATGAAATCCTAAAATTATTACTTTTTAGGCCTGGTGGTACTCATTCACCATTCTGGGCGAATCGGTCCCAGTTCTAGAAAATTGTACCGGAGAAAGTTTTAGCCAAATGGGTATCCAAATCTGCAAAGATCTCCAAAAAAAACCTACAGTGGGACTTATTCACCACTTGTGGAAAATGAGTCCAGCTTGGCTTTTCTATAAATTCAAAGTTTTGGTTTTCCCTTCTTCGCCCGCTTTTTTTGTTCCTCTAAGTGTCTGGATCAAAAACCCTAATTTTGGGGGTTGTAAGTGACTTTTTCTGAAGATTTTGACCCTACAAGTAGGGATATGACTCAAACAAGCTTGTAATCTATTCTTCAATCATCTCCAAGCCTTCAAAGCACCTATATCTGCAATCACACAAAGAAAGAGAGAGAAAATGTTGATTGTTAGGGAATAGAGGTTTGCCTTGGTCAAACCCCTTTTAGGTAGTTAAACCAAAATGATGAAATAAGATAATAAAGCATGAACATGAGATAATGCAATTAAAACCTTTCCATGATAATGGATCTTGAGTTGCTGCAATAATTGATGAAGAATATTGCCCTTAAATGCCTTAGAATTGATCTTGAATGCTATCTTGATGACCTTATGAACACTTGAAATGCCTAACTATTGCTTGCTTGACTTTAGAAATTGAATACCTTATGAAACATTGATTTGAGAGCTTTTTTATATAGGAAAGGCACTCAAATAGCCTTTATTTTGATCCCCAAGGTCGACAGTCATCAAAATTCATGTTAGAATTGCAATTTTCCCCCTCAATTTTGAAAAATTCCCCTAAGGAATCATTCACCACACTTGGTGAATGGGTCCTACCTAAGGGGACTAATTCACCCAAGGTAGTGAATGAGTTCCACCTTGAGGTTTTTGAGGTGGGTCTTCAAGATTTTGGGGTTTTTTAAAGTGTTTTTATGGGGATAGTAGTCAAAATATGCCTCGGGATGCAAACATAAGGGGTCATAGAGGCCTATTAATGATGATATAAAGGTTGACTAGGGCTAGGGACACAAATTTCAATGTGAAAGTGTGGTTAAATACACTCTACAACATTAAAATATGGTCCACTTAGCCTAGAAAGGGACGAGATCCAGTGTGAATGTGTAAACACATTACAACACTAGATTAAGGTCAGGTTTAATTTACAAGCCTTCTAGATTAATGTGAAAACAAAATCAAACATTTTACAACATTGAATGAAGGGAAAGATAGCTCCATTAGACTTAAATGCTTAACAAAAGTTTAGAAAAGTTTAAAATTGATTTACAACACTTTACAACACCTTTTCAAGACATGTATTTTATTCAGTTTACAAGGGCCCAAGACCTAATGTGGATGTGTAAAACACCTCACAACACTATATCAAGGTGAAATTATGTCCAATTTATCATTAATTATTCCCATATCAAGCAAGGGATAATTTTTTCTACACTACATATAGAAAAGTAGAGAGAAGACATTAATGCACCTTTGATTGAAATTTTAGCCAGATCTCGTTGGTCTAGGGCACAAGGAATCCCTAGACTAAGGACTTGAAACTTGAATCTTTTCAAAGGCCAAAGGTCCGTAGTCTATACTCTTTATCTTCCAGATTCAATTGTCATATCTTTTAATATTACTAAATTAATTTAAATTTTGTAATTTGTCAACTTGTACGGCTTTGATGTATGAATGAGAAAATTGTCTTCAATCTCTCTCCAATCCTCTTTATATTTATAACCTACACACATAAAGAGAGGGTAAGGGTTGTGCCACATAGGGGCTTGCCTCAATCAAACCTTGTGCTCGTATTTCTACTTCCACAATAGAAAAAATGATGATAAAAGAGAGCTTATCCTTTTAAGTGATAGAGGATAAATGATAAAACAATAATAAATTCACACTTTGTTGTAACTCACCACTAAGATCTGATCTCCTTGATGAATTGACTTTCTATACTCATCACCTTCAATAATTCCTTGTTGCTTGAGTTGATTTTATTTTAATACCTAAAAGTATTAGTGCCCCAAAATGAAATTCATGCAAAACATGAATAAACTCACATAATACTCAGCATGATGCTTAGATGACAATATGCTACAATAATTCTAAAAATTCTGCTCTTGACTAGTCTAGGATTGATTTTCAAGTATTCTCCTCAATATGTTCTTCTTTTTCCACCTGTTAATTAGAATTGTGAAAATGTTATCTATTTAAATGCAATTCTTCTAATTTCTCAAAATTTAAATTGTGATAGTTGACAATGAGAATTTAAAATTCAACAAATAGATTACCAGCATCAACATATTTGAATTTGGGGCCAACTTATGAGGTATAGTACATAAGGTGCCCTACATCAAATCCATCCTTTTTTGATATCCAAAGTGTTAAGGGAAAAATATTATATGGTTACTTTGATCTTTCACATTTGATTTTCCTATAAATGTTAAAATGGGCCATGGAATTTATAATTTAGGAAATTAGGTGCATAATTAGGTCCAAGCACATGCAGGAGAAAAACTTAGTGTGAAATTGTCAAGGGTGACAATTTATGATGCTACATTTAGCCCTCACTTTACTAAGAGTATGAAATTATGCTCAAACTCACACTAAATTAATAATATGTCAAGAGGGGTTCAAGTATCCAAATATTGAAGAGATATGATGACACTAAATTAGGGGGAGCATGCAATCCCTCAAGATTCAAGATCTCGTGGAAAGAAAACATAAGGGAAAAGAAAATAAAATGTATGGCATGCAATGAAACATGAAAAACATGAAGCATACACAATTAAAACACACAACATAACAAAAAAAATAAAAATACAAACAAACATGATGTAAACATAGTGCAAGAAGGTGGGTATGACAATCATATACTAGCAAGCTCCAAAAAAATATTACTAGGATCCATACCCAAGCCATTCATTACTCACAAGATAATAAAGTCCATTTTTTCTAGGTGAATCATGAACCAAGACACCACAAGATAGAGTGAAGCTTGATATTAACTAGGCGAGCCTTATAAAAAGAGTAGCAAATGAGAAACACACAAGGGATAGTGAGGAAATTTTTTCACTAGGCGTGTACTTGTGTCACCCATACCAAAAATTATAGTTTGAATAATTCTATTGAGGTGTTACACAAATGATCAAAATTCCAAGAAATGCATCACTAAGTCTAGTGTGTGTGAACAAAGTGAAGCAAATAATGGAATGTATGTCCCCACCTTAAACTAATTGCTAAACACCAATCTATGAGAAATTTCTTTAAGGTAGAAAAAATGATAAATGCAACATGATGATGTCAAGAGATCTTATTTATAAATCCTTGTGCCAATTTATGATATGTTTCCAAATAAATTTAAATCATGATAAGGGGTCCCCCCCAAGAAAAATCCACATAACAAGACAAAAGATGATCACATGAGGGACCCATGGATCCAGGGTGAGTATAGATCTTTGTAAATATATAATATGATTATGCTGGGAATTGACATCATTCCCAAACATACTCATGGAAATATGAACATAATGGAAGAATGATACATAGAGATGAAAAAACAAAACTTTTGGGTCAACATGGAAGCGACCTAAATGTCTTAACACTTTGCATCATTGCCAAAAGGAAAACACAAGATAATACAATATTTATGACTTATAGAAGAATGGAAATACAAATAAATTAATGTCATAACATTTTTTTTCCTTTATATCCTTATGCCACAAAGGACAACAAGGGAAACCAACATACGAGGCACAAAATGGGAGGCACAAAATGGGAGATCACATCACATACAAGTAGACACACTAAAGACATAAAACATGTATAGAAAGGGTACCACACATGTGAGTCAATCTAAAAACAATTATCTACATCCCAATATTTCTCATCATAGATGGAAGGAAAATAACTTGCTAAAGGGACTACAACAAATTTTGTATAAGGATTATCAACAAGTTCAACAAGTGGTGAGTTACTCTCATTGAGATAATCGTCATGGTTTCCCCCATCTAAATCCATAGATTTTGAGAAAAAAAAAGATAATTCATTATGAACTTGCTCATCAATCTTACCATCTTGATCTTCACTATCCAAGTTTATCACAATAAGAGGTTTAATGATAATATCAGTCATATGATCTTGTTTCACTCTTTGTTTAGGTTGAGAAATGTAAAGTTCTCCAGCATTGAAAAATGTAATCCTTTAAATTTTCAGAGTATGGTTGGGTCCCTTAACAAATTGGACTTAATTAAGCCTCTAATTGGCCTAATTTTGCATCTACAAGCTTAATTAATTGCAATTTTTGAAAGGGGAATCATGATTTAATTAATGCAATGATCATTTTTAACACCCCAAAATGAATAGGTCCTAGCAATTTAGGCCAGGACCCATTTGTCCTTGGGTGAATGGGTTCCCATTATTTTCCAAATTCAAATTTTTAATATGTTTTTAGCATCCTTTTTTATTGATCAAAATAAAAATTTCAAATATCGGCTTGTGATGTTTAATTTTTGGTTAATTAGAAATTGTCTATAAATACAAGGTCTTATTATCAAAATCAAATCCTAGAAGATATCTAGAGTTTTCACACAAGTATTCCTAAAGAAAATATTATTGTCAAAAGTGTTCAAGAGAAAATTTATCAAGCACCTACAACAATATTCATGATCTCAAGCATCATGTTAAAGTTATCATCATTCATGCATATTTGTGGAGCTAACATTGTGATGTAGGTTTCAAGCATTCAAGTCAAGATTCAAGCATCAAGATCACATCATCAATCAAGCCATTTCATGAAATATCAAGACCTTGGAGAGTTTTTTAAGTTTCATTCCTTCAAGGGTTCATCGAAAGGGTTTGGTAAGTTGCATCATAGCAAGTTTTCATTCATCATTCCTTTCATGTTTCATTATTTCATTTTAAGGTTTAATTACCAAGATGAGGTTTGATCAAGGAAAACCCCCATTCACTAAAAAAAAACAATTTTCCCTCTCTTTGTGTTTGTATATCGTAGGTTGAAGAGGGATTGAAGATCTATCAAAAGAGAAAAATTGCAAAATTTGTCAAAGTTGTAAAGTTGTAAACATTTTCATCAAGCCATGAAAACTCACTTTCAAAATTTAATTCTAAGTTTTTGACTATGAAACCCAAAGGAATCAGGAGTCCAAACCTAGGAGTAGAGGAATGCAAGAGAGTATTTCAAACCCCTGTAGCAAGACCAATTTTCCCTTGGGTGAATGAGTCTCAAGAGGACACTCAACACAGGATTTTTGTGATAGGTGCATAAAATCATAACCTACTCAAATATGTCGAAACTTTCTAGATTCTATCAAATTAAGGTTTAAAATTGATGTTTCAAGTATTACTTTACATAATTGGGTTTTTTTACTATCTTTATTTTTTCGCCCAAAATTGCAATTTAGATTGATTTACCTCATCCTCAGTCATAAGGAAAATAATAAGATCTCCATCACCTTTGATTTGAAAGTCAATATTTCCCTAGCGGACCTCTTTTTCCTAATGAAATAAAGAAGGAAAGTGTAGGTGCATACCCCCATTCACAATACATCACCTCACATTTTCCCCAGTTTCATTTTGGTGAACCCTAGATGTAGGATTTCTATTAGTTTTCATTGCATTGCATTAGTTTGCATCTCATTTAGGGTTTTTAAAATTGTATTAGTTTGCATCTAGTTTGGGTTTTATTTTTGTATTTTTCATGCTTTAAAATTTGAAAAATTTGAAACATTACATTCGTATTACATTAATTTTGCATAGTACTTGAATATTAGTGTAGTTTGAATCATCCAAATTCATAAATAGAGTCAAAATTACATTTCAAAAGGTGTCATATTTTCACAATTTTTCATTCATTTCACTTGCATTTAGACATACAAATCTAGAAACATCAATCACTGAAAGCACAGTTTATAGTCTAAAATAGGAAACCCTAACATCAAACCTCAAACTCAAAGTTAAACTTTTGCAACCCCTATTCTAATACCCATTCACCCTAGGGAGAATCAATCCCTGTACAAGTGTTGTTTCAAAATTATGGGAAGTGATTTGTCTATGTTTACTTCATTCTGATATGATGTTAAATCTATGTTTTATTTTCTGAAATCAAAAAAATATGTCATTATTTGCATTAAGTTAATTTCGTCAAATTGAGTGCATTGTTTGCAAGTCAAAATTCAGATCAAAACACATCTTTTTCAGGGTTTTGTATAGCATAATTAGTAAATTATCTTGTTTAGAATTTGGAAATTGTTCTGTTTTTAGATACTTGCATTGCACTTCATATTCTAGGGTGTTCGATTGCATTTATCTAGTTCCTAGTCTCCATTTTAGGTGTACCTAGGTTTGGTGATACTTTTTTTATCTTCACAACCTAATGTCCTATTACCAATACTATAGTGAGATGTAGTTCAAGACTCATGCCATCTCACACTACTACAATTTTCATGGATCTTGATTTTTCTCACTCTTTCACTATTTGTTTTGACACTAATCAACCCACTATGGACCATAGCTTTGATAGCTCATCTCCCATGACCACCCTACCCACAACCAATGTGATTGATGTTGACAAAATTGTTGCTAATGTCCCTCAAGAAGAACTAAAATAAACTGATGAAGATTTACATAAATTGCAAAACTTTGTGAGTTCTGAATACATTGTTGGTACTGAGATTCCCATCATAGATAACATGAGAAAATTTATTGATAATCAATAAGGAATAAAGATTATTTGTAGCCTAACTCACATTATTGATAGACATGTTCCTAAAAAACCTATTTGTGCTCAAACTTTGTGATACACTCAAAGTCAAGGTTGAAATCCAATTCCTCCTTCCCCAACTCTATCTTCTATTCCTACATACACTAATCAAACTATTACAACAACTAAACAACCCACTAGAAATGTAATTAACACCTTAGGTATTTCCACTAGGAATCCCTTTATCTTTGTGTATTCAAATCTCATATCTCCTAATCCATCCCCCAACACAAACTTAGAATTCACTTTCCCTATGAATACATATAAACCTCTACCTTATTCACCTCCATATCACAACGCAAACAATGATTTTGTTTTTAACGAACTCTTGCAAACTATTTCATCCCTCCAATAACGAATGGCCATAGTGAACCAAAGTTAAAATGGAAAACCTTCACAATGTGTCAAAAGAAACCCTTAGCCCTAGAGATGTTGAGAGCACAAATCCCACAAGGCATAGATATTCCTAGATTTTAGAAATATGGTGGAAAAGGAGAGCTTGGTAACCATTTCTCAACATACACAACCTTATGTAGTGACTTCATTTTTAGGATAAACTCTTGGCTAAAAATTTCCCTAGATCCTTAAAATACATTTCCTTGGAGTGGTTCTTTTCTTTACCAAATAAATTGATTAGTTCATTCAATCAACTTTTTGATTCCTTTATTAACCATTTCCAAGTGCACATGGGTCCCAATATGACCTTAGCTTATTTAATGCAATATAAAAAAACAAAGATGAAAAGGTCAGTGATTTCATAGCAAAATACTAATTTCTTTACTCAAAAACAAACATTAAGATTCTTGATGCTGATTTTCAAAGAATTTTCATTGTGAATTCATATACCAATATTCAAGCTAAGCTTGAGATGTTGAAGTTTCCCTCCTTTACAAACTTGTGCATGGCCCTTTGTGATTATCAAAATTTAGTTAGTCGTGGTGAAGGAAAAACTCCTAACAGTTAGGTTAACCATGGCTATGCTCCATATATGTATCTTTTCTCATTGGTGGTACATAAATTCCTAAAGTTTCTATTTGGAAATGAAATATTTACTATGCAGCATAGTGGCTTTAATCCAGTGTCTTCCCATGGGAATTTATCATTAGATTTACTTTCCCCCAAACCTATGAAACCTATTAAGCTTCATGAAGACTTTTTTTCAAATCTTATCAAAAGTTCAAGACAAAGTCCATAGCATAAATCCCATGCCTCAACCCGTGATTGAGCCTTCTATGATTGATGATACCATGATTAAACCAAAAGCTCTTCCCAGTAACCAAGACCAATCCATAGAAAATCCTTTTCCTATCTCCTACAAAAGACCAAGAGATAACCAAATAAGTCATATTGTACCTCCTAAGATTAAACAAGTTTATAAAGCTAAAGAAAAAGTGGTTTAACAACCTCCCATGGTTCCTTTCGTTCCTCCCAGGTTGTGGGAATAAAATAAACCTATGGTTGATAAACCTGGTCCTACACAATAACAACTTGAGAATCCTACAAAGAGAAATAATAATGCTAAAAAGAATAGGAGTAGAAATCATGCTATTACTCATAGGTCAAAAGAAGATATTAAAACAAAAAATCAATCAAACACCATTGAAACAAAATATGATGGTTCTCCACCTTTGCCCCAACAAAAACAACAAGAAAATTCAATGGAAATTATCATTATCTCCTCCATTTGTGATTAATTTGGATGATGATGCGATTGCCAAAATTGATGTGGAAGTTTATAGTGAGCTAAATTTATTATTTTCCTCTTCCATGAGCTTCTATAATAGCAACTATGATGATCCTCCTAACAGGAGTGACTCACCACATGTTGATCTTGGTGATGCTCCTAATACGACACTTTTCATTGTCCCTTTGACTAGTTAGCTACCTTCCACATATGATAAACAAGATTGGGATGAAAATGACCTTCTATAGTTTGACTCACATGTTCCATACTAGTATTGTCTTTGTATTCATGTTCTTCGTGATTGCATGTGTGTAATGTGACACCTCATAAAGTGTTTCTTAGCATGTCTTTAGATATTTCTAAGCCTACTTTGGATGACCCTTGTCACTTTTTTGGTGCAAGGATACAAAGGAAGTGAATCTATTATGACATTCTTCTATTTGTATCTACATTCTTCTATATTTCATAACCTTTATCTTTTGTCTTATGTTTTCCTTTTGGGGATGATGCAAGGTGTTGAGACTTTAGGTCTCTTCCATGTTAACCCAAAAGATTCCCTTTGTTTTCTCTCTGTATGTGTCATTCTTCCTTTACACTCATTTTTCCATGATTTATTTAGGGAATGATGATGATTCTGAGCTCAATTATATTACTACAACAACAAAAAACATTGACCCTAGATCCATGGATCCCCTATGTGTTACTTTAGGATTAAATATTGGGGGGAACCTTCCTTTCATGATGTAGCTCTATCTCAAAAACATATGTTCTGTATAGGAATTTCTAAATAAATATTTCATGTATTAGTCTTTATTATATTCTACTTTAAAGTAATTACTCACAACATGGTGTTTTGAAATTTCTTTAAAGTGGGGGCATACACATCCCCACTCATTGTTTGCTTAAAAGTGTGGTCTTCTTAATTCATGCAATGTGTCTTCTAGGTGGTATCATATGGTTTGAGGTCCTTCAAGATTGTAACCTTTCTTGGCATTTGACATTCCTCTTAGTGGTAATGATACGGCTCACATGCCCTAAGCTATGTATCATTTATCGTCAAGTTTTCCTCTCTTGTAGATATTAAGTATGACGTTCCTTAAGGTGAGACCTTTCATGAACTAAGGAAAACCCCTTTGAATATTCTATTTCATGTATCAAGGCCACTAAGCATAAGACAACTTGATTGCTAGTGGAGCCTTTATGCTTTTCACAACCACTAAACATAACACAACTTGCTTGTTAGTGGAGGCTTTCACACGAGTGCATAGCATAACATAGCTTGCTAGCCTTGTGACAATTTTTATGGCACCTTATCAAAGTTATTAGGAGGTATAAATTTCGTATGGTTAGTACAATGGGAGCATGTAGACCTATCATTGCATTCCCATCAGCCACTTTTTGGGGCTCACCTAGTGGACAGTAGATTTTAATAGCTCATGTGAGTACATTTTGTTTGCATAGTGGACACTAGGTTTCCACTTGTAAATATTTTTTGGAGAAATAGTCAAGGCTTTATCCATCTCCCTTCCCCTCTTTCTCCTTTTTTTAATTTTGGTATTATATGCTTGTGTATCTTATCTTGTTGTTGCATATTTAACATAGGCATGTGTTTATTTGTTCCTTTATTTGTGTGCCATGAGATCTTAGATCTTGGGGGCTTGATCATCCTCCTTGACCTTAGTTGTCTTATCTTTCCAATAGTTGTACAATTAGACCTCTCTTGATGTGCTTGTTTGACTACTTTAGTGTTATTTTGACATAGGGCTCATACTCTCACTAAAGTGGGGGATAAATTTAGTGTTGAAAAATGTACTTTATATTTTCACACTATGTTTGGGTCCCTTAAAAAATTGGACTAAATTAAGTGTCTAATTGGCTGAATTTTAAATCTACAAGCCTAATTAATTATATTTTTGAAAGGGGAATCATTATTTAATTAATGGTTAAGTGCAAGAACTTGGGTCCACATTTAGGGGAAGTGTCATTTTTCAACTTTTAAACAAGTATCCATTCATTTTTTAGAATAGGTACCCATTTTAAAGTGGCTAATCGTTCTAAAATGTTTGAAACCACAATACATTTTTTTAATTTGTATTTAGGTCAAAAAAGGTGTGGTAACCCAATACCTAGCCTTGGAGTTGCAAGTACAAGGTCATGGCAATTTCAAGAGAAAAAAACTTTGGAAATATAGTTGGCAAGTTTTTTTTTTTAAAACTGTTCTACAAAATTAAAACCCATTACAGATGACAATGTCTAGTATTCAAATATGTAATTGTTTGTATGATTGGATTATTTTTTCTATTTTTAATTAATCTATGACAAAATTAGTGGACATAAACTCAAAATATCAGGTTTTCATATTGTTTATTAACTTTTAATCTAATATTTTTCTTGTTAAAATAAATAAATGGCATCAATTTGTAAAAGTACTTACATAATGATTTTATTTTTTTAAATGATAATTATAGGTCAAGTTTTGGTGTCTATATAGAAAGGTTTTAAAAACCAGCAATTAGGGACAATAAAAAATTAATAAATAAAAATATATTAAGAAAAAAATATAAAAAATATCCTCATCAATATTCACTATAATAAACATATTTTATCAAAAGGAATTAGAAAAATACTTTTATTTAGGTCAAATTATGGTGTCTGTACACACGCATGGTATAGTGCTAACAAAGACACTTTTAAAAAAATGTTTTTAAAAATAAAAATAAAAGTGGCAAGCCACTGAATATTTTATTGATATAAAATGAGGAAAATACAAGTTAATTCTCCTCAAGAGTAGATATACAAACTTTCTATTCCAAGTATCTTTTTACTTTTAAAAATAGTTTTTATACATGCGTATTAAAAATTATATTGTATCATCTAGGTATCAAAATAAATTACATATTTGCAAACTAGACTCAAAATACTAAATTTCATATTACTAAAATTTTTTAAGATTCAATGTGTAGATGCTTCAAATTTTAATGCCAACTATGAATTTTTTTGAAAATTGGGAAAAACATTTCCACTTTTTGAATATTTTATAGACCCAACTTCTTACACCTACCTAAATTTGAAATTATCATTCTTAACACTCCGAAATGAATAGGTCTTGGAAATTTAGGTCAAGACCCATTCACCCTTGGTGGCATTATTTTATGATCCAAATTCAAATTTCAAATGTCAACTTGTAATGTTAAATTTTTGAGAAATTAGAAAATTGTCTATAAATACAAGGTATTTTTATCAAATTCAAATCCTAGAAAATATCTAGAGTTTTCATGCAAGTATTCCTAAAGAAAATATTATTGTCAAAAGTGTACTAGAGAAAATTTATCAAGTAGCTACATCAACATTCAAGATCTCAAGCATCATATCAAAGTTCCCACCATTCATGCATGTTTTTGGAGCTAACATTGTGATCTAGGTTTGAAGTGCTATCAAGATCACATAATCAATCAAGTCATTTCATGCAGGATAAAAACCTTGGAGAGATGTGTTAAGTTCTAGTCCTTCAATGCTTTCATTCAACAACATGGTGAGTTGTGACATATCAATTGTTCATTCATCATTCCTTTCATGTTTTATTATTTCATTTCAAGGTTGAACTACCAAAATGAGGCTTAACCAAGGAAAACTCCCATTCACCAAAAAAAATGATTATAACCTCTCTTTTTTGTTTGCAGATCTTAGGTTGAAGAACAATTGAATATCTATCAAAAGAGAAAAATTGCAAAATTTGTCAAAGTTGTAAGGTTGTCAACATTTTCGTCAAGCCACAAAAACCCACGTTCAAAATTTAATTCAAAATTTTTGACTATGAATCCTAGAGGAATCAAGAGTTTTGACGTAGGAGTAGAGAACTATAAAAGCACACCTCAAACCCCTATAGTAAGACCCATTCACCCTTGGGTGAATGAGTCCTAGGAGGACATTCAACATAAGATTTTCGTGATAGGTGCATAAAATCATAACCTTCTTAGATTTGCTTAAACATTCTAGATACTATCAAATTAATTTTTAAAATTGATATTTCAAGTATTACATTACATAATTGGGTTTGTTTACAATTTTTAGTTTTTCTCCCAAAAGTGCAGTTCAGCCTAATTTACCCCGTCCTTAGTCATAAGGAAAAAAATGAGATCTCCATCAAGGTTGACTCACCTAAGGGTTGAAAGTCAATCTTTCCCTAGGGGATCTCTTTTTCCTAATGAAATAAGGAAGGAAACTATAGGTGCATACCCCATTAAAAATACATAACCTCATATTTTCCCATGTTTTAGGTTCAATGGTATGATTTGATGAGGTTGGTGAGGTGGAGTTAGGTGATGATGAGGATGGATGGGTGGGTGATAATTCATCACGGTTTATTGAGATAGGTGGTTGATCATTAGGTAATGCTTAATGGGTCATGAAATGCATAATTTAGGAAATTAGGTCCATAATTAGGTCAAAGAACATAAGGGGAGAAAAACCTAGTGTGAAATTGTCAAGGGTAACAATTTATAGTGCTACACCTTGGAGTCATGGAAAAAGTAACCCTTCTACTTTTTTTTACTTGTTTGGGCCCTCCTTGTGATTTTGGCTTAACTTTTCTGTGATTTAGTGTTGCAATGTGGATAAGACATTCACATTGTGTCTTGGGCCCTTGTGAATTAATATGATTTTAATGGTTCCTTGCAAAAGTGTTGTGAAGTGTTATAACACAGTTTCAAACTTTTCTAGGTTTTTATCAAATAAGTTAAGCATTTTAATCATAATCAACTTTAATATTTCCTTATTTGGAGTGTTGTAAAGTGTTGTAACACACTTTCACATTCCTCTAGGATTATCATTAATAATTGGACTTTCTTATGCTTTAATTGGCCCTATTTTGCATCCACAAGCCTCATTTATTGCATCTTTTTGAGGATAATCCCAACATCAATTAATGACCAATCATAATAAAGGTTTTCCTAGCTTGTGTGGCCCAAATTTAGTGTCTCGGACTCATTCACCACCTTGGGTGAATGGGTCCCACCTAAGTCTTTTTGGCCCCAATGCAGGTTTCACACATTTCTAGACATTTTTTTTTTTGGTCCTATACATTATTTGTGATGGGACTCATTCGCCACCTTGGGAAAGTGAGTCTGTGTGACCAAAATTCAAATTCAATTCAAATTTTCAGTGGTATTTTATTCTCCTAGATTTTATGTCAGCTTGTAGTGTTGTAATTTTAGGAATTCTTGCATAATTGAGTATAAATACAAGGTTCTTTCACTCATACTCTCACCTAGAAAATTGTACAATTATTCAAGAGTTCTCAAGAGCATTTGAACATTCACAAGAGCATTCAAGAGGGTTGAAGGGAGGATTATCAATCATTCAAGAGCATTCTTCAAGTGTTAATCATCATGTCAAGGATTGAATTCTTCATGTTTGTTATTGTGCTAAAATTTGTGATGTAGAGTTCATGATCCAAGCAAGTTTTTCAAGCAAGATCCATCTCCTTCAAGCTAGAGTCAAGAAACACATCTATTGTAGGAATTTAAAGCATCATTGTGGCACCATATTGCAAGGGTTTGGTGAGTTGCAACACTATTTTTTTTCATTCATCATTCTCCTTTTATATTTGTTTTCATTTCAAGGTTTAATTACCAACAAGGGGTTTGACCAAGGAAAACCCCTATTCACTAACCCTGACAATATTTTTCCCTCTTCTTGTGTGATTTGTAGGGATGGGTTGTAGATTTACCAAGAATCAAAGGTGGAGAAAAGTTGTCAAGTCCTCAAAATCCATAAAGTTGTCATCTAGCCTTGGAGAAGCTTACAGAAGGTCTACATGTGGCATTTTGTAGTTTTGGATCCAGAAACCAGTCAAAAACAATAGAGCAAACCGAGAGGCACAAAATCCAGTCCAAAACTTCTAGAAACACAAAAATTGGTTGATTCACCACTATTGGAAAATGATTCCCACTGTACATGGATAACAAATATTTTTACAGATCTGGATACCCTTTTAACTAAAATCTATTCTTGCACATTTTCCTGAAAAACTGAACTTATTCACCTAGCTTGGCGAATGGGTCCCAATTAACATCAACAGTAGATTTTTCAGTGATCTAGACCTCCATTCTTCCTTCTTCAATCTTCCAGGTGCACACTATTTACATTTTTGCTTTCTTGTTCAATTTATCTTTCATTTTTAGGGAATTTTCTAGGTCATTTTTTTATCACACTATGTTTTCCAATTCATTGTACTTTCAAAGTTTACACTTGGTGGTGAACCCCTAATTTGCTATCATTTAGTCTCTAGGATATCCCTATTGAAATATTTCAATCTCTTTTGCATTGAGGTCTCTAGGGCTATCCTTGAGTGGAGTCTCTTTGAAAGGGGGTGTGAATTCATCATCACCAAACAAATAACATACATTTTAAAAGGTTCCATATTGGTGAACCTGCATTTAGGACATCATTATTCTGATTTGGAGTGCATTTACATCCTCAATTTATCTTGCATTAACATTGCATTAGGTTTTGCATTGGTTAATTTGCATTCTAGGGTTTCAATTCTTGCATTAGTGAAAGCTCATATAGCTTGCATTGTTGCATCTAATTTCATCAAAAAATAGTAAGATTTTGTATTTGTATCTCATATTTGCATTAGAAAACATAAAAAATCATACAATTCAATTCAAAAATTTAGAAAATTTTCAAAAAAATAGTATCTAGACTCAATTGCCACCTTGGGAAAATCAATCCCTCTACATATTTTTCACTACATTTTCTGAGTTTTTGTTTTCTATTTCTGCATATTTATTTCACTTTCTAGAATTTCAGTTATAAGAATTTCATTGTTCTTAGCTTACATTGAATTTTCATTCACCCCACATTTAGTAACCTTTGCATGAGTGTTTGGTGTCCTATTGCTAATGCCATAGTGAGAAAAATTTTGAGACTCATGTCATCTCACGATAGCACAAATGTTGTGAATCTTGGGTTATCTAGAGCTTCCACTCCTATTATTGACACTAGTACACTAGGCATGGATAACACCATTAGCAACTATTTTCCTTCAATTAGCATGCACATCGAACCAAGGAATGACAACATCCTACAATTAAAGATAATTCAAATTCATGAATACCTAGCAAAATTACAACATCAAATAATCCTTGAAAACATTTCAACCACTACAATTCCTACCACAAAAAACATTCACCACATTCTTGAAAGTGAACATGGCCTTGACTTTGTGCAAAATATACTTAATTTTTTTGGAGAACATCTTCCCTCAACCACTAGTTGTCCTTTTCCCACAAGAAATGTCACAAGCCAAGGAGGAACTTAAATTCTTCCTCCCACAACAATTGCCTCAATACCTACCTACAACAACCCTAAATCCACAACAACAATGCAACAGGTTAGTAATGTGATTCCTTCCCTGGGTATTCATGCTAGCATCCCTAGTTCCTATATGGCATCACAACTTATATCTCCTACCGTACCACCTTTAAGAATTCCATTCGCTTGTCCTACAGCCACATACACTCCATCACCACTTTCACTTCCATCTCACAACACAAGCAATCAACCTCTCATAGCACAAATTTTCCAAACTGGTTCATCCCTTCAAAAGAAAATTTCCACCATAAACTAAAATCAAAATGGTTCACATACATATTATGTTAAAAGTAGTCCATTGTCCTTGGAGATATTATGAACATCGATATCACAAGGTGTAGAGGTGCCTAGATTTTAGAAATATGAAGGGAAGAGAGATCCTTCTAACCATGTTAATGCCTACATCACCTTATATAGTGACTTTGTCCTTGATGATAAACTATTGGAAAAACATTTCCTAGATCTCTAAAAGATACTACCTTGGAATGGTTCTCTTCTTTACCGAACAACTCAATTCATTCATTCAATAAACTTGTTGATGCATTTGTAAACCATTTCCAAGTGCATATGACTCCCAATATGACCTTGGATTATTTGATGAGATGCAAGCAAAAAGAGGAAGACAAGATAATTTATTTTACCTCACACTATCAATCGCTTTATTCCCAAATCAATGTCAAGGTCACCCAATCACACCTTCAAAAGATGTTCATAGAAAATTTTCAAAGTAAAATCAAAGACAAGTTGACTATGATGAAATTCCCATCCTTCATGCACTTGTGCAATACCCTTCGTGATTATCAAAATTTGGTTAACAGTCAAGATACAAGGTCCACTTCTAGCTGAATCGAGAGATCCAAGCCTGCAAACCAAAACAATACCCAAAATGTCAATAACCAAGTAGTTGATGTCAAAGCCACGATACCCTTTAATTATGGAGATCCAAAAAGAGAATTCACTCCCCTATCCAATACCCTTCATAATACAATGTCCCAAATTGTAAACCCACAAATGATTACCTTACCTCCTATCAAAACACTCAACCCTAATAAGCCTTTACCCCAAGATTTAAATCAAATTTTTATTGCCACTATAATCAATAAAATGGACATGACATAGAACATTGCTTGTTTCTTTAACATCTTGTGTAAGACCTCATTGATTCTGGTTGTCTATCCATTGGAGGTGTTTGTGATCAAGGAAATAAGTTTTTTGCCCCTCCTAACCAAAACTTGCAAATTTTTACCAACCCAATTCCCAAAAATAATATTTTATTTGTCAAAGCAAGTGAAACTACAAAGAATGATGTGCTGACTATTGATACAGATGATGAAAAATAATGAATCTATTCTAAATAATGCTATCAATGTCAATCCTCTAGATGAAATGGTAGGGACGATAGACATCATCCCTCATAAGGTCTGAGCTAAGAGTCCTCTTGAAATTTCTTTCTCCTCTAAGGATATACTTAAACATTTGCTCGATGGTCCTCTCTACATAGCCAGTTGTATCTATGACAAGCCCACTAATGGGATATTAATAAATCCCACCTATAGAGAGAACATGATCACTGAGGAATTTTTACTTTTGCATGAACTCTATCAAGATGAATATGATAAACTAAAAGCATGGATCAAGACACACAATGGTTTTGCATTCCTTATGATAGGATAAATCACCTTACCATTGTAGATAGGAACAAAAAACTTAGATGTCACATTCTCCATCATCTCGCAGTCAAAAAAATTTCATGTAAAGCTAGGCAACCCATGGCTTTGCTCCATGAAATTTGTCCCTTCGGTTGTGCATAAATGTTTAAAGTTTCCCTTTGACAATGAAATATCAAAGCTATACCTCCTGATATCTTTAACAAGGCACCACAAAGGAAAATGGTTTTCAAGCACTATAAAGTAAGAAAAATTTCATATGCTTGATACTCATAGTCATTGTTAATTTAAGATAGTGTAAGGATTGTTCAAAGGGATTTTGGTTTGTTCATGCAAGGTCTCATCTTAGGGGACATTGTTCTTAATGTTTCCAAGAGAGGATGTGTTAAAAGAAATATCATGCTTTTGGAGAAAATCAAGCCCAATGAATCTACCAAGAAAAGGATGGATCACAAGAAGAAATAAATCACACAATGAAATGTGAGTGGTGATGTATGCCCCACTTGAAAGTGGTTGCAAGCACCTTTATTGTGATCAATTTCTTTAAAGTAGAAGAGGATATGCGAACTTACTCGGAAAGCCCTATGCCAAGACATGTGTTTTCTAGAAGCTACATCATGAAAAAGGGAAGTATGTGATATGCAAGCCAACTTAAGGAATTTCATCCACATCTCAAGCTTTCTCTTATGTTTTCATGAAAGGTTAATGACTACCCAAAGGAGGCCGCCACAAGTGACATACGAAGACAAGGCTATTGAACCCCTTGTCCCCACTTAGTGCATGACAAAGGTGAGCCGAAATGATTAATGAAATGCATGCTAGAGTGCAAATCAATATCAATTAGCGGAGTTAGGTTCCCCCATATATGTAAGCATACCAAACTCCTAAAAAAAATTGGATTTTGGGACTCAAAGCCTTACATTCATTAGTGGAGTGTCCATGAACTCTATGATATGCACATAATGAAGTCTTGTAAAAGCATTTCTTTTGAGTTCATGGAGGGAGGGTGATCAAGTGATCTTGGAGGAGTCTTGACAGGATATATTCTTGATCAAAGGTGGAAGGTGGTCTTGTGATTTATTTCATAGATATATCTTGCTTAGTATTGGATGCCATACTTACACAAGTTTCTCTAGATTGAGATATTTTATTGTCCCCATTATAGGAAGGTATAAAAACTAACGTATTCAAATCATGAACATTTTGTGAGATGAAATTGATATTAATTGAAGGTGTAGATGTGTGTTCCATGTTTGGTAAAGGATGATGTTCAAAACCACTAGTTGTTAAAGATTATTTAGGAGTGTGTTGTGTGAGATTAGTGATGTTGAGTGAAGGTTTGGCAATCTCGGAAAAAAGACAATAACCAAGACCATGAGTTGTTTTTTGAATGTTAAGCTCTATAGGGTTGCAGATACCTTGTTATTGAGCACCAAATCCTTTTCCACTATATCCAAGTTGTTTTATGAGGTCATAAAATTTTCCATAACGTTTCTTCATTGCTTTGGGATTAGGTGGTGGTTGATCATAAGCACTGTCAAAGGTGACTGTGCATTTTTCTTCTTTGTCTAAAGTAGTGGAGGTGGATGCTTTCGAAAGGTCTTCTGAATTGTGCATTGATACTATTATTGGTTGTTCTTGTTTCTCATTTTTATTTTGTGTGAATATGTATTCTACCATAAATGATGGTGTGAATCCTAAGGATCTCCAATCGTCACCAAATAATTTAGACATTGATTCCTCGTTGTTTTTTTCAATTTCAATCTAGGGTCTCTATTAGATGTTGGAATCAATGTTTTCATAGGACTTGTAGCTCCTTTTTTAAGCTGCAAGCAACTTCAGGCTCACGATCAACTTCAACTTGATAAATGTTATTTTTATGGACATATTTCATTAGACGATGAAGGATTGAGGAAATTTCATTCATCTCATCAATCCATGGTCTACCTAAAAGAATATTATACGAAATATCATAAGGCATGACATGAATAGGATTTTGCAAAGTGGCCACCCCAACTGTAATAGGAAAAGTGATTACACCGAGTCATTTCTTTGTTGTGTTATCAAATCCTCTAACAGATATGGAATCAAGTTTTATATGTGACTTTTCAACATGTAATCTATCAAGGAGATTCATACTACACACATTAAGGGTAGAACCATTATCAATAAGGGTTTGCTTTATGCCTATCCGATTGTATTGAGAAATGATCATAAAAGCTTCATTTTATTTTTGTAAATCTAAAGGAGGGAGCTCATCTTGTTGGAAAGTAATTTCTATATTAGTTTGATTTGTTTGATGGATTAAAGTTGCTACATCATTCAGAGTTGTACTAGGAGGAACTGCAATTCGTTGTAAGGTTGTTTGAAGAATAGTGTGGTAATTTGGTGAGTTCTGAAGTAAATCCCAAAGGGAAATCTTGGTAGGAGTATTCTTTAATTTCTCAACAAGATCATACTCCTTTGTGTATGGGAGGTAACGAGGAACACTAGGTGGATTGGGTAAAGGTAAAGAGGATGCGGTTAGTTGTGGTAGTTGCAAATTATTTTGAGTGTTATAGGTATGAGCAACAATATTATAACTCAGCTACTTCAATACATTATTCTGAGGTGGGTAGAGGATAATTTTAGGTTTATTTTGAGTTTGTTGTTTGTGTGAAGGTGGGTGGAGAGTAAATTTGGGTTTAGGTGAAGGTTTATTTGAAGGGGGCTAAAGGATGAGTTGAGGTTTAATAATGTTAACATCCCTTAACAAGTGAGAGTCTTCATTGTCTTTGGAGGGTATGTTATCTTTGTCTTGGGTCATAATATCCTCCCTAGATGGAAAGTTCATAGGAGAACAACAAACCACATGTTCGTGACAATTAACCTGGTTTGGTTCATCCAAAATAACTTCATCGCAACTAAGGTAGTTATTAATGGTTGAATGTATTTGATAATTGATAGTGGGGAGATTAGGGTAAGATTTTATTTGATTGTTGGTTTTTTCTAAGGTCTCATTCTCTTGTTCTATATTATCTACCCTACTAGGAGAGCTTGTAATATGCTCATCTAAGGTTGAAATTTGCAATGTAGCTTCATCACAAGTGGGAGAGGTATCAAGAGAAGAACCATTATGAGTATCAATGTTTCCAAAGAAATCTTCCCATAGAATAGTGACATTAGGGAAGGTAGGGGAAATTTTCTTAGAATCTTGAATAGGTTTATCATCTAACACTAACCTATCCTCTTTCCATTGAGGATGGATATTAGGAGAAAAATAAGTTTTATTATCAAGGGTATGGAGACTAGGTAATGTAATGTATAGAAATGTGTCTATGATCTCATATTCGTGTTGTGTGGTGTGATTGCCATGATTACTTTGCGTGATGTACTCTTCTTTAGTAGTGCTATGTCTAATAAGAGAGGTAAGAGGAGATAAACAACTCATATTATCAAAACTCTCAACAATTGGTTCTTCTAGCACTAAAATATCTGCTTCACAAGTGTGAGAGACAATAGGAGAAGAAAAAATGTAAGTGTTATGATTATCCAAGGTTTCATTCACTAAACAAACCTCATCAACAAAAGGGGAACTAGGAGAGGGATCGATGATGAACAAAAGGAGAGGAGAAAGGACCTCATGTATTCATATGATTTTAACAAAATTCTCTTACAACATGCAATAAGATCTAAAAAGAGAACATTCAAGATGATAACTATAGAACTTTGTAATGAAAATAGGATGGAATGATTATTATACAAACTTGAAATGTAACAATGCTAAAGCAAAGATGCAAAAGAGGAATATATTTTTTCAAATTTTAAAGATGACAAGTGACTGACTATGATATGTACCAAGATGTAAATGCAAACTTGAAATTGAAACCATACATGAAATGAGCTACTTTAGGCTACATTTAATGAAATGCATGTTATAGAAATGCAACTAACTGATATAGGTAGGTTAAGGCACCAAACATAAGCTTAAAAATAGAGTTCTGAGTTCTGTAAAATGCAGTTTCAAGCGACAAAAGGGACTAATTCGCCGAGGGAGGTAAATGAGTCCCAATATGGAGCTTTTTTAGATTTTTTAGAATATTTTTATGGATTTTAATGGTTTATGAGTGCTATAATGCAGACCTAAAGGGAAAATGCAGAATTTTAGAAAATGGAAATGAATTTAGATGTGAAAAATGCAACCTAAATGCACCTTTTTTTTATGAATGCAAAATATAACACCTAGCATGCAAATGAATCATGCAAACCCTAATGCAAGCTAGATATATGATGATGAAGGACTCTAAATCAGTGAAAAAATTATTTTAAAATCAAGCTCACCAAAATGAACCGTAGATTTTTGGCACCCTAAGACTTTCTAACACTTCTAGGGTTTTTCACCTAAAAGGAGAAAGAAGGACCAAAAGATCTAGCTAGTTCACTCAAACTAGGAAATTTATGAAGAAATTATGTCTAAATGAAATTTTCTAGATGCAACTAATTGATAAGATTGATTGATTAAGTATGAAAAACCTAAGAAGCAAGTGATGTTTGAAAACACATTGTGTAATGCAAGAACACTTACAAATGAAATCAAAAGTAAACAGAAAAGAACCAAATTGAAAGTGTCCACCTGGAATGTGGATGAAGACTGGAAATGACAGTTGAAATGTTGTTGATGCTAATTTTTAGGCCTCGTGGGACTCACTCACCATTCTAGGTGAATTAGTCCTAGTTCTACACAACTGAGTCGAACCTATTTCTGACAAAAGGGTGTCTAAAAATGTAGAAAACCAAAAACTGACCCTGGAGTGGGACTCATTTGCCACTCATGATGCATGATTCCACTTTTAAATTTTTGAATATTCAAAGGTGGATTCTGGAGCTTCTGATCTGCACTTTATCTTTCTACAGGTGTTAGCTTTTGAAACTATCAAATTTGGGTCTGAAAGTCACTTTTAATTGATATTTTGACTTGGATTATGAAGAGAATACTTGAAGAATCTTGCAACTTGATCTTCAATGATTTGCAAGCTTCCAAGAGACCTAAATCTATAAACACACAAGAGAAGAGAGAGATGTTGAATGTTAGGGCATGGGGGTTTGCCTTGGTCAAACCCCTTTTAGCTAATTAAACCAAAATGATGAAAGAATGTAATGAAACATGCAATAATGGAATTGATTACCTTGCCATGATGTTTTATCTTGAAATTCTACAACAAAACGTGAAGAATATGCCCTTGAAGGTATGAAAATTGATATCTTGTTGACTTGAAATGATAAAACCCTAAGTTACTTGACTTGAGATGGAAGATTAGAGGATGAATAATGAATAATGGTTGTTAATTAGGGTTAAAATACTTGTATTTATATTAATTTCACCTATTTTACCCGTTAATACCTCATCATAGGCCAACATGAAGTAATATTAAACTTAAATTTCACTTTTTTCAAGCTCAAAGATCAAAATTGAGACAAATGGGACTCATTCGCCACACATGGTGAATGGGTCCCACTTGGATGGGACTAATTCACCATGCATGCTAAATGGGTCCCACAGGGACCAATTTGATAGCTAAGATGCCAGGAGATAAGGAAATAAGGTTTAAAGTACAACTTTGTCATATATTTGATCAATTTAAGTCTTGGGGTGCATAATATGGGTCAATAGGGGCCTATTAATGATGATGTAAAGAGTAATTGGGGCTTGGGACACAAAATTCAATGTGAAAGTGTCATTAAATACACTTTACAACACAAAAATGAGGTCCACCTAGCCTAGGAAGGCACAAGAACCAATGTGAATGTGTAAGACACATTACAACACTAGTTTAACATTAAGTTTATCTTACAATCCTTCTAAATTGATGTGATAATGTTATTAAACACATTTAATAATGTTGAATTAGGGAGAAATAGGTTCATTAAGTCTAAAAAAGCAATAAATCACCTGACAACACTTTACAACACCTTTACAACACATTAAAATCATGTTATTCAATTTATAAGGGTCCAAGACCTAGTGTAGATACATAAAATTCCTTCAAACACCAAATCAAGGCATCATTAAGTCCAATTTATCATGAATTAATCCCATATCAAGGAAAGGGTACTTTTTTTTATGGCACTCTATCATTAACATGCGACCTCCTAGAAACATTTCTGAATCACACACTTTACATAGAATAATTCAAGCTACCTATTGTTTTGTGGCATCCTTAGTGGATCAAACATTACCCTTTACACAAATCCTTAAGAAAGAGGTTCACTTTAATTGGAACGAGGACTGTAAACGAGATTTTGAGAGTTTGAAATATTATCTCGCTACTCTACCTATTTTATAACTCACTCTACAAAACAAACCATTTATCCTTTATACAAAAACATCAGCCCATGCTCTTGCGGCATTGTTGGCTCAACAAGATGACAATGGTAAGGAACATCTTGTTTATTACAATAGCCAAAATCTGATTGATTATGAGACACGATATACGAAGATAGAGAAACAATTTTTGGCTCTTGTGTTCGCTACTAGTAAATTGAGACATTATAACTGAATGCTGAAATCCATGTGATGACAAAGTTCAGACCTTTAAAACACCTTTTTCCTAAAACAGATTTACCAGGATACTTAGCTAAGTGGGCTATGTTGTTAACTGAGTTTGATCTAAAATTTGTCTCTCAAAAGGAAATTAAAGGACAAGCCCTCACTAACCAATTAATTGATGCTCTTTCTCCCCTATCATTACTTAATATAGACTCATTCCATGATGAGAATGTATTGGCTATTCACAAAGACAAAGAAACATGGGAATTGTACTTTGATGGTTCTAAGTGTTGAACTCACTCTATGGTAGGAGCTATATTAACTCCTCCTTTAGGTAAGCTTATTCCCATATCTTTCCATTTAAAATTCATATGTATAAATAATACTGTGAAGTATGAAGCTTTAATAGCTAGTATATGTGTCATGTTAGCATTAAATGTCAAACACATTTCTATATTTAGTGATTCACTCTTTTTTTTAAAAATAGATAAATGGTTTTAATATCAAGAAAAACATGATAAAATCATTTTATATAGGGACCTCATGATGAAATTCTTAGAAAAATTTGAATCATATACGATTGACAACATACCACGAAAGGATAATTTGGATGCAGATGCAATGGCAAGCCCGACTTCCCTTATATCTCCCAAAGATCTGCTTGCTGATTTCACATTTATAGTTCAAGTGATTTCTAAACCATCAATAGATGATAAAAAAAAAAAAATTATTGACTGACACTAATGATATTCAACTATTTAAAAGATGGTTCCTTTCTCGAACGCACAAGTAAAACATCTAAGCTCATCTTCAAAAAATTGCATCTAAGTATATAATACTCGTAGAAATTCTATATAGAATATCATTCAATGGCCTTTTACTTAGATGTCTTAAACAATCCAAAATCCCTATAGCACTTGAAGAAGCTCATGTAGGTGCTTTTGGGGGGCATTTCATAGGAAGATCGTTAGTTCAAAAATTAGTTCGTATAGGATATTATTGGAGACACATGCAACATGATTGTTTTGAGTATGTGAAGAAATTTCATAAATTCCAAGAACATAACAATTTGATTCTTTCTCCTACCTCTGAAATTCATACTCAAGTTTCTATTTGGCCATTTCCATTTTGGGGTTTGGATCTTATTAGAAAGATATCACCGCCTTCTTCAAATAGACACACATTTATCATTACCACAATTGACTACTTCACAAAATGGGTAGAAGTTATCCCTCTTCATTTCAATAGCTGATGTAATATTTTTTTTCATATTGGAACATATTATTGCTCACTTTGATATCCCTTATGCATTGGTTTCAGATAATGGAACTCCATTTAAGAATAATGAAGTGAAGAAATTCTTGGAAAAATTCAATATTCAACATCATTTTTCAACACCATATTACCCACAATCAAATGGACAAGCAAAATTGACTAAAAAGCCTATTAAACAAATTCTATGAAAAACAATAAGTAAACATAATAAAGATTGGCATACTCAACTAACTTATTCTTTATGGGCTTATCGTATGAGTGTTCAAACATCTACAGGAAACACTCCCTATAACCTTGTTTATGGTACTGAAGCAAAATTGCCTTAGAGTTAGAAATTTCTTTCCTAATAATTTCTCTTCAAGGGCTCATTGATGATACTACTTATAAAGAGAAATGATTGCATCAGCTTGAAATGTTGGATGAATAGCATATAAATGCTCTCAAACATCTACAAGCTTATTCCAAAAAAATGCAATGTGACTATAATGATAATATCATCCCTCGTGAATTTAATAAAGGTGACCTAGCGTTATATGAAAATCAATGTAATGTCAATGCTCCCTCAAATTAAAAGGGAAAGTTTAGTCCTAATTGGTTAGGACCTTGCATAATCAATGAAAAACTATGGGTCTAGAGCCTACACATTAACGAAAATGGATGGTACACCTCTAAAAGAACCTATCAATGTCATGCATTTGCATCGGTATTTCATATAATATTTTCTCTTTTGAATAGTGAGTTAGAGTAGTATTGTTAGATTAAGTGGATAGTTTCTATTTTATCTCACATTGCTTCCTTCTTTGACACATGATAATAGTGTGTGTCTTAGATTCTAGGGTAATTTTTCAAATGATTTGAAAAATTACTTTAGTTGTCATACTATTAAAAAATATTGTGTGTTATGTTAATTTAAATCCTTATATGCATTTAATGTTATTAGATCATACATGTATTTAAGTTAACTTAGCATGCTTAATCAAAATATAGCATCTAAAATAAACTACTTGAATGGTTTAATTAAATCACCTAAAACACTAAATCATGGAGACATTTATTAGATATTCTTACAAAGGATATTTGATAAATCATATTAAAATTTAATTCAATGCAAGATCATAAAAACACAAGAATCAATGATCATATATATATCATCATCAAAAGTTTAAGTACATATACATCAGTGAATACAATGCTAATAAGATATGTGATTGCCTGATCCCTCAGGGGCTGGTGACCTCTGTGGGCATCGTGATACAATAGTATGTGATTACGACTTGCTTGAGTTCAACTATAGGCCCTCCAATAATCCAAAGGCTCTAGCCTCCTATACAAGTGCCTCAATGTGCTCTCGGTCTATCTGTTCTCTATCTACCTATGCCCCAGCATGCTCATCTTGTAGCCTAGATATCTCTACTCATAAGTCACTCTCTATCCTATTTTTAGTAGAACCTCAAAAAGCTAGGACTACTAAAATCTCTACTTGAAGTTGGTCATCATGACTAGTGGCTCTCTCATGTGTTATGCCTAATCTCACTATAGACTCGAAGAGGTCTGCATGTTTCCCATAGAAGGTGGGGGAATGTACTTTGGGAGTGTATCATCCTCTGTACGTAGCGGAGGAACTATCTTAGTGATTGCTCACTGATAGAGTTAGTGCCACTCTTGCATGGATCCTGCAAGATAGATATCATAAGAATATTAGTAAATATCATAATCATACATAAAATTTATTCATAAAATATAAAAGCATAAGGAAATAACATAAATATCAAATCATCACCTGGATCCCTAGTCCACTAGTCAAGGTATGACTATACAATGGTGGTCTCCCTCTATGTTGGAGGTGTATGTGGCCTGCCGCCACTAGCCTCCCCATGCTTGTGCATGTCGATCTCTAACCTGTTTATAGTATGTGATCTAGTGAATCTAGTAGGCAGTGTATCTCCCCTATCAGGGACAATTAGATCCTCCTCAACCTCATCAGTACTGTCACTCATAGACTGAGTCTCCTCCTCCTCCTCCTCCTTATGATCCTTATCTAAATCTAGAAATATGTTAGGCATGATGTCATCCTCATCTATATCCATCTCTACCTACTCATCATCTATGTCCTCTCTATGACCTAGAGGAGGTCTGGCACAACCCATAAGGTGGTGTAGAGGGAAGACTGGAGTTGGTCAAGTTGCAACCCAGCACTCATCATAAGCTTGAGTGGTACCTACATCATCAGCCTTAGAGACTAGGGGCAGACTAGGGGTAGCTCATGGTCCTAATCATCTAAATCACTAATGTATACATCCTTGATAGTGAGAGGACGACTATCCCTAGGCCTAGGAGAACTCTGTGCTAATCACCAGTACATCGGTCTAGTCCATGGTGGTATGGGGATGTGTCCAAACTACCTCATAACACAATCATGGTAGAATGGTCTAACTATGTAACTATGTCTACTTGCAATCTACGTAGCTCATGCCTGTCATCTACCCACTAGGGAATCCACTGATATGGTCTCCAACTAATATCATCCTCATCCAATCAGTTTAATCTAGTCCACTAGTGTAGTAAATCCCCCTCCTTCCATGGTCATCTTAGTCAATAGCTAAGGACCCATGGGTCACCCATGGCTGCAATGATGGGAAACCCTGTTGGCCTCATACATGTGATATGCTCGAAGCACTAAACCTACAAATGTGTACAATGTCTGATGTTTTCAAGCTCCTAGTATACAAATCAAGCTAGATCACAATACATATGGGTGAGCATGCTACAACCCCATGCATAGATGGTCCTTTTCTCCTCTATACGCTTGATAGTATGTACAAGTACACCATCTAAATGAGCTCCTTGACCATCTATTACTAATATGAGTGCAATAGTCATGATCAATATCTATCGCAAAAGTGGTGATCGTGCATTCAAAATTCATTTAACCTCAATATGTGGGTCAATGCTCAAGTGATAGATAGACCAATTTAGAACACATAGAATATCATCACTCATTTGTCTAAAATATCTATCATTGGCTATATGTATAGGCTCACCTTAGATGGGAATCTTGAGGATGTGGTGTACATCCTCTAGAGTCACAGTCATCTCCCTGGTAGGAAGATGGAAAGTACATCAATATGTGTCCTATCTCTCTACTAGGGCTAGCAACATAGCATCATGGTACCTCATTGGTGGCATGACATATACCCAAAATAATCCATCTTGAAGAATCTCGATCTCCTCTAATAGTCACGTGATAGATTTGTGAAGGAAACAAAATTATTTCTTTCCTAAGTGTTGTTGGGATTGAGGAGGAACCTAAAAAGTAAAATACATGAAATAAGTCCTAAATTATGTTGGTATAATTAATTATTTAATTACACTTTGCATAAGTTTACTTAGGTAATATTTTAAGTCCTAGGTTGCATAATTAGATAAATCATTTAATAATGGGGTAATTCCCCCTTTCTTGTTTGTAGGAAATAAGATTCCTTCTAGAAGATGAGTTGTCCTTCTAGAACTTATCTCTATCTTTTTATCATTTCCTAGATAGGGTTCACATGTTGTCACATGTAGTGTGATTTTAACACTTGGCAACATCTTACGCATTTTAGGTTTCACTCATGCCTATATATTCAAGGCATTTTGTACATTACTAATCATCTAATATTCAATCTGAGGGACCAATCTTGGCATGAAAGTTCTGTTGGATGCAACCAGCCTTTTTATTGAAGCCGTTTTTTATTTTTTGCTTCAAAAATCTAGCTTCCACTTAGTTGTAGGAAAAAACTATTTATGGGTTTTGTACCCAGGGCTGAAATACAATCTGGGTATCTTTTATATTTTTGATATCTTTCACAGATCTAGAGAAAAAATATGTACAAAAAGTGTCACATGTCATTTTTCTCCTAGCTAAACGTTAACAAAAATTTATTCTCATTTTCTGCTTGCTAGATCAAAAACAATTTATGGGTTTTGTTATTAGCCTCAAAATATTTCTTCATTTATGTGTTGTCCACTCATTGTGAACAAATTTTGTAGAAATCAAATCAAAAAGATTTTTTTTTTGCTAGAAAACCCATTTACAACAGGCTAAATTCAGTTTTTTGAAAAAATTCATGACTTTTGGCCACGAAGTTTGTTTTTGGCAAATGAGATATCGATGGAAAGCTAGTTTCGAGCACTTCATAGTGGTGCTGGCAATTTTTTCAGATTTTTTCATCTATAGAAATTTGAGGTTAATTTTCATCATGGAGGCAGATGTGAACATTGGTTTGTGCATGCACTCATTTTTGTTTTCATACACTAGGTTTGCATTTTCTCTTTAGTTTATGCATGTTCTTCTTTTACAATCATGGGGTATTGTAATAAATGAACTGATATAAAGTTCCATTGGGGGATTCTTGCATAATAAATTGATTAGAGTGTAGTTGCATTGCATGCACTTTGATCTCATCTTCATATTGATGACAACTCGCATGAGTTGTATCTAGATTCCGTTGTTTCTTTTGGCCTCATCTTGCTCATAGGTGGACACATTTTGGTTCACATTGGTTCACACTTCAAATTGAGAGACTATGGTCATTGATCCACATTGGGTCACATCCATCTCAGTTTGAGGGCTATTCATTTTATAGTTAATGTTCCAGAATCTTTATGATACTTGTTCCCATGGAGCAATTTTAGTAACAGTTTGGCATCAACATCGAAATACACGACTTGAAGATTCTATCATCATATCATTCCCTCTTATGGGGGGCATCTTTTTCATCTACTGTTGCTTCATAGATTCCACGGTTACTCTAGTATGTCAATTTCCAGCGTTCCTTGGCATTGGGTCTGTTGTTGCATTATTATGATTCCACTATGGTTTCTTGTAAACAAAGGTATCTTTCCTTGCTTTCCAAATTAAGGATTCCTATGTTACTCCATCTGAGTTCTTCCAGCGCTTCTTTGCAGCAAGTCATCTCATTGAGGGGGGGTTTCCCACTGGATTTTCTCCTCTTTCTCTTTCATTTCATTTGTAAATGAGTACCTAATTAGGCCTTTTTTTCAGGACTCATCTTTGCATAATTATTTTATTCTCCCTAAGTTGCACTTATGGGGGGTGTTGTTGTAATTAATTATTTAATTACACTTTTCATAAGTTTACTTAGGTAATATTTTAAGTCCTAGGTTGCATAATTAGATAAATCATTTAATAATGGGGTAATTCCCCCTTCCTTGTTTGTAGGAGATAAGTTTCCTCCTAGAAGATGAGTTATCCTTCTAGAACTTATCTCTATCTTTTTATCATTTCCTAGATAGGGTTCACATGTTGTCACATGTAGCGTGATTTTAACACTTGGCAACATCTTACAAATTTTAGGTTTTCACTCATGCCTATATATTCAAGGCATTTTTTACATTTGTAATCATCTCATATTCAATTTGGAATTCTTGCATCTTAATGATATCATGATATTTCTACCATTTCTCTCTTGTGGAAGTTATTTTGTCTTGCAGGTGATTCTAGGGTGTTTGAGGAGTTCACCTAAACTCCTACAAATTAAGCAATTAAATAACATTACAGTTGTTCTAAGATGCTTTTCAGCCAATGCACGAACACTTATGCCATTTTTAAATGGGGTGTCTTGGACACTTTAGACAAATTTGAACAATTTGCGCCAAAGTGGTACATTTTGTGCTAATGTGGGACACCTTGTGGCAAAGTGGGACACTTTGTGGCAAAGTGGGACACCTTGCACTAGAGAGGGATGCTTTATGAAAAAGATGAACGCTCTACACCAATCTATTTTAGGGTCCTAAAATCACTCTAATTGCATGAAGAAGTATAGAAAAAACATCAAAATGATTAAAAAATAGAGCAAAATCCACTTATTGTTTGTCATATTGTACCTCGTGTTTCCTCGTTGTGAATCACATGCAATCTATGGGGCTTGTAGGTCCTTCAGATTGACATCTTCAATCACTCTTCACCAAGGTAATTTGTAAAAATGGTAAATGTCAAATGAATATTGAGAAGTGTTATTTTCATTAGTATATAGTAAAACCCTAGTAAAGCTTATTTTATTTAAAGGTAAATTCATTCAAATTATCATATTAGGGGTTAGAGGACACTATTTTTGACACTGTTTGTTGCATTGGATTTGTAATTCTGCTCTCAATCTCATTAGATGTCTATTACTATGTGGAATGGTACTTGGAAATACCATATGATATGACAAGTAACTCAATGTGGTTCCATACTCACCCTGATTCCACCTCCATAAAGCAAGAGGAATCAAGGGGCATACATCTACCCTCAATTTCAATTCTTCATAGAATTTTGATAAGATGATTTTTGAGAAGCTAGAAAATTTGTGTTGCAAGATATGGGTCCTTAACATTGTGGTTTTGTAGGTAAATATAGTTGGGGCTTCATTCTCACTAGTGAATCCATGTGAGTATCCTTTTTATAAAAGTTATTTCCTTTAGCTTTCATATGCATGTAGTATCATATGGATGCTCAAGTGGGGGCTAAATGTATTGTAGAAAAATGTTACCCTTTTTCACACATAATTTGGGAATAATTAATACTCAAATTAACTTAATTATGCATTGTTTTAGTGCCATAATGTGTTTTACACATTCACGTTAGGTCTAGGCCCCTTTTAACTAAAATGGATTTAATTGTCCCTTATTTAGGGTGTTTTAAAGTGTTTTCTTACACTTTTAAATTAATCTAGGGATTTACTAATTAAATAAGGCTAATTAGAGCTTAATTGGCCCCTTAAATTCAAATCCAAGCCTTATTTATTGCATTTTTCAAGGATATTTCCTGACACTAATTAATAATATTGCATATCATTTAATTTGGCAAGGTTTGAGTCCTAGAAACTATGTTAGGACCCATTCACCCAAGGTGGAAAATGAATCCTCCTTACCTAGGACCCCCCTTCTAAAACATATTTTTCATGGTATTTTAGTAATATTTCACCTCCCCGAAGCTTGGTCCTAGAATATTATGCTAGGACCCATTCACCCAACGTGGTGAATGGGTCCTCCTTACTTAGGACACCCATTTTTTACTTAATTTGTGGTAATATTTTAATTATTTTGAATCCTATATCTAATGTTGGTTCATGTTATTTGAATTTTGGGGTTAAATCTTAAGTTATGTATACATGTATGGTTATTTTGCATAATTTCACACTAGAGAAGAGAAACAATCTATGATTCTAGAGAATTTTCATGAGATCAAACATTCACATTCAAAAAGAAAGCAGGAGTGATGTTTTTGGAGCAACATTACAATTCTTCAAACTCATTTTGTGCCAAAGATCAAGTATTGTTGAAGGATTGATGATATATTCCTATGGAGAATCATGATGGGTTCTAGGTGTTTAGAGATGCACAAGACATACAACCAAGCTTATGGAATTGTTTCCTAAATGATTCCATCTTTTATGATCATCCTACTTGTAGAAAAAAGAGAGGTATATACATATTTGTAACTTATTAAGAGGGTATTGGATCTTCTATAGTTGGTCACTTGCATTGTTCATGTTTCATTTTAGGGTTCTATTCTAACACAATTGAATAGGATTTCCTTTATATTATTAGGGATCTTAATCTTAGACACACTTAAGGTTAGGATTACACACACATTACATATTCTAAATTTTCATTCATCATCAAGGTTTAATTACCAACATGGGGTTTGATTGAGGAAAACCCCTATCCACCAACAAGATTCAAATTTTTTCTTATAGATTACAAGATATAGGTATGAAAGAAAGAGTTTCAAGTTGCAAGGAGGGAGTGCAGACCTGGAAGATGAAGAGCAGATTCATAGTTTTCTAAAAGGGCCTAGCAAGACCCATTTTCTGAAGGTGGCGAATGAGTCCCTATTAGGTTTTTAGGGATATCAACTTTTTATTTTGTCCAAGCTTCATTTCCAAATTTTGAGCTCCCCAAATGGGTAGACCAGGACCCATTCGCCCAAGGTGGCGAATGAGTCCCTATTAGGGTTTTAGGAACATCAAGACTTGATCAGGTGCACAACATTCCCTATTCTTTATTTTTCCAAAAAAGTTACTATTTCTCTCTATTTTTTGTTATATCCACTCATTGCATGTGATAGACCTAGAATTAGGGTTAATTTACTAGTTCCATTTCTTCTCCCAAAATTTTGATTTAGCTCACCACCCCATCCTTATATAAAGGAAGAGATTGCAAGATCCCTGAATCTTGACTTAATTCACCTTCTTAGGTTGATAGTTACTTCAAGGTTTTTCATCTCATTTCATGAGTGAAACCATAATATCAAAAGAGGGTTAGACATCATAGACATCATAGCCCCCCTTTTTTTGTATGTTTCAATTATCTATTTATTTATTTTTTTGTGAAATTTAGTTAAATTTCATAGACTAAATCAAATATTTATTTAATAAACATTTTAAGAGATAAAAGGGGATGGAATAGGGTGCCCATGCCCCTATCATACCTAATCAAGGCCAAAATTTAATATTTCATTGTATATATCAATATTTTTATCAATCTAAATTCATTTTTCTAGCTTATCATAATGGTTAATGTGAAATATGTTGAAACTTAAATAAAGATAAGGAATTCCCTCCATGTGAATAGCTAGTTGAACTTAATATATTTTGAGCATCCTAAAGGAAATTAATGTGATTTCAAGAGAAAACTAAGAAAAATATCTACACCACTATTTCAATGAATTACAAGTTTGCAACACATCAAAAAAATTATGTTTGTGCATTATAATATGTCTCATGTTATATTTATTTTTTATTATGAGGATTAACACTTTTAGAATATCCAAGCATCCTCCAATTTTTCCATGTATGTGATAAGTAAATTGACTTCAATCCAACAAGGAATGTAAATTTCAGTGGTAAGTTACAAATGTATCATTCATTAGTCAATTTTATCAATTTTACTTTTCTCTCAGTAGAGCACATGATTTATATCATTATCAACATAGCTAGTTTTGGAGGTGGATACGCCAAAGTGTTGATTGACTAAGGAAATCCCCTATATCAAACAACCCTTCTCCCCTTTCCTTTCTCAAAAGTTATAGGTCTAAAGTGAATTCAAGTAAAATAGAGATCTTGAGTCCTCAAAGCCTTAAGATAAGCATTCATGAACTTTCCTTCATTGAACTAGGGCAAGATGAGTTCTCACAAACTATCAAACTTTAAAAACTTATTGACCATAAAATACCCTCAAACTATGATGCATCTATGCATGTTTTGAAACCCTAGAAACCAACATTTCTATACTAGGGAACATATACCCATGTCCTACTAGTTCTAAACCAAATTAATATTCGAAGCTCCTCTATATCTTTAGTTTCCTATTTTTCTTCCTATTTTTAGCTATCTACTCTAATTTTTTAATATTTTGTAATAATTCATTTTGTTAGAATTAATTTACCTAGTTTATAAAATTTAACATTTCAATCATCACATCTCGTCAACCAACAAAAAAAGGAACCAAAAAACCCTAACAACTATTTGGTTCTCCCTTGAGAGTAACACCAAAATAGTTTATCTTGGTTACTTTTGCGTCCCTCAATGAATTCATGGTGTAATGAGTGATTTTGGTTAAGAATTGGCCTTAGATCCCATTTCATCATCTTATAGTTCACATTCCAAAAGGTCACACAATTGGAAAAGTTTGGACCTTGAAATTTCGCAATCCTAGATCCAGGCAATCCAAATATTCAACTAAAGATCCAATAAGATAGAAAAAGTATTCCATTTGGGTCTATAAATCAAGCAATATAGATACCTATTTACAATATTAAATTCCCCATCTCCAAGAATTTTAACAAATCCAAAAATGAAAACTATAAAATCCACCATCACATATAAGACAATCCAATCTCATAACACAACATGGTGTGTGAACTTGTTTGTAATCATTCCCTTTAGCACTATAAATTTTGTGTATTCTCTCTTCACCGCATCTTGGAATCCTATCCTTTTACCAATCCCAATCTATCATCTTAGATACCACAATCATTTCATCATTTTTAAACAAAATTTGGCATAGCCAAACATCACTGACCCAACTTGCATCCTACTCAATTTTTCTTGGTATCACCCTAGGACAACCCTACCTAAAAATTATAAATGCTCATAATAGTAAGTCCACCAAGTTTAGTTCACTAGTAGTATGATCCAAATAAACTATATCTCTTAAATGGGACATTGATAGCATATAATGAAAGTAGATGCTTGATCAAAATGTGAAAAAAATAAAAAAAAAATTAGAAAGTTATAAAATTAGAGTCAAAATAGAGAGAAAAAAGGAATCTAATAGTGAAAATAATTCATAAGATATCTTATGCATGTACCACAATGAAAACCCAATTTTGGGTGTCATATGTTTATTTATTCCACCCACTCATCCCACCAATCCTTCGTAAACCATAGTATTTTCCACTCAATGGCATGTGCATCTTCATATATAATTATAACTAACATAATCTCTTCTTGTAACATTAATAATAAAGTAGATAAGATGCTCCAATATACATATTCAATAATCTATTACGGGCGGGTGCTCGAAGATGGGTCTAGCCAATTTGTGGCCAACTTCTTTTTTTTTGAAAGCTGATAACATGAGCGTGTTATAACACACTCATGTTTTGGCTCGGTGTGTAGAGCCTGAGGCTTGGCCATAATGAGCCACTAACATAATGCGCACACATTACGACCTATTAAAAGAAAGAAAAAAATGAATTCATTCTTGCACTTGACTGTGTTTTTTTCTTGCCCCCAGCCAAAACCCCAATTTTTCGCACTCGTGTTATGGGAGGAGCTATTTTGGAAAATGCTTCATCAACAGTTGTTGTTTCATCACCAGGATGTCACCACATTGACAAGTAGGTCTAAAGGTAAGGATTATTTGTTTTTTGTTTTGAATTTGTTAGTTTTAGGTATTTTTTTACATTTATTTTTTGAATTTGTAGGAGATGTTAATCAACCTACAAACCCTCAAAATCCTCAACAAGAACAACAAGAACAACAAAAAAACCTCAAGTTAATCAACCACAACCTCAATCTCCTCCACCAATCCCTCAACATCCTCTTGGAACTCAACAAAGCTTTAATGAGTGAAATTCAGAACAATAAAAACAAATTGAGGATTTAATTAGGAGGTTGAATGATCCAAATGATTTAACCGCAGAAAGAATGACCCTAGAAAATTCACTAAAATAAATGTTAAAACATGTAGAGGGTATGTGCAGGATCATCATGGAAAAACCAGACGCTTAAGTGGGGAAAAAATCAGAAAAATCAAAATTAGGCAACTTGACATAAAAATTTGAAGAAGTTATCTATATTATTTCAAAAATATTTAAGAATAGAATTTGTAGTAAATCAAATATAGGTTCTAAACTACTAGGTTTATTTATTTTTTAAAATCTATTTTGTGAAAATTTGAAATTTCAATGTAGTAGTACTTAAATTTTAGGGAAAAAAATAAGTAGGTGTTTTTCTGACCACCCTAACCACAATAAAACAATAATATTTTTTTATAAGATTTTAGATACAAGTAAAGGACTCATGTCCCAATGTGATGCATTTTTTTTTGTAATTTTTTTTCCAATTAAATAATTAATTATGATTTTTTTATTACAACTTTTAAAAAATATAAAAACATGTATGTCTGACCACCTTAACTTGGTCAAAACTTCATGAAATTCTTTCTTTTTTAATCTTATATTATGCAAAGCATAGAATATGACATGTGTTTCAGATTCAAAAAATGTGATACCATTTGAAAGCTATAGATTTTTTTCAATCAGCCTATCAATCAGGACTTTAGTCATAATTCAAATAGAAAATGAATAACAATTATTTATTAAATTCAAAGTAAAGCATAATTTATATTGGTGGAAAGCTGAGAATCTCCTTTAAAAACCCTTTTTTTTTCATCAATTTTGGGTAAAAAAAGATTCATCAGCCACATACCCTACACATACCAATCATATCGCCACTTTTTGGCCCATCATGATCCTGCACATACCCTAGATTCAACCAACAAACAATTAACTGGTTGGAAGGATAGGAGGCATGCAACTAGGGCTTACTACCAAGATATGTTATCATATAAAGATGTAAAAGATTTAAGAATTACAAAAGGTGATTTGTGCTCATTATTCACTGACCCACGGTCAAATGCAAATCTTACCCTCAATGTGAGGAGGTTTCCTATTCATTGGTGCCACCACCAATAGATTAGGAACCTTTTTTTGGGATAGGTGGTACATGGTTTTTTATTACCCACCATGCAACAATTATGAAGTCCTACAGTATTTCCTTAGGAAACTATACTGTGAGTTCATCTTGAACAAAATCCTAAATTATTTTGATATGAGGGACTTCCAGTGAAGGGGTGGGGGGTTAGCTCAAGATATACCCAGTGCATAGAAGAATCCTATGCAACAAGGGAGATGACCTCTCGGTAGGCCACCTCATGAGCACATTGTCATCCCTTATATCATGAAGGAGAGTGCTGACGTAAAGACTTTGTAGGCCATCATCTCTTTGATCTAGAGTGTCATCAAGAATGCCATCCCTATTCTACAGTGCCATCCAAGGGAGTGTTAGAGTGGTGGGATTCGATCCCATTTGTGTCAATCTTGTGGGGTGACTTGTTCATATGACCCCATTGACACTCAGGAGGCTACTACATAGGATTCATCTACAGCTATGGAGATGGAAAGGGCATCTAAAATTTTGCATGATTAACTAATTTAGTTTTATGATTTTAATAAAATTAGAAGGTCATAGTCTTGATACTGGATACACCGGCCCTACACCTACTTACTTCTCGACTGCACCTACCGTTGAGGTATGTAACTAGTAAACAAATATAAATTTATTACATGTTAATAGCATTGTTTTATGAATGGTATTTTAATATGTGATTTTGGATGTTGAATAGGCTAATATTGGAGGTTTCGAGGGAACACCTCCTAGTGCCAGTGGATTTAGTCAAAACCACATGCAGGTAATAGAATAAAGAGTTTAACTTATGAATTTTACTTAATCGATTTATGTAGCTTATATTCATATCATTGATTATGTTGCATTTCACATATTTCAAACTCAAAGCATTACTTCACATTCCATAACTAATAACGAGATGTTGATAGATGGAAAAAATTCAACTACAATATAGTTGTTTAGAAAGTCAACATAAGTAGTGATGCAATTACTTCACATAGAATAAGTAATAAGTAGGAGCCGCTTCTAGTTGAATTTTCTTGTCATGGCATTCCATGAGACCACTTTATACTTAGGCACCTTTCCAAATAGCTCACTACCTTCGATGTGCTATGGATGCTTTGAAGGAATATATGAAAGAATAATAGTAAGCAATAGCATAGACAAGGAAATGATTTGTTTGCAAAAAATGCCTCAAATAAATGTAGTGTCATGGTGATGTCCATCACCATGAGACCCAATTTCTTTAAGGCACTTTTTTAAACAGCTCACTGGTTTTTCTATGCTACCACATTTTCCATACATGTCTACAAGAGAATTTTATCAAATAGTTCATTTCTTCATTGTTATGGTTAAAAGCTTAAAAAATATTCTTTCCAACAAACTATGGATGCTTTGAAAAAATCTATCAAAGCATAATAGTAAGCAGTAGCATAGACAAGGCATTTAGTAATTTGAAAAAATGCCTCAAAGAAATGTGGTGTCATGGTGATGGAATTCCATTCCATCACCATGAGACCACATTTCTTTAAGGAATTTATTCTAGTAGCTCACCACCTTTTCTATGATACCACATTTTCCATACATGTGTACCAAAGAATTTTATCAAACTAATCACTTCCTTGCTGCTATAGCTAGAAGCCTAAAATAGTTGCTTTCCAACAAACTATGGATGCTTGGAAAAATTTCTATCAAAGCATAATAGTAAGCAATAATACCATAGATAAGGCAATGAACTATTTTAAAAAATTCCTGAAAGAAATGTGGTCTTATGGTGATGGAATTCCATCACCATGAGACCCCATTTCTTTGAGGAATTTTTTCAAATAGTTCACTTTCTTCTCTATGTTGCCACAGTTATTGTACATGTCTATGAAATCATTCTATCAAATAGTTCACCGACTTGCTACTATGGGTAAAAGCCTAAAAACAAGTGATTTCAAACAAGATAGCGATAGGGAAAATAGTAAGCATAATAGTCAAAAATATATAGTTTAATAAGTACACAAAATTTTGTTCATTATCTCATACAATATAAGTCATGATGTGGATCGCTATTGTAGTTTTCATGATTAAATAATTTGTTGTTTTATTTTCAGACGTTGCAAGTAGAAACACCTTTGAATGTTCAAAAGGTAATGGAAATCAGTGTTTCATCTGCTATAGAATCCTTGATTGCTTTAACAGTGGAGGTATTAGGAAAATTACTAAATTTCAATTTACATTCATTGTTATAGATGTTAGTTAGTGAAAAATAAAACCATTATTAATTTGTACTTTAATTTTATTTGGACGGTTTGTATAGGGATTCAACACACCTCAACATGGGAATTTGAATACTTACCTCATGGAGAGTGATCATCAGATGGACGTAAGTCATTATTTTGTTAAATATATCATTTTTTTAATGGAATTTCTATATATTAATGTCTTTACTATTGGCAACACAAGGGAAGACAACTGAGAGGGGGGGTGAAGTTGTCACAAAAATTTAAACTTATTAAACTTGTTCTCGGATCTTATTAATAATCATGAAAGAATAAATCATTACCACATCAGAAACACACATAACACTAATATTTTTTTTATGTAGAAACCCTGTTAGGGGAAAAACCATGGTGGAGGTTAGTCCATAAGATTATACCCTATTAAAAGTATAAAATAATAAATGGTGAATGCACATGTATTCAGGAACACTGCCTAGATCTCACTGCTTAAATACAACAAGGATTACTACCCAAAAAAAGACTCACTGTCTTACAAAAAGATTCATATTACATCCACAAGTTTTTGAACTGAGAAAATAGCATCTGCTCATGCCTGATTATAGTTTTGGTTAAGCACATAAAGTCTGCTCACTCTTGTTCACACTTAACATCTACCTTTGAATGATTAGAACATTATTCGCACATGGGACTCGCACAGTTCGCTTCACCATTACTTTAAAATGATAAAACAATCGCTCATATATATCTGCAACCAAGAATAACATCATCTACATGTCAACTTTAATAAAATATAACATGAATACAAACTATCAGCCCAAAAGATAAATAATGATCAATGTGAATCAACCAACATTGACCACAACATAGTGAATACCCAAAATAATATCCTCAAACATGAAACATCTTCAATAATTATTCATCGAAGATCCACAACACACTACAATCACCTTGCCAGCCAAGAACATGAAAAACATGAATACACAAAAGAAAATCTCCAATCACTAGAACAACGATCAATGCAGATGTGCAACACAAATAGAGAATGATCTAGAAACATCCAAAAGCATCATGAAACACTATAGAAGGATCTGCAACACGTCAAGTTACCAGAATCACATCATCTTCTTTTAGGAACACCAACTGAAGCAACAAAAAAACTATCAGAACATAGATACTCATAAATCAATCAAATCTTCATGCAAATCTCTGAGACTTAACATGGATAAACTAGATATACTTGAAAAAAAACCTTTTAATCCACAACCTATGATCATCAATATAGTGAGGTAGCCAACATACTGAACTTCACTAGATCACCGACAACCTGTAACTTACTTTATTACAATTTTCTAAATATCCTTGGCATACACAGCCTCTAATGCCAATAGTGTTGACATCAATGACAACCACATATCAGCAACATCCAACAATCTCCCCCTTTGGCATTGATGACAACACATGATGTGAAAAAAACCATCAACCCAACTTTGTCTTAGAACTTTCTCCCCCTTATATTTTGACTCTTCTCCCTAGATAATTAACAGTTTTTCACATGACTCTTCCCCCCCTTTGACATCAATGAAAAAGATAATGTGTATCTTTCTCCACATAAGCTTTGAACCACATTTCTAAACATCTAACTACTCCCTAGAGTAGTAGCCACCACAACATCAATCCAGATCAAGATATGACTATGAAATGCACAGATTAATGCAAGTCAATGCATCTTAGTTCTGATTAGGAGGGGTAATCACCCATAGCTTCCCTCTGAGATACTCAAAATTATCCTTAGGAAAAAGGCTTAGTAAAGATATCTACAATTTGTTCCTTAGTGGGCACTAGGAGCACTTCTTATTGTAACAAATAAGACTTCACCAAGAACTAAACACTAGGAGGAGCACCAGGATAAGACTTATTATTGTAACATATAAGACTTCACAAAGAACTAAACACTAGGAGGTGCACTAGGAGCACTCCTCGACCGTAGCATAAATGAGTGACAGACAAATCCCCATTTGATTGACAAGAAAAGGGAAAGAGTTTATTTCAAGAGCATGGAGAGCGATGACTTTTGATTTCAGAGCCTTTTGTTGTATGCCTATATTGCATTTTTGTACATATTTTGTATTAGATATATTTGGCATTGTATCCCTATATGGCATTCTCATAATCCTATATGGCTATTTCGTACTTATATTTTATACTTACATCGACATATATTGATGTATGCCTACATGGATATTATGTTAATACAAATCTTCTTTATCGATGGTGTCCATATTTGCATTATAAATCCATGGTTCAATAGATAGGAGTTACATGTATTCAAGTGTATACTTTACAACTTACATGTATACTTTGTGACTTACGTGTATTCCAATGTATACTTTGAGACTTACGTGTTTTCATGTGTATACCTTGTATTCATGCATATACTTTGTATTAATTTTTGTATACTATGTATTTGTGTATATACTTCAAGGCTTACATGTTTTTGAGTAATTTTGTTTCCCTTATTCACATGTAAATGCTTGAATTATTCATATGTATACTTATTAATTGGTTAGCCCTAGCATTGATCATTATTCTCCTTCATGGTTTGCCTTGAATATTAATTGATTGATGTCATACAACTTTATTAGTCGATGCTAAACAACTTTAATATTTCTAGGAATACTAGTAGAGTTACAAATTCCAAAATTGCACAAATTGAAAAGAAAATATCAACTATAAATAAATTCACTAATTGTTAACTTGATAATTGATTAAGAATGAGTATAAAATACATCAAGACATGAGCCTTCTAGAATGGCAACTACTAACTAGAAAATAGGCAAAACATTCCCAATACTTTGAAATTAATAATCCACCCAAAATTACAATGGGAGAGAAGTGATGTTGGGCATGGAGGCCTTCAATTACCAATCACAAATTCAATTGATTTCAACAAGCCTTCAATCTCCAAAACCCTAACTAGGGTGATTCCTTTCACAACTTCACTATTTGCCTTGTAGGTCTGCAGACTTAGTTTCTTGGACCTATCACACAAATCCACTCTCAAAACCATTAACCAATTATATTTTTAGACACCCTTTAAGGCATACCAAAACATATCTCAAAATATCATATTACTCTTTTGGATAAAATCCCTCAAACTGATACTTCTACATTGTCCCCTTAAGCAAAATAGGCCTAATTTACAAAGAAAATCTCATATAAAAAATATTCCAACCCAAAATACCTATGGATATTCATTTACAAGTCTATAAAATCACTAAATCTACAACTTTTAGCCAATGAACTATTCACTAAGTCCTCTTTATACAAAACCCTCATTTTTAGCAAGTTACAAAGGGGTTTACCGAAAATCCCACTTCCCAACTTCGTAACACTTCACCAATGCATAAAAAATGCTTCAAATGGCTTGTGCATACTTAATCTATCACCAAAATTTTCTTCCCCATAATTTTTCCTCACCTACCCACCTTTAACCAACATATTTCACTTAAAACATTAAAATTTAACAACTAGGGCATCATGCTCAAACCCCCAAATGACTTCTCCTTCTCCAAAAACCATTAAATCATCTAAATCCTACCATATTGGGCCCATTACACTCAGTTATAAGAGTTACAGTCAATGGAATGGGCCATAATAACATTTTTATGTCTTTAAAACCTTAAAATTAGAGTTTTAGACCTACCTACAAGGAAAAATAAATAAGATCATACAACTCCAATGGGAACACCTAAAACATAGTAAAAATGATAGATAGGACACTAGAAAAGAAATTCAAATCAATTTGGAGTCACCATTAGGCCATACAGGTTGCACAACTACTCTGCAACAATAATATTCAATAGAAAAGATACAAAATTTCAATGAAAACATGAGCTTTATTATTCAATATTTCAAAAAACCTCTAAAAACCTTCATCCATCAATTTTCCAACATATTTTAAACCTTAACCAACCTATTACAACTATTCTAATTTCCCTTTGAATTCCCATGACCGCTGGGCTTCCTCAATTTTACATTTTTTTTGCACTTTTACAACTTTTCTGTCTTGCACTTTTGACAAGTTTGCAAAAATGTGACAATATAAACTCAATGACTCCTAATTACCTATTAGATGGTGTATTAGGACATTATTGAATTGAAAAAAACTCAAACACACCTAAAACTATCAAAAGACCTCATTTGACAACATTAACACAAAATGCACTTGGTGCCCGTGCACCAAGAAGGCTTATTTAAGATCCTTGAGAAATGTATTTCCTAATGCTCGCTTGTTCTTACATATCTCAATTCAGTTTAATCCAAAGAGTTTCATGAAATACTTTATTTAAAATCAATAAACACGTTTTCAATTTGTATTCCATGAAATGATTCATAAAAAGATTCCAATATATTTAATCCTTTGATTGGAACAACTCAATTAAGCAAATGATACATAATCTTCATAACACTTGCAAAACATAATATTCATATTAGATGAAGTAGTGTCTCAGTGTGAAATAGGACCATTCCTAGTGTAAACATACCTATCGAGACACATTGGAGTAGTTTGTTTGGTCATGCAAATTAAAAAACAAAAATTGCACCACTTTACAACTTTACACTACTTGCATTTGACCCTTTTTCCATCAAGTGAAAACTGGACACCATGGGAAAATGACTCCGACATAAAAAAAACTAGGAGAATTTATTGTAGAGGGGTCCAATGTGATCCCATAGGCTCAGATGGAGAATTCATAAGCATCATGATTTTCGAATAATAACCTGTCAAAGATTGTTTACATTTTTCACTTTGGACCCTTAAGGGATTGAGTCAGTTGAACGTAGCTTGAAGTGATTCCACATGTTTGGGTGTAAAATAATACCATGCCTAGCATAAATGTACCTATTGAGATGTGTTGGAGCAGTTTGTTTGGTCACACGAATTACAAAATGAAAGTTGCAATACTTTGCAACTTTACACTGCTTGCATTGACACTTTTTCCATTAAATGAAAATTGGACACCATGAAAAAACAACTTTGAGATAATGAAAATTGAGAGAGGACCTTATTATAGAGGGGAAAAACATAATCCCATAGGATCAGATGAGAAGTTTCTAAGCATCACAGTATCTGAGTAACAACATGTTGAAGATTGCAGCCATTTTGCACTTTGGACTCTTAAGGGATCAATCCAATTAAATGTAGCTCGGAGTGATTCTGCATATTTGGGTGCAAAAGAGGACCATTCCTAGTGTAAAAATACCTATTCACACACATTGAAACAATCCATTTTATCACACGAGTTGTAGAACAAAAGTTGCACCACTTTGCAACTTTCAACTACTTGCATTTGATAACTTTTTCCCCAAGGAAAATTCGCCACCACAGGAAAATGCCTTTGACATTACAAAAACAAAGAGAGGTTATTATAAAGGGCCCAAATATGATCTCATAGGATCAGAAGAGAAGTTTTTAAGTGTCACGGTATCTGATTAATAGCATGCTGAAGTTTGTAGCCATTTTGCACTTTGGACACTTAAGGGATCGATCCGATTGAACATAGATTAGAGCAATTCCGCATGTTTGAGTGAAAAATGTGACCATTCCTAGTGTAAAAATACCTATTTGAATGTGTTGGAATAGTTTTTTTGGTCACATGAGTTGCAAAATGAAATTTGCACCACTTTACAACTTTCAATTACTTACATTTGACAACTTTTTCCCCAAGTGAAAATTCACCACCACAGGAAAATGCATCCAAGATAGCAAAAAATGAGAGAGGTTATTGTATAGGGTACCAATGTGATCCCATAGGCTTAGATGATAATTTTCTAAGCATCACAGTATTTGAGTAATAACATGCTAAAATTTGCAGCCATTTTGAACTTTGGACTCTTACGGGATCGATCTAGTTGAACATAGTTTAGAGCGATTATGCGTGTTTGAGTATGAAAAATGACCATTACTAGTGTAAACATACTTATTCGGATGCGTTGGAATAGTTTGTTTGGTCACATGAGTTGCAAAACGAAAGTTGCACCACTTTGCAACTTTCAACTACTTCCATTTGACAACTTTTTCTCCAAGTGAAACTTTGCCACCACAGGAAAATGCCTCAAAGATAGTGAAAAAAAAGAGAGGTTGTTGTAGAGGGTCCCAACTTGATCCCATAAGATCAGACAAAAAAATTCTAAGCATCACAATATTCGAGTAACAACATGCTGAAGTTTGTAGCCATTTTGCACTTTGGACACTTAAGGGATCAATCTAGTTGAACGTAGCTCAGAGTGATTTCACATGTTTGGGTGCGAAAGTGGACCATCCCTAGCATAAAAATACCTAATTTGATGTGTTGGAATAGTTTTTTTGGTCACATAAGTTGCAGAATGAAAGTTGCACCACTTTGCAACTTTCAACTACTTGCATTTAACAACTTTTTCTCCAAGTGAAAATTTTCCGCCAGGGGAAAATGCATTTGAGATAGAGAAAACCAAGAGAGATTATTGTAGAGCAACATAGCATGATCCCATTGGTTTAGATGAGAATTTTCTAAGCATCACAGTATCTAAGTAACATCATGCTGAAGTTTGTAGTCATTTTGCACTTTGGACTCTTAAGGGATCGATTTGGTTGAACATAGCTCAGAGTGATTCCATGTGTTTGGGTGAGAAAGAGGACCATGCATAGCATAAGCATACCTATTTTGACATGTTGGAATAGTCCATTTGGTCACACGAGTTGCAGAACAAAAGTTGCACCACTTTGCAACTTTGCACCATTCACATTTGATATTTTTTCCATCAAGTGAAAACTAGATACCACAAGAAAACCACTCCAAGATAACAAAAAATAAGAGATTTTACTGTAGAGGGGCCCAACATGATCTCATAGGCTCAGATGGAGATTTTGTAAGCACCACGGTTTCCGAGTAATAGCCTGTCAAAGATTGCTACCCTTTTGCACTTTGGACCCTTAAGGGATCAACTTGATTGAACGTAACTCAGAGTGATTCTACATGTTTGGGTGAAAAAGAGGACCATTCCTAGCATAAATGTACCATGGTTTGTGTAAATCCACAACTTTTGATCAAAGAATCACTTCCTATGACACCAAAACATGAAATCCTCACTTTATGCCATTCCAAAGGGGTTTATTGAAAAAGATCATTCCAGTATTCTACACATCCAACCAAGGCCTCAAACACCTTTAATTATGTCTGCACAATTTTTAAGGTTCATCAAAATCTTATTCCCCTAAGAGTTTCTACAACTTCCCTCCTCTAACCATCAAATTTCACTCAAAGTACACAGTTTGACAATTAGGGCATCATGCCCAAGCACTCAACTCACCTTCCCTGCCCTTATAAAGCTTTAAACACTTCAATATATTCCTACTCATGCCAAATAAATAATCTCCCAATCTTTCTTAAGACAATTTCTCCAAAACCCAACATCTAAACTCCATTTTAAAGCTAAAATTCACCCAATTTCCTCTAGGATAGCAACCAAAAACATTCCTAAACATTTTCCCTACTCCTAAATATTATTCCTACATATAATCCTACCATTTTGGACTCATTCAACTAAACCACAGAGGGAAACAATAGGTGGAATGAGTCATTTATTCATTTTTAGTCTTCAAACCCTTATGGTTGGCTTTACAGACTCGCAGTCAGTAATTTGACAATAAAATTCTTAAAACTAAATGAATTTCCCTCACTCCAAAGCCAAAACATATCTAACACCTATCTCTACCAATTGGAAAATATTTTAGGATATAATACTTTTGTACAACCAAGTATAATAGTCTACAACAGAAAAATTCAATGAAATACACAGAATTAGAAGAGAAATGAAGGGATTTTTATTGTTTTTCCTTCACAAAAACCTTAAAAAACTTCTTCCTTTGAGTTCCCAACATATTTAAACCTTAACCAACCTATGAAAATGGCTCTAACTTCCCTTTGAATTCCCATTACCATTGGGCTTCTTCAATTTTACATTTTTTTGCACTTTTTTCACATTGACAACTTTCCATTTTTTGCAATTTTACATCATTTTGAAAAATATGCAACATGAACTCCAAAATGACCCCAAAACCAACTAACATGAATTATTACATTATAAATTGGTCTAATATGACCTTATTCAATTGAAAAAACTCAAAACACAAAACTAACTTAAGGCTTCCATGAATCAAATGTGCTCAATAACCTTGGTGCCCCTACACCAAATTTCAATATTTGAGTAAATCTCATTACAATGCCTTAGGTAATCCATTCTCATATATATTTTACAATTTCACTCATACATTTGATATTATCTTACATTTTCTACATCATAGGTGGTCATGATGAGGTTAACTTCAAATGAGTAACTTGAGATTCCCTCACTAAGCTTCACACGCTCTTTTATAATGGCTTCAAATCAAAATTGTGATTTGTCAAGATCATCAAAATAAGGATGTTGCAATACTTTTTTGGCTGAGATTCTCTTCAATGGCTCACAAATCAGCACTTTCTATAAGAAGAGACCAATCAATTTTTAGTAGTTTAATTACAAATACACAAAGTAAAAGAAGAAAAATAAAGAGCATCCAAAATAGAAATTAAAATAGATGGAAGAAACTTACAAACAAAAAATCCACGCCATTTGGTTCCAAATAGCGAACAAAAAGGCATAAATCTTGATGCTTGCATTGAGGATAGGCATGCTAGTCTCTCAACTTAGTCACTCTTGGTCATACATCTTCACTAGGAGTTCCAAGATACCTATTGCACACAACACCTCTCATGAATAGAATAGCTTGAAATTCGATATGCTCTTATAATTTCTACATCATAGATGCTCATGATAAGGATAACTTCAAATGAATAACTTGAAATTCCCTCACCAAGCTTCACATGTACACTTTTGTAATGGCCTAAAATCATAATTGAGATTTGTCAAAATCACCAAAATAAGGATGTTGCATTGTGTTGATGATGATTTCACTCATAGAAAATAGGTCTAATAAAATCTCCACAGAAAAGACCACAAAGAGCCTATCCTTCTTGAAAGATATGGAACAAAGATAACCTAGAGGCAAATTCTACATTCACAGGACAAGATTGGCTTTCGCTCAATCCCAAGTCTATGATAACCAAGTCATGGTTGCACTAGGCTCGCTCTTGGGTAATGTTGTGCTATTGTTGTTAATATCAAAGGGACTATGGTTGGTCTTTAAAAATACTGAGTAACACCTCAAATTGAAACAATTAAGCTTGAACACCATGAAACCAAAAGATTTATCATAGCATTTCATGAAATATCGATGAAATATCATAAATTCTATGCTATAACTTAAGTAGATTTAGCATTAAGCATTCAAAAACTTCATGGAAAATAAAATATTTTCAGCAAAATTATTTTCATTCATTCAATTTCTCTTTTTTTTGGGAACATTTTCAAAATTTAAACATCTATTCTAAAACAAAACAAAAAAAAATGAAAATAAAAGTTTCTCTTGGTTATTCTCCATGGATAGACCAAAGAATTAATTAAAATAGAGAAAATTGCTTTATACTTCACTAGATTGCTTCACAACTACATATAAAATGGTGCAAGCTTTTAAAGATAGGGTTTCGTTTATGGACACTGAGTAGGTTTTGTATACACCCTTAAATGGTGCAGCATACAGTCTTGCTCGATCGAACGTACAAAACTAGCTACAAAAGATACTGAGATAGGTAGCTATCCAATTAGCTCTAATATCAATTAATGTCTACGTGCATAAAAAGTTTAATTCTGGAATGGTTCATAAAACAGGAAAAAATATTATGCTCCTCCGACATCCACAAATTCTGAACTTAAATCAAAAGTAAAAATCCTCTAGCCTTTTATAGAACACAAGGCTCAGATAGGATAAGACAACTACATGAGAGTAAATCTAAGGGACCAATCTCATTAAGGCACGTGGAATATTGTGACCAATAGGAGAATTGCAATTGAAGTCAATGGAAGTCAACTTCGATTACTTGTTGAAGCTCTTCGGGTGGTGACTCTAAATCTTTGCCAGGATGATACTTTGAATCATGATATTGTGTAGGGGCTTTTATATATTCAGAATGATAAGGTGGAATTTTCACCCCCTACACTTCGCTTGGCTCTAGTTTTTTCACTCTCAGGAATGGGCTCTCCTGAAGTTTGGCGTTTGCTCCCATCACATGTCAAATACGGAGATCACCAGCATTCTGGTGGACTCAAAGCCCTTTGCATTATCACCTTCCAGAGTGATCGAACTGGTCTAAAAATTCTTCCTTCCATGATTCAAGTTTTCCTAACCGTCCATACCCAAGCTTTGCATCACAATGAATATCTCCTACAATCACAAATTCCAAATATTAAATCCCCTTTTAAATAAACATTATAACATCTCATGTAAATAGAACCATGATTAAAATGTTAGTACAAAAATCCCATAATTAACACCCCTTTTTAGTAAAGAAAACATATCACAAATCCTTGTAAATATCCAGATCACCGGGATCATTAGATAAATTCTAAATTTTAACATTACAATTCACATTGTAACCTGGTAGCCTATAACTGGTATTCAGCTTTACCCATTTACATTCTCGGACCTTGGTTATACTGGAACTTCATTATCTGAGGCTCTCACTTACTAGACTCTCATATTGGACTAGAGTCTTTCACTTGAACTTCACATTACCTTTCACCTTTTCTATGTTTGTGGTACCCAGTATCCGATGCACGAAATAATTACAATACGAAGGACTTTCTTATTATTAAAGATTTATCTTCCTTTCTTCACTTCAGCTGATCTTCCAATTAGCTAGCTCTTTCCATAAGAGTTATATTTTTCACTTGGGTCCCCAAGCCTTTTCAGTCTTGGGGCATGTTGTGAGATGACACAACAACTTGCAACCAATAAAACCAAATTTATACCAAACTTGAAATTAAATCACCAGTTATAAATTAAAACTTATACATATTTTAAAATAATAAGGGTATGTGCAGGATCATCATGGAAAAAGCCCTTAAGTGGCAAAAATTCAAAAATCAGAGTTAGGCAACTTGACAAAAATCTGAATATGTTATCTATACTATTTCAAAATATTTAAGAATAAAATCTGTAGCAAATTGAATGTAGTTTCTAAACTACTAGGTTTGTTTAAAAAATAAAAATCTATTTGTTGAAATTTTAAATTTCAATGGAGTAGTACTTAAATTTCAGGAAAAAATAAGAAGTAGGTGTATGTTGACCACCCTAACCACAATAAAATGATAATATTTTTTAATAATATTTTAGTTATAAGTAGAGGACTCATGCCTCAATCATTGCATATTTTTTGTAATTTTTTCCAAGTAAATAATTAATTATGAATTTTTTATTACAACTTTTAAAAAATATAAAAACTCGTATGTCTGACCACCTTAACTTGGTCAAAACTTCATGAAATTATTTTTTTCTTTTTTTAATCCTATAGAATGTGATACCGTTTGAAAGCTATAGATGTTTTTCAATCATCCTATCAATCAAGAATTTAGTCATAATTTGAATAGAAAATGAATAATAATTACTTATTAAATTCAAAGTAAAGCATAATTTATATTGGTGGAAAGCTGAGAATCTCCTTTAAAAACCCTTTTTGTTTCATCAATTTTGGGTAAAAAAAAGTCATCAGCCATATACCCATCATATTGCCACTTTTTGGCCCATCATGATCCTGCACATACCCATAACTTTCTACCTTTACCTAGATTCTGGCATAAAAAAGTAAAACTCCACCGGAAACATCTGTGTGTGCTCTGATTAATTCTAGTTTTCATAAATTAGAAAAAAGATTCAGTTCATTAGCATTGAACTACATAATATAGTAATCCTCCAAAGCCAACCAGGGATAGATCCTTGCTACCAGTCAAGTGTCCATAGCCTCGACAAGGTTATCTCTATAATTCCCCCAAACATATCTCTACTGTTAGTCAGACATCCATAGCCCTGGTAGAGTTATTTGGATAGCCTAAAGAGTTGATATCATCTTTTTTCTTTTAGATATAGCAATGATATCTCTTAGATATAGCAATGATATAATAGCTCTTTTATCAGCTTGCAAGCACTGAAGCACCACTATTAGGTTGAGAATTACAGTGGTAGCGAAGGTTACTTTTTGATTTTTCATTCAATGCAAATCCCTTCATCAATTCAGTACTTCCCAGAAACTCATTTAATGATTCCCTATACGTGTGTGTTTCCAGGTAAATTTCACTAATTTATGCCAAATCCTAGCTAACTGCAACCTGCTATATGTTAAAATATATGCATAAATTAAAATTTAGCAAGAGACAACTTAATCACCAAATTTAAATCTAAATTTAGAAAAAATAGTTACCACCCTTCCGATTAAATTTTATGGCAACTACTAAAATTTGAGCTAACTATCTCAACTTGATGGTGCTGCATTTTATTAATGGATCAAAATGTCATGGTTACCTTGAAACATGATCACATTATTTTTCATTAAATTCACACGCCTTACTCAACATGTATTATCCTCTTCAACTGACTCGGGTGATGACATGTACTTCCTTACCGGCTTCATTCTCCTGTGTCTTCAGTACACATAACACCTCCATAATTAATACGACTCTTTTAAACAATTTGAAATGACCACCATTAATTTTAAAATATCCAACTTGTTTGATTCACAATCTCCATACTACTCAAATTTGAAGCAATTTCACCAGATGTGTGAAGAATTAATTTGGTTTAACCTTTAATTTTGAATATTATTATTCAGCTACCACCTCGCATATGATTTCCCAAAAAAAAAAACAATTACTCAAGGAAACTATGTACCACAACTTTTCTTATGACTTCCTATAAATTCATGCATTTCTTCTCAAATTCTCCACGCTTCTCTTTTATTTTCCTCTTTTTATTTTCTGTAAATTCACTCTATTTTGTCTTTGCATTTGCTTCTTAGCAATGGATACTCCAATTTGTTTAGGTTGTTCTCATAGGCAGAATGTTTTCTTAGGAAGTATCACACCAAAAAGGCTTGAAAAGGTCTTCATCATTAGGACTTCCAGTTTTACTGTGCCAAACTTATGCTTAGTCCTTGGGGAAAGATATGTTACATCCAACCGCTACTTTCATTTTTACTTTGACATTGCTTCTCACTTTGTAGCGTCACTTCTAGACATTGCGCTACCTATTGAAGATGTTCACGCTGCTACCAACTTAGTAGTGAAGCTTGAATTCTTGGAGAATCTAGATACCATCTTAGTTGTTGCACATCTATCCATTGTGATTCCCTCCACAGATGATATTCCTCAGTTCTTGGAACATGGGGAAGTGGTTCCACTTCGGCCCTTTCTTACTAATCTCCATATCCAAGACATTTAAACTCACTAGGAACTTGTGTACATAGGGTATTTGGCCTTGATAGAAGAGGTGTCCCAGATCAACTGAATGGCTACTATCATCCACAACCTTGCTCACTCACCTTTTGAATCTCTTTTTCCTTTTTGATTTTTTTGAATGAGGATTTTGATATATGTGATATGCACAGATATATATATACCCATTTTTTGGTATCTTTTAAAAGTGTGGTTTACTATGCATGATTTTATTGTTTCTCTTTTTTAAGTTCATTTTTGTAAAAAATGTTTGAATTTCAATTTCATGTGTATGGTAGATTTAAACAGAATTTGATAATGCAAAGGCCAAGCAAAAGAAAAAGAACAATACGAAGCAAGAAAAAAACAAAACAAAACAAAAAAAGCACAAAGGAAAACCCCAAAAAAAACTAAACTAACCCTAACTACCTTAAGTCTATCATCACAAAAGATTATTCCTAATAAAGAAATTTATTTCAATTTCTATGGCTATTTCCTCTATAGTTTTAGTGTGAATTACAATAGATTTTTCTTTAAATTCTCTTATCAAAATTTTCAATATTCTATTGTAATAATAGAATACCATAAATTTTCTACATTTAAACATCATAAATTTGAAAGTGTACATACCTAAAATTTGGCTCAAATGTATGAAAATGATCTCATTATAGACTGATTGCACACACTTCATCTGATGCAACAATACTATACCTTCTCCCAATCCTAGTCCATTTCCATGAACAACTGCATTTATTTCTCTATTCCCTTCTCTCCTAGAAACCTTCATATCCTTGGCCCTATCTTCACTTTGCATTTTATTAGACCAAGATATATCACTATTTATATTGCTATCAGAAAGAAAAAAAGAAAAAATTGATATTTTGTATCTTGTATAAAATCAGGAAAATATCCTTTTTCTAGTTGGCGAATTTCCAACTTGAAGCACCATACACGCATTTCCCGCTCGATTTTCCCACTCTCATCTTTGTTTTCCATGTATACAAGGAATGATGAATCATCCATGTTGTTTCCTCGTTTGTGATGAAAAATATCTTAATATTTACATTCTCTCTTATTTCCGTACAAAGCGTTAAAATTTACTTTATAATAATCACAATTTTCTAACTGTTTTGATTTATCTGTTAATTTTTTAATATTTCCAGCTTCATTAAGGAAAAACATTTTTCTCACTAACAATCTTGTTCTTCTAGCGGTTAAATATTCTTATGTTAATGGAATTGCTCCACTTATGGCCAAACTTACCCTAGTTAAAAAAAATTCACACTCAAGTTCACTATGATCAATTGTATCATGAATTCTATAGTTGGTGACTCTCCCAAAAGTAAAAAAACTCAAAGGATGCAGTTTTTGATTAAATATTTTACAAAGTTTTCCAATTTCCATAATGAAAACTAGCTTTCTTTAAATTTCTCATTCAAAAGCTTCTTTCCAAACGTAGAAGTAACATTTCAAAACATAATTCTCCAATTCCAAAGGATAAAACCTCAAATGTTAAATAAATTCCCTCCTTCTAGTGCCAATTCCTATTGATGACGATTTCACTCATAGAAAACAGATTGAATAAAATATCCATAGACGAGACTGTGAAGAGCCTATCCTTCTTGAAAGATATGGAACAAAGACAACCTTGAGGGAAATTATGCATTCATAGGACAAAGATTGGCTTTCGTTCAATCCCAAGTCTTCGATAACCAGGTCATGGTTGCACTAGGGTTGCTCTCATTTAATTATGTGATATTTTTGTTATTCTCAAAGGGACTATGGTTGGTCTTTAAAAATCTTGAGTAACACGTCAAATTAAAATAGTTAAGATTGAACATCTTGAAACCAAAAGATTTATCATAACATTTCATAAAATATCATAAATTCTTTGCTATCACTTAAGTAGATTTAGCATTAAGCATTCAACAACTTCATGGAAAATAAAATATTTTCAACAAAATTCTTTCCATTCATTCAATTTCTCTTTTTTTTTGGAACATTTTCAAAATTTAAACATCTATTCTAAAATAATATATAAAATAAAAACTAAAAATAAAAGTTTCTCCCAATTATTCTCCATGGATGCCCTAAAGAATTAATTAAAACAAAGAAAACCACTTTATACTTCATTGGATTGTTTTATAGCTACATATAAAATAGTGCAAGCTTTTAAAGAGAGGGTTTTGTTTATGGACACCAAGTAGGCTCTATATGCACCCTTAAATAGTGCAACATATAGTCTTGTTCAGAATAACTTACAAAACTAGCTACAAAAGATATTGAGATAGGTAGCTATCCATTCAAATCTGATATCAATTAATGTCTATGTGCATACAAAGTTTTATGCCGGAATGGTTTAGAAAATAGGAAAAAAGAACAAAACATAAAAAAAATTTATGCCCCTCTACTATCCACAAATTTTGAACTTAAATCAAAATTAAGCATCCTCTGGCCTTTTATAGAACACAGGGCTCAAATAGGATAAGACAACTACATAAGAGGAAATCTAAGGGACCAATCTCATCAAGGCATGTGTAATATTGTGATCAATAGGAGAATTGCAATTGAAGTCAATGGAAGTCAACTCCAATTACTCGTTGAAGCTCTTCGGGTGTTGACTCTAAATCTCTGAGAGGATGATACTTTGAATCATGATAATGTGTAGGGGATTCCATATATTCAGAATGATAAGGTAGACTTTTCGCCCCCTACACTTCACTTGGCTATGGTTATGTCACTCTCAAGAATGGGCTCTCCCTAAGTTTGGCATTTTCTCCCACCACATGTGAAATACTGAGATCCGCAACATTCTGGTGGACTCAAAGCCCTTTGCGTTATCACCTCCCAGAGTGATCGAATCAATCTAAAAATTATTCCTTCCATGATTCAAGTTTTCTTGACCTTCCATACCTGAGCTTTGCATCACAATCAATATCTCATGCAATCAAAAATTCCAAATATTAAATCCCCTTTTAAAAAAACATTATAACATCTCATGTAAATAAAACCAATATTCAAATGTTAGTACAAAAATCTGATAATTAACATGGTTTTTTTTAAGAAAAACATATCACAAATCCTTGTACATATACTGGATCACTGGGATCATTAGATAAATTTAAAAAATTAACATTACACTTCACATTGCAACACGGTACCTAGTATTCGGTATTCAGCTTTACCCACTTACTTTTTGGGACTTCAGTTATACCAAAACTCCATTATACCGAACTCTCTCATACTAGACCAGAGTCTTTCACTTCAACTTCACATTGTCTTTCACCTTTTCTGTGTTTTTGGTACTCGATATCCAGTGCACGAAACACTTACAATATGAAGCACTTTCTTATTATCAAAGATTTATCTTCCTTTCTTCACTTTCGATGATCTTCCAATTAGCTAGCTCTTGCCATAAGAGTTATATTTTTCACTTGGGTCCCCAAGCCTTTTCAGTCTTGGGGCGTGTTGTGAGACCACACAACACATTTCTTTTTTGGCTGAGATTCTCTTGGGTGACTCATAAATCTAGATTTTTTGTAAGGGGAAACCAATTAATTTTTAGTAGGTTACTTACAAATAGGAAAAGTAAAATAAGATGATAGCATTGGCATCAAACAAATTAATGTGCATACAAGTATAAATTAATAAGAACCAATGTGCATACTTACAAATTAATCCAACGAACCATCTATGTCTTCTCTACTCTTTATTGTGTCAAGTATTACCTTATGGTAAAACTCATGGACCTTCCACAAGGTCTTGTTCAAAGGTCTACCCCCATATTTGGTCAAAAAAACATTGGATGCCATGACAAGGTTCAAGTAATGAAGAATCTTACAATGTGTGCCAAAGTCCTAAAACAAGCAATTTTTAACACTCTTATGTGGGTACCTTCTAAGCCACATTCTGGGTATGTGCAGCATCATCATGGAAAAAAATTCAGAAAAATTAGAGTTAGGCAACTTGACATAAAAATTTGAATAAGTTATCTATATTATTTTAAAAATATGTAAGAATAGAATCTGTAGAAAATTGAATGTAGTTTCTAAACTACTAGGTTTGTTTTAAAAAAATAATAATCTATTTGGTGAAAATTTAAAATTTCAATGCAGTAGTACTTAAATTTCAAGGAAACAATAAGAAGTAGGTGTCTGTCTAACCACCCTAACCACAATAAAATAATAATATTTTTTTATAAGATTTTATATATAAGTAGAGAACTCATGTCCTGATGTGATGCAAAAAAATTTGTAATTTTTTTCTAAATAAATAATTAATTATGATTTTTTTATTACAAATTTTAAAAAATATATAAAAAACTTGTATGTCTGACCACCTTAACTTGGTAAAAACTTCATGAAATTCAATTCTTCTATTTTTAATCCTATAGTATGCGAAACATATAATGTGACGCATGTTTTGGATTCAAAAAATGTGATACCATTTTAAAGCTATAACTATTTTTCAATTAGCCTATCAATCAGGACTTTAGTCGTAATTTGAATTGAAAATGAGTAATAATTACTTATTAAATTTAAAGTAAAGAATAATTTATATTGGTGGAAAGTTGAGAATCTCCTTTAAAAACCCTTTTCATTTCATCAGTTTTGGGTAAAAACAAATTCGTTAGCCACATACCCATCATTTGCCACTTTTTGGCCCATCATGATCCTACACATACCCTTCTAGTAACAACGACTGAGCCTCTAGGGTATTCGATGTTTTCACCATCTATAACTAGGGCATCCAATTTCCTTTTGCCCTCAAAACAATGAGACAAGTAATATTCCATTCCCTCTCTATTGTCTTCATCTACAATAACTGCATAAACATGCCCCTCATTCATATGTGTAGCAAATCTCTTGAAATTAGTCAACATTAGTAATACACCACAAAGTAAGATAACAATATGGAATTTCAAAAACTAAGCAAGTAGATATATTACCTAGTTGAACTAGATGTGATACGTGGTCAAAGTCGACTGATGATTCCATCTGTGTTAGTTCCAACGTCGTATGAGGGTGATATGTGTGAAGTGGGCTAAGATAACTTGTCAACCATTTTTCAACCCACTCCCCTAACTCACAATCATTCTAGGATTGCATTGTACATGAAGAACAAAAGCATTCCATCTTTTGTGCATTGATACTCCATGAACCTCCATTTGAGCTAAGGAAAGAGTGTAGCTCACTCAATCATGTTAGTGTACAAAAATCCTCATATGGTGCAATATTAGTATCATCCATCAACTAAAAAAATCCATGAACTAAAGACGTACCTTCATTACCTGGACCCATCAAAGCATTACACCACTTGATGATTGATTTTACATCTATCAACTTTGCACTATCTTTATACTAACTCTTCTTGTGCTAATTCACTTTTCATGCATGCTCCTGAACCATCATGCTCCCCATTTCCATGCCTATCCTCACAAAAGATCCACATATGTTGAACACCTGCAATGACATACATAATACACAACCAGTAGAACATACACAAGTTCTTAAACTATGTTGCACAATTATCTGTCCATATTATATGTCGACCGTATGTTATGCCCCTCTGAGCCAAATCATTGTAGAACATTTAGAAGAAACCTTGTACAAACTCTAGAGAATGTGTGTGGTCATCACTAATATAAAAGTGATACTCCCTCAATACCTTCCTTTGGTCCTCTATACTATCAACTACATCAATGAATGTTATGTGCACAAATAACAAAACCTGTGTGGAGTTGTAATACTATGACTACACCTCATGTTGTGGCTGTAGAGTGTAGTTCTCTTCAAAGTAAACCATTGATAATATGCTACCAACTAGAAAGGTGTCCTTACATAGCTCAAATTACGTGTCCACCCATCGAGCTCTATGGGTATGCCTTGCATACTCATACACTATATTTTCATGAAACATGGACACAAACTGATACACTGGAATCTTCTTAATAACCAAATCATACCTTTTTACTTGAGACCCATATTTTGTAACGTATTCCATTGTTTTATACTTCTTGAACTCTACTAGTTTTTGTCCCACCTCATCTATGCTCTCCATATGTTGATAGACTAGTATACACTACAAGCCACCACATTGATCACATGAATCATCCAAGCATGTTGTCATATAGAATATTTGTCCATCCTCTATTTCACATAATTTTTTTGATAAGAATTCTCTTGAATATGTTGGTGGGGCTTCTATTCCACAATCCTACAAAACATTGTTAATATGCAAATCTAAACATATAGAACGATAAACATCATAATGGTTAGAGATCTCAATATGTAGTCTACAATAACAATTAGTGCGTGTGTGATCTATCTTGACATAGAAAGGCTTAAGCATTTCAAAAAATCTTTGAAAAATACTAGTTTGAGGATAATCTTGTTGAAATTTTTAAAAAAATTTGGTTTGAGTCGTATCAAAAAAATGCTTTCGATGTGGCTCACGGTTCTGACTACTCATTCTCCTTACCACATCCCTTTGATTCGGAGATGGCCTTGTGTTATTCTTTTAATACTCTTCAATTAGTGTTCTCAATGCTTCAACAACTTTTTTATCTTTTCGTGGCAATCTCCCTAAGAATTCCCATAATTCATTTGAATCGGTGCCCTCAATTATTTGTCACCTTTGAATGGCTTTTGATAAAAAATTTCTACTAATTCTCATTTGTTCACTCATCTTTCTAATGAGAAGAGATCTCTTTGTTTGACTACTTACCAAATTTGATGTAGTGACATGTCAGGTGACATTACTATCCTTTGAATGTGAGGTCTTACACGTACTCTCATAAGCATCCATTAGATTCTTCACAATAGTGTTTTCACTTGATGCATTCGATGTTCTAAACCCAAGAGTCTTCATGATGTTTCTATACTTTATACCCCACATCATTTCAACAAATAGTTGACATCTTGTGGCCTCATTTATCCTTTCAAAGAATAATTTTTAAATCTTATCAGCATATCTTCTACAAGTGTGTGCTGGAATCTTGCATTCCATGTACTGAAAAATATCCTCATCAATATTAATCAAATACTTTGGATTTCTATGCAAAATTCTAGGTGGTGTTCTCCTAGGTACATACATCTCAACATTAGGAATTTCATCAATATTTAATTGAGGTGGGCTATATTGCATACCTTTAATCGAGGTGGAGTAGAAGACATACCTTGAGGTTCATGTGGGATGATGGCATACCTTCTTTGTCAAATCTGAGTGATGATGTACTCTCAACTTGAGATGCAGTGGATGGTATCCAACCATATTCACTTGCGGTAGATGGTGTCCCTCCATATTCACTTGTGGTAGATCATGTCCCTCCATATTCGTGTGTACTGAATGGTGTCCCTTCGTATTCACTTGCGGTAGATGGAGTGTCTCCAACTATGGTATCTAAATATGTCCCACCATGACACTTTTTCATTAGTGCCCTTTGTGCTACCAATGCATGTTCTCTTTTTGAAGCTTGAGGTTCATCTTCAATTGGCTTGTTTTCGTCAATTGTATCCAATTTCTTCTTTTCACGATATGCCTCCACCCGTTATCTCTCCTTTGCTTTGAAGGTTTCATACTCTTTGTCTATTATTTTATTGGGTATGTGTAGGATCATCATGAAAAAAAAAGGCCCTTAAGTGGCGATAAAAAATCAGAAAAATTAGAGTTAGGCAACTTGAAATAAAAATTTGAATAAGTTATCTATATTATTTAAAAAATATGTAAGAATAGAATCTGTACAAAATTGAATGTAGTTTATAAAATACTAGGTTTTTTTTTTATAAAAATCTATTTGGTAAAAATTTGAAATTTCAATGTAGTAGCACTTAAATTTCAGGGAGAAAATAAGAAGTAGGTATCTATCTGACCACCCTAACCACAATAAAATGATAATACTTTTTTTATAATATTTTAGATATAAGTAAGATATAAGTAGAGGACTCATGCCCCGATGTGATGAATACTTTTTTGTAATTTTTTTTCAAGTAAATAATTAATTTTAATTTTTATATTACAAATTTTAAAAAATATAAAAACTTGTATGTCTGAACGCCTTAACTTGGTCAAAACTTCATGTTATTTAATTTTTTTTAATCCTATAGTATGCGAAGCATAGAATGTGATGCATGTTTCAGATTCAAAAAATGTGACATCGTTTGAAAGCTATAGATGTTTTTCAACCAGTCTATCAATCAAGACTTTAGTTGTAATTCAAATAGAAAATGAATAATAATTATTTGCTAAATTCAAAGTAAAGAATAATTTATATTGGTGGAAAGTTGAGAATCTCCTTTAAAAACCCTTTTCATTCCATCAATTTTGGGTAAAGAAAAAGTTGTTAGCCATATACCCTACACATACCCATCATATCGCCACTTTTTGGCCCATCATGATCCTGCACATACCCTATTCCTTCTTTGTTTCTTTGGCATGGCAAATAATTTTACCTGTAGCATGGTAATGAGACGAATATTAGTTCCTAAAAAATGTATCCATTCAAAATAAATGAAATATATCTCATTCAATGCTTCATAAAAAATACTTACAATCATCCTGTAGAAGAGTATTTCTAGCGTAGACAAAGGTGGTGCAGCGGCACCATAGGAGTCCAATTTTCAAGTTTTGTCAATATTCGTTATGTAATTGGTTCTAGGTAGGTTTTAGGTGTTGTCATCTAAATAATTTCTTGTTAGAACATTTTCATGTTGTATTAAGCATAGTGGGGTTCAAAGTTGCAAAATGCAAAATCTTGTAAAAATGTTGTTAAGGAAAATTTACAAAATTGCAATAATTGGAATACCAACAACAATAGTAGGAATACCGTAAGTCATGGGAGATGAATAGTTAGTTGAGTTGGTTATTCCTAATGTAAGAATCTTATTAAGACCTAAAAAATCTTGATGTAAGGTGGTTGTTTGTGTTTTGAACAAGAAAATTAATCAAAAGTATTGATTTTTCTTAATTTTAACTATTTTCTTGCTACTATTCTACTTTGTATGAATTCGTATAGCTTGGGTTTTCTCTTAAACTCATTGAAATCATTAAGGAGGTGAACTAGATTTAGTGTTGAGGTGGTTTTATTGAATTCTAATTAAGAAACAAATATTTTACAGTTAATTTATTGACTGCAGGTCTAAAATTATGAGTTTAAGGGTTTTGAATTAGTAAAAATGTATTAGTGCCACATTCCAGCAATTTTTTCTTCTATGACTTGGTGGAATGGGAACCAATAGAGTAGGTTTAGGTGTAGGTGTAGGTTTTTAGCATTGAGGATGTGAAGATACAGAGTTCTTGTTGTTGCTCCAAGTGATTTTCTATGATTTCCATGGAAGAATGGATGCCTACAAGTTATGATATGAAGAAATAATAGTGGTAAAGGTTGGGAGACAATTTTTTTAGCTTTTGCAGACCCAATTCAAGGTGTTTGAAGTTATGGGAAGGTGTATGGAGGTATGGAATGTATACTTACAATAAACCCTCACTATTTGAGCATAGTTTAAGCATTTAAGCAAGGGTTTAATGAATTGCTGCATTAGTGAGTGATTTCTTTGATGGAGATTGATGATTTAAAATTTTTATAACCTATTTAAGATCTGCCCATGGTTTTTGATGGTAGTTTCCTTGTTAAAAAGACCTAATTGAGCCTTATAGCAGCAGGACGGTCCATTTTAGGTGACTATTTTTCAATGTAAGCATACTTGATTTATCTATATGTTTAAGTAGGCCTTAATGGGTTCTCAAAACTACTTTCAGTTTTTGGATATCTAAATTGGTTGGGAAATTATAATGTTTTTTGTGCTTAAGGACTACTACTAGCCTGTGAGCCAGTTGAGAGTGAATGTTTAGGGAAGAGATAGATCAGAGGTTTTGGAACCTTTCCTTGGTTTGAGTTAGTTATTTTAATGATGTTTAAGGTGGTTTGAGGATTCAATAAGAGGTTTTATGCCCTAGTCTCAATTTTGGGTGTTTGTATCAAGAGCTTTGTGAAGAGAATGATGAGTCAAAGGTGGATGAATATGAAAGAATGAAAGAATTGTTTTTTAATGGAATTCCTTAAACAAATGTGGTAATGTGGCATGCCATGATTGCAAGATAGGCTCAAAATGGAAGCATGGACAAGGAATGTGAATTCAAATTACTTGGTAAGCTAGCTCACTCACTAGCTTGCCAATGCAATAGCATTAAGAAGGTAGGGGAAGCATATGCCTCATAGAAATGGGGTCTCATGGTGATTTGCATCACTGTGAGACCCCATTTCTATGAGGAATACGCTACCCCTACCTTCTCAACCCTATCGTATTGGCAAGCTACTGGAGCGTTGGCAAGCTAGCTCACTCACTAGCTTGCCAATGTAGTAGGGTTGAGAAGGTAGGGGTAGCGTATGCCTCATAGAAATGGGGTCTCCCAGTGATATAAGGTAGGTGCAACATATGCCTCATAGAAATGGGGTCTATAAGGTAGGGGTAGCATATGCCTCATAGAAATGGGGTCTCCTAGTGATATATATCACCGAGAGACCCCATTTCTATGAGGCATACATTGCCCCTACCTTCTCAACCCTACTGCATTGGGGTCTCACTCACTAGCCTGCCAATTTAGTAAGGTCGAGAAGGTAGGGGCAATGTATGCCTCATAAAAATGGGGTCTCATGGTGATATACTCATCACCATCAGACCCCATTTCTATGAGGCAGACGTTGTCCCTACCTTCTTAACTCTACCGTATTGGGAAGCTAGTGGAGCATTGGCAAGCTAGCTCACTCAAAAGCTTGCTAATGGGGTAGGGTTGAGAAGGTAGGGGCAGCGTATGCCTCATAGAATTGGGGACTCATGGTGATTTATATCACCATGAGACCCCATTTATATGAGGCATATGCTACCCCTACCTTCTCAACCCTACCGCATTGGAAAGCTAGTGAGTGAGCTCACTATCTTTCCCAGCTCACTAGCTTGTCAATGCTACCACATTTTGCATACATTTATACGAAAACATTATTGTAAAACAATTCAAATGCTTTGTAAATGCTTCCATTTTGAGCCATGATTACAAGATAGGCTGTACCTTTCCCCATGTTGCTAAATTAGCCTTGAATAAAGATTCTTGAAACAATGGAGAGAAGGGTTAGAATCCCTTGTAGGTAAACTAATCAAGGAAAATTTTAAAATATATCACAACATAAGTGATGAGGTAAGTTTAGTGATGAGGTAAATTTAGAAATAGAGATGAAAACCAAAATATCTATCAATGTGGGAGGAGTATATTCCAAGTTTTTAGAGACATGTATGGAAAATTTTGTAGCATGGACAAGGAAATCAGCTGCTTGGTATAATTATTTGAAAAAAATACCTCAACGAAATCTTTGGAGAGTGGTATGCACATCCATAATAAAGGATTGAGAAATGATGTTTTATTTCACTTCCTTAAAACATATGTCATATATATATGTATACAAAATGTGGCAGCATACACAAGGTAAGTCAATTGTTAAATAACAAAATGCCTCAAAGAGATGTGGTTTAAAAATGTAATTGGCAAGTGTATATAATTGTGTAATTTAAAATGTTAACTGACAACCTAAGGTTATAATGACAAACAAACAATGATCAACATGGAATATGAAAAATAACAAAAATGAAAGAAATCCATAATAGAATGAAAGAAAATGTGTAAAGACTTTACATACCTAAAAAACCAGAGTTTCAAATGGAGTTCTACCCAATTATGTAGCCTTTGCTTCTTCTTTCTTCAAACTCCTCAGCAATTTGACTTTTTCAAAAGCTTTTTCCCCTCCAAGTTTTAATTGTATATCACTTTTGAATGGAATTCAAACTTGAATTGATATTATATGCCTTTCAATGTGAAAAGTCTACTATTTCATACAAAGGTGGTGGAAAGATCATGAAAAAGGTGGTGGAATGTGAAAAACATGCATGCACACTTCACAACATAATCAAAAAGATACTTTTTGTTGGAACACATGTAGAACCAAGAGAATAAGCAGAATGTGGGCCTTGAGATAATGAGTATATTGAATTTTTTACCATTTTTAGAGCAAGTAAAAATGTGCTCGTGTTATAACGCACTTGTGTCATAACCAGAGCACATTATTTCTTACTAAAAACAGTCATATCTCTACTAAAAAACATGCTTGCGTTATGAGAAAGTTGGTTTTCTTATAGATTTCTTTTCTCTTTGTCTATACCCTCTATACCTGAATTCTATCTCTCTCCCCTCTACCCTTATACCCTAATTCTAACTTTCTCCCCTCTACCCTCTACCCTTAACCCTTATACCCTCACTCACTCCTTCTATCTCTCTCTCACCACCTCTCTCTCTCTCTCTCTCTCTCTCTCTCTCTCTCTCTCTCTCTCTCTCTCTCCCTCCCTCCTACCCCCTCCCCCTCTCAAATATCTCTCTCACACTCACTCACTCCTATCTCTCTCCCCTCTCCTCTCTCCCCTCTACCCTCTACCCTTAACCATTATATCCTCAACCCTTAAACCCTAATTATATCTCTCTCCCTTCTACCTTGTACCCTTAACCCTTATACCGTCAATCCTCTACCCTTTATCTCTCTCCCACTCCCTCCCTCTCTCTCTCTCTCAAGTTTATCCCTCCTACCCCCTCTCCCTCTCTCAACTCTCTCTCTCTCTCACTCACTCCTCTCTCTCTCTCCCCTCTACCCTCTACCCTTAACCCTTATACACTCAACCCTTAAACCATAATTCTATCTCTCCCCTCTACTTTCTACCCTCTACCCTTAACCCTTATACCCTCAATCCTTAATCCCTAATTCTATCTCTCTCCCCTCTAATCTCTCTCTCTACCCTCAACCCTACCATCTACCCTTATACCCTCAACCCTTAAACCCTAATTCTATCACTCTCCCTCTACGCTCTACCTTTAACCCTTATTCCCTCAACCCTTAAACCCTAATTCTATCTCTCTCCCACTCCCTCCGTCTCTCTCTCTCTCGTCTCTCCCTCCTACCCCCTCTCCCTCTCTCAACTTTCTCTCTCTCTCTCTCACTCACTCACTCCTTTTTTCTCTCTCCCCTCTACCCTCTACCCTTAACCCTTATAGCCTTTATCCTCTACTCTATCTCTCTCCCACTCCCTCCCTCTTCGAATCTCTCAAGTCTCTCCCTCCTACACCCTCTCCCTATCTCAACTCTCTCACTCACTCACTCACTCATTTTGTCTCTCTCCCATCTACCTTCTACCCTTAACCCTTATACCTTCTATCCTCTACCCTAAACCCTTAAAACCTAATTCTATCTCTCTCTCCTCTACCCTCTACCCTCAACCCTTAAACCCTAATTCTATCACTCTCTCCTCTTCCCTTAACCTGTATACCCTCAACCTTTAAACCCTAATTCTATGTATCTACCCTCTACCCTCTACCCTTAACCCTTATACTCTCTATCCTCTACCATCTATCTCTCTCCCACTCTCTCCCACTCCCTCCCTCTCTCTCTCTTTCTCTCTCATCTCTCCCTCCTACCCCCTCTCCCTCTGTCAACTCTCTCTCTCTCATCATTTACTCATGTATCTCTCCCCTCTACCCTCTACCTTAACCCTTAAACCCTCAACCCTTAAACCCTAATTCTATCTCTCTCCCCTCTACCCTCTACCCTTAACCCTTATACCCTAATTCTATCTCTCTCCCACTCTCTCTTCCTCTCTCTCTCAAGTCTCTCCCTCCTACCTTCTCTACCTCTCTGAACTCTCTCTCACTCACTCACTCCCTCATTCTGTCTCTCACCCCTCTACCCTCTACCCTTAACCCTTATATCCTCAACCCTTAAACCCTAATTCTATCTATCTCCCACTCCCTTTGTCTCTCTCTCTCTCAAGTCTCTCCCTCCTACCCCCTCTCCCTCTCTCAACTCTCTCTCTCTCTATCACTCAAACACTCCATCTATCTCTCTCCCCTCTCCCCTCTACCCTTAAACACTAATTCTCTCTCTCCCCTCTAACCTCTACCCTTAACCATTATACTCCCCATCTTGTACTCATCTATCTCTGCCACTCCCTCCCCTCTATCTCTCTCCTCATCTCCTCTCAACTCTCTCTCTCTCACTACTAACTCCTTTATCTCCCTCCAATTTCAATTCTTTAATCCTTATAATGTCTCTTAACCCTTATACCTAATTATATCTCTCTCATCCTTAAAAAACCCCTTATACCTCTATCCTCTACCTCAACCCTTAAACCCTAATTTTATCTCTACCCCACCTTAACCCTTATACCTCAACCCTTTATACCCCAATTACATCTCTCCTCTACTCCTACCCTTATACCTTATACCCTCTATCCTCTCACCTCTCTATCTCCCACTCCTCACTCTCTCTCTCCCCAAGTCTCCATCCCACCTCATCTCCCTCTCTCAACTCTCTCTCTCTCTCTCACTCACTCACTCACTCCTTTTGTCTCTCTATCCTCTACCATCTACCCTTAACACTTATACCCTCAACCCTTATACCCTAATTCTATCTCTCTCCCCTCTACCCTCTACCCTAAATCCTTACACCCTAAACCCTTAAACCCTCTACCCTCTACCCTTAGCCCAATACACTAAACCATCAAACCTATAGGTCCTCAACTGTATACCCTTAATTATCTCTCTCTCTCTCTCACTCACTCACTCCTATCTCTCTCCCCTCCACAATTAACCCTCTACCCTCTACCATCTACCCTTAAACCCTTAAACCCTCTACCCTCAACCCTAAACCTTCAGCCCTAAATACTTAAACCCAAACCCTCTACCCTCAAACCACAACCCTTAATCCCTCTACCATTAAAACCTCTACCCTCTACCTAATCCTTCAAACCTATACCCTCAAACCTATACCCTCAAACCTAATCCTTAAACCATATACCCTCAAACCTATACCCTAAACCCTCTACCCTCAACCCTTAACCCTCAACCCTAAACCCTTAAACCTTCTACCATATTCCCTCAACTAATACCCTATACCCTCAACCCTAATCCATCACCCCTCAACCCCTAAACCCTAATACCTTCAACCCTAATCCCTAAACCCTCAATGCTAAACCCTCAACCCTTAAACACTCTACCCTAAATCGTTAAACCATCTAGCATCTACCCTCAACCCTTAACCCTCAACCCTAAACCCTTAAACCTTCTACCTTATACCCTCAACCCAATACCCTATACCATCAACCCTAATCCCTCAACCCTCAACCCTTAAACCCTAATACCCTCAACCCTAATCCCTCAACCCTCAACCCTCAACCCTAAACCCTCAATCCTTAAACCCTTAAACAGTCATCTCTAAACCCTAAACCCTAAACACTCAACCCTTAAACCCTAAACCCTTAAACCATTTACCATCTACCCTCAACCCAATACCTTCTACCATCAACCCTAATCCATCAACCCCTATACCCTCTACCCTATACATTGGACCCTCAACACTAATCCCCAAACCCTCAACCCTCTACCCTTAACCTTAAACCCCCAACCCTCAACCTTTAAACCCTAAACCCTTAAACCATCTATCCTATACCATCAACCCAATACTCTCTACCCTCAACCCTAATCCCTCAACCCTTAAACCCCTAAACCCACTTAGTAAACTCTCTACCCTAATCCCTTAATCCTCTTGACCCTTAATCCCTCAACCCTCAACCCTCAACCCCTATACCCTCCACCCTATATATTAGACCCTAAATCCTAGTCCCCCAACCCTATACCCTAAATCCTCTACCCTCAACATTAAAACCTAAACCATCAACCCTTAAACCCTAAACCCTTAAATCCTCTACCCTCAATCATCTACCATCTACATTGAACCCTAATCGCTCAACCTTTAAACCCTTAAACTCACTTAGTAAAATATGTACCCTAATCCCTCAAACCTCTTGACCCTCAATCCCTCAACCCTTAAACCCTAATCCCTCAACCCCTATACCCTCTACCCTATACATTGGACCCTCAACCCTAATCCACCAACTCTATACCCTCAATCCTCTACCCTCAACCTTAAACCCTCAACACTAAAACCCTCTATCCTCTACCCTCTACCCTATAAACCCTTAAACATTCAACTCTAAACCCTCAACCCTTAAACCCTCTACCATCTACCCTCAATCCTCTACCCTCTACCCTTAAAACCTTAAACCCACTTAGTAAACTCTCTACCCTAATCCCTCAACCCTCTTTACCCTTAATCCCTCAACCCTTAAACCCTAATCCCTCAACCTCTATACCCTCTACCCTATACATTGGACCCTCAACCCTAATCCCCCAACCCTATACCCTTAATCTTCTACCCTCAACCTTAAATACTCAACCCTTAAACCCTCTACCATATACCCTCTACCCTATAAACCCTTAAATAATCAACCCTAAACCATAAACAGTTAACCCTTAAACCCTCTACCCTCTACCCTCAATCCTCTACCCTCTACCCTCAACCCTAATCCCTCAACCCTTAAACCCTTAAACCCAGTTACTAATCTCTCTACCCTAATCCCTCAACCATCTTGACCGTTAATCCATCAACCCTTAAAACCTAATCCTTCAACCCCTATACCCTCTAATCTATACATTGGACCCTCAACCCTAATTCCCCAACCCTATACCTCAATCATCTAACCTCAACCTTAAACCCTCTACCCTCTACCCTCTACCCTATATACCCTTAAACAATCAACCCTCAAACCTAAACCATAAACCCTCAACCCTTAAACCCTAAACCCTTAAACTCTCCACCCTTTACCCTCAATCCTCTACCCTCTACCCTCAACTCTAATCCCTCAACAATTAAAACCTTAAACCCAATTAGTAAAATCTCTATCCTAATCACTCAACCCTATTTACCCTTAATCAACCCTTAAACCCTAATTCCTCAACCCCTATACCCTCTACCCTTCACATTAGACCCTCAACCCTGATCCCCAACCCTATATCCTCAATCCTCTACCCTCAACCTTAAACCCTCAACCCTTAAACCCTCTACCCTCTACCCTCTACCCTCTACCCTCTACCCTCTACCCTCTACCCTCTACCTTCTACCCTATACATTAAACCCACAACCCTCAATTTTCAACCATCAACCTTTAATCCATCAATCTTCAACCCTCAAACCCTAAACCCTCAACCTCAATACCCTCTACCCTATACATTAGACTCTCAACCTCAATAATTCAACCATATGTACCCTCAACCCTAATCCCTCAACCATATACCCTCAACCCAATACCCTAATCCCTCAAGCTGATAGGTTGTCAACTATATACACTCTATTATCAACCCTCAAGCCTCATATATCTATGCCCCTCCCTCCTCTTCTCTCCTTCTCTCTATCTCACTTATCCCTCCATTTCTCTATCCATCCATACCTCCCTCTCTACCATAATCCCTCAACCCTAAACCCTCAACCCTTAAAACCTTGAAAAATCAACCATAAACCCTAAAACCTCAACCCTCAGCCCTTAAACCATAAACCCTTAAACCCTCTACCCTCTACCCTCTACCCTCTACCCTCTACCCTCTACCCTCTACCCTCTACCCTCAACCCTCAACCCAATACCCTCTACCCTAAAACCTAATACCTCAACCCTAATCTCTCAACCCTTACACCCTTAAATAAAATAAAACTCTCTACCTTAATCCATGAACCATCAACCCTTAATCCCTCAACCCTTAAACCCTCAATCCCTAACCCTCAACCCTCAACCCTTAAACCCTAATCCCTCAACCCCTATACCCTCTACCCTATACATTGGACCCTCAACCCTAATCCCTAAACCCTAAACCCTATACCCTCAATCCTCTACCTTTGACCTTAAACCCTCAACCCTCAATCCTCAACCGTCAACCATCAACCCTTAAACCCTAAACCCTTAAACCCTCTAACCTCTACCTTCTACCCTATACATTAAACCCTCAACCCTCAATTCTCAACCCCCAACCCTTAATCCCTCAACCCTCAATCCTTAAAACCTAAACCCTCTACCCCTATACCCTCTACCCTTTACATTGGACCCTCAACTTAATCCTTCTGAAACCATATAACATTAAACCTATACCCCAAACCCTCTACCCTCAACACTAAACCCTTAACCCTAAACCCTTTAACCCTAATCCCTCAACCCTCAACCCTTAAACCCTAATACCCTAGAAACCATCAACCCTATAGGTCCTCCATCCTAATCCCTCAACCCTATGCCGTCAACCCCTATCTCTTTATCTATATCTATACATCTCAGCTCTCCCTCCCTTCATCTCTCCTACGCTCTCTAATTATCTCCATCTACCCTCTCCCTCTTTCTACATACCTCTCATTCAATCAATCCCTACCACCCTCTCTTGCTCCCTCTATCTATCTCTCTCTATCTCCCTCCCACTCTCTCCCACTACCTCTCTCTGCCTCTCTCTCGGGTCTCTCCCTCCCACCCTCTCTCTCTCTCTCTTAGGTCTCTCCCTCTAGAAACCTACCTATGTAACTCTCTCTCTCTATCCCTCCCACCCTACCTAGATAAGTCCCTCTCACTCAACCCCCCTCTTTCTCTCCCTCTATCAGGTCACTCTCTTCCACACCCTCTCCCTCTCTTAGGTCTCTCACTCACACTCCCTATCTCTCCCACTCCCTCTCTCTCACACTCCTTCTCACTACCTATCTCTCAAGTCTCTCCCTCTCACCCCCCCTCACACTCTCAAGTCTCTTCCTTTGGAACCCTACCTACATAACTCTCTCTTTCTCTCCATCTCTCTCTCTCTCTGTCTCTCTCTCCACCTCTCTACTTCTCTCTATATCCCCTCTCCCTCCATATCTCTAACCATACCTTTCTTTACCTACCCATCCCTTTGTCCCTAACTCCCTCCCCCCTCTCTCTCCCTCCCTCTATCCCCTCTCTCTCCATCTGTATTTCCCTACCACCATCTCTCTCACTCTCTATGTATCCCTCACACCATTCCTAGCTAATTCCCTCTCAATCCAACCACTTCTCTCCCACTCCCTCTCTCTTAAAATCTCACTTCCAACCCCTCTCCCTCTCTACAGACTCTCTCTCTCTCTCTCATACTCCCTCTCCCCCTCCCACCCTACCTAGAGAACTCTAGATCTCTCTCTCTCTCTCTATTAAAATTCTCCCTCCCTCTAAAGACATACATAAATAAATATATACTTAAATACATACAAGAATAATATATATGTACATACAAGAATGCATTTGGGTGATCTCACAAAACAGGTTTACAATTTTTGGCCAAACTGGACACTGAACTGATTTTTTTCTAACTAAATCTTCACTTTCGAGCACCTATAGCAGCTAAACCGTGAGGAATTTGGAGATGATACAAACTAGTGATTTGTGACATTTTGTTTGTATATTTTAAATATATTTTTTTTCAAAAAAATTGGAATCAAATTGTACTTCTTTTTCCATCTCCTTCAAAAACTAGTTTTTTTACTAAACACCAATTTTAAGGAGTGACGCTCACCGTATAACACATAAATTTTTTCCATGAAGAATAAAATACTATTTTTTTTTAAATTAGATTTGTAACTACGATATCTAGTGCTTCCAATTGGTTTCATAATGTTTTATTGAATATTTTTTCTTTAATCAAGTTTTGAAGTCAAACCAATTACAATTCAGACATAGGCGGACCATATAACGTAAAATTTTTTGTATGTATTTAAATTTTTTTTTGTTGGATCAAGGACCTCAACATCTGTGCACTCATATCTTTCAAAAAAAAACTAAGAATCTTCTATTTTTCCACATGTACAGAACAAAGAGCTTGATTTTTTAGTAAAAAACCTACATTCACAAGAAATAAGAAAAAAAATTTAATAATGAAATTAAATTTATTTAAAATTATACTTTTTGGGAAGCTTATAATAAGGAATACATACTTACAAAAAATAAATTTTAAATGAATTCATTTGATCCCCAAAAAGGTAAATCAAAAGTGGTTTTTTATTAACATTTTGATAGGAATAAATGAGACTCCATTATAGGTATGGTTTAAAACTAGCAGGGTTCTATCCAAGTGGGTTTGATATAAGGTAGTTTGATCAATCCCTCTTCAATTGGAATGCTTTAAATGGAACTTTTTAAGGCTTAAATCATTATATTTTCTAAAAATATGTGATTTCAGCAAAAACTAGAATCTCCCAGAAATTGTAAACTAGCTTTGTGGGATCACCCATGTACATGTGTAGATACAATCTTACATACACATGGGCATACATACAATATACATGCATTGATACATACATGCATACATACATACATGACATACAAGCATACATGTACATAAAAACATACAAATATATAAACATACATATAATAGAGTAGCATTTAACATTTAAAGCAAGATATAACACGAGTGCATTATACCACACTCACGTTAAATGTCTTGCTAGACATGTTCCCAAACAACACAAAAAACCATGTAAAAACTGAGATATAATGCGAGCACATTATAATGTGCTCGTGTTATATCTTGCTTTGGGAATTCTCAAGCCTTGGGATTGGTATTTTCCTTAGAATTCCAACCCAAAGGCTTGGAGGGCATTCCCAATAGCCAGAGACGTGTTTTTGCAAATTCTACAATATTTCACATAATCGGGTTCATGCTCACCGTGAGGATTGCATGTGGTTCAATATCAAACAAATCAAACATCTGGATAATGTTAGGTTCTTTCTGAGCTATCCAAGAATGTAAATTTTTTCACATTCTGACAATGTTAAGCCTTTCATCGATAATTTATTTTGTTTATGTGTCTCTTTTTTGGAAAAAGGAAGTGTTTGGTGTTTTTTTTGTTATAAATTAACTGTTCATCAAAATTTCATATAAATTATATTTTTAGAAACTATACTCCATTCTACAATTTAAAAAAAAAAAAAATCAATTAGTTTCCAAATTTTGTAGGTTTAGCATGGCCAAAATTTTGTTTTTTAGGAAGTGTCCACTTCGAAAATTAGTAAAAAATCAAATATTCATTGAAAAAATATCAAAAAAATCATTCATCAACTACATATTGTTAGCTAACTTCTGACCATAGTGATTTTAAAAATTCTAAAAAAAAGTTCACTGTGCTAGGGTCGTATAAGAGTTGCTATGTTAATTTTTTTGGAAAAAAAAAAACACCAATTTATGTACATCCCTCTTTTGAACCCCTTAGTCTCAACCATTTTCAAAATAAATTATAATTTTAGAAAATATACTTGGAGCACTTCGATCATTTTTTTTGTTCCATCTCAAAATTTTGAGTGTAACTATCCTCAATTTCATGTCCAAGGTCAGTATTTCCTAATTTCAAAAAAAAAGTGGCCACTTAAGCCCCCTTTTTGGGAACCATCTTTGTGCACTTACCCTTACTATGTTTGAGAATAATAAATATAAATGGGAAACATAATAAAGTAGGGCTTTTCAATTAGATCTAACATAATCCTTAGAAACCAAATCCTACCTCCCCCTCCCATTTCTCTTTCATATCCCATCCTTCCTCCATTCAATACCTTCACCCTTGGTTCTATAATTGTTTTTCTAATAAATGATTCAAATATTTACCAATCCTAATCCCATCATGTAATATATCCAATCTTGACACAAGACCCATAATCATAAATCTTAGATACTTAATCCTTCAATATTAATATCCCTTCTCTAGGATACAAATTTAATTCATGCATTGAATCCGTAAAGGTAATTACCTTTTCTTTCCAAATAAACTAATCAATATTTGCAAGTGGCTTGGCTCTTATCAAAAATATATATTTATATCCATTTCTCTTAGTCTTGTTGAAATATAAGCCTCATGTGCTTTCAAATAATTATCATCAATATATCATTCCAAATCCTTGCATTGTTCTTGGGATATATTATCCCACATCTATAATGTTCTCATCACCATAAAGTTAATTAATTGTTGAATTTCTATTTGATTAGGGTCAAAATACTATTCTTGTGTTTTTATCATTTATAAATTCTTTTTTATTTTTGTTTCTCTTATTGATTATATTAATGATTCAATCATTGGGATCATAATGACTTGTTCCATCATGGTCTTGCATTTCATGATACACAATTCATATACCTACTTTTATATTATCTCCTCATTTTTATGGAACATTATTACCTTTTTAAAATTTCATGGTGCTTCAAATCAAGTGCTACAACAAGCATCAATTGATCAACATATTTTAGCATATACTCACATCCAGTTTCCATCACATCAATTCAACATAAAACCCACAATTATTATGATTCTTCTTAACCTCATCATATTTTCTTAATTATCTCTAGTAACATCCCCATATTCTTACATCTAATCATCTCATTTCTTCCTTTCTTTTAAGCCTCGTCAACTATTTAAAAATTTATGCATGGCTCTACTTACAAGAGACAACCCATGTCTTTTTTAACCTGCATACTCTCTAAAGGGGTAATCCCTAGCCCACCTTATAATTCCTTTAAATTCAAATAGGGTATCCTTAAATCTCATAAAAACCTAAATTTTATACTAGTTTGAATTATATCACTTATTTTAGTCATGACATCATCTCAAAGAGGGGAAACATAAACATTTAAAATTTGTCATTATACTTTAAACAATTTCTATCATGTTAATGTTCCATCACATGTAAGAATAAGTAACTATGTACATTATCTAATAAAATAAACCTCACTAATATAAGTTATATAAATAAATTAGTTTTAAAATTAACTTAGATAATGTGCACTATCAAATTTTTATATAAATAGTAATATATTAATCCAAAATCCACATCATTAATCGACTTAAATAAAAGTTCCTAAACATTATAAATAATGTCAATATTCAAATGTAAAAATCCAAATAATCAAATCAATCTTCACCTTCCAAAACAATCCATTAAAACTAAAAATAAATTTATAATATAAATTACCAATTTTCAATCCTAGTCATTCATCTCTATCTACCTATGCACAATGGAAATGGAATGCACAACTTCCTTATTCCACACTAAAATGGGAATGAAGGAAGAGAAATCTGATTTCACAATGTTCAGACTCAAGAACAAGTCCTTGAGATTCCAATGCAAAAGAGATTGAAATCTATCAAAGGAGATTGTCCTTATGGCTGGAAATTGATAAAAGAGATTGAATACTAATGTAAAACTACAAAAATGCAAGATGTTTCAAAAGATGTTGTGATACACAAAATGACATAGAAATGAAAGTAAACTGTAACAAAAACTTATGAAATTAAAAGTGTGCACTTGGAGACTTGAAAAGGTTGTAATGGAGCACTACAATCCTAAAGAATTCACTATTGATTCCCACTAGGAATCATACACCAAGCTAGGTGACTTAGTCCAGTTTAAGGAGGATTCTACCAGAACAATTTTTAGATAACTGGGTGCTCAGAATTGCAAAAATATTTGTTTAGGCCTAAGAAATGGGACTCATTCACCACTAATGGTGTATTAGTCCACTTCAAGATTTTGGGAAATTCAAAATTGGAATTTGAAGCTCCTGGTCTGCACTTCTACTCCTGACACGTTTCTGGGTCCAAAACTACATAATTCAACCTGTAGGTGTTCTCCAAGATTCTTTTAGGGATTTGAAAACTTTGAATGACTTTGAAAATTTGTTGACAACTTTTCAATCTTCCTCTTTGACAAATATGCAAACTAGACCTACAAAACATATGCAAAGAGAGGGAAAAATTGTTGAGGGTTAGTGAATAGGGGTTTCCCCTGGTAAAACCCCTTGTTGGTAATTAAACCCTTAAAGATGAAATGAAATATTGAAAGAGAATGATGAATGAACAACATGCAATGCTACAACTCACCAAACCCTTGAAGTAGAATTTTGAAGACATGCAAGAAATGGCTCCAAAGTGCTTGAATACTAAATCACTTGATTGCTTGTTGGATTGATTAGAAAATTAGGAGGTGAAATGAGTGGAAAAACATAATATTTATACTTGATCATGCAATAATTCTCAAAAATTCCACATCACAAGCTAACCTTAGATCTTAGAAAATAATAAACCGCCAGAAATTTGAAATATTTTTTATTTTTGTGCCAAAGGGGACTCATTCGCCCCTAGTGGCGAATGGGTCACAGATAGGAATTTTAAGTGGGTTTAAAAACTTAGATGTATTAAATTATGTTCATCGGGATTATTTTCAAAAATACACTTAAAAAAGGCCTGTAAGTGAAAAATGGGGCAAATTAAAGCATAAGAAAGGTATAATTATTAATGACAAGCCTAGAAAAGTGTGAAAGTGTGTTACAACACTTTCCAACACTTAAGTAAGGTAACACTTGAATTCTTTTAGTTCACTAGGGCCCAAGGCCTAATGTGAATGTGTTATCCACATTAAAACACTAAATCAAGGAACAATTAAGCCAAAATCACAAGGAGAACCCAAACAAGATAGAAAAAGTAGAAGGGTTAATTTTTTGGTGTCCACATGTAGCGCCACTTTAGTGAGAGGATGAACTTTCTTCAAACACACTAAAGTAGACCAACACATTTGAAGAGGGATTCCCATGAACTAATGCTAGCAAGATGGCACAACAATGATAAAGAGGGGTGATCGAGCCCCCAGGATCAAGATCTCATGACAAACCAACATAAGCATGAAGGAAACACACATGATATTAAAAAAATGACAAAGCATAAGCATATAATGTAAAAGATGAAAGAGAGAAAAAGGAAAAAGAAAAATAAAGAATCGGATCAAGCTTTGACCATTTTTCCAACATGATGTGGATCAGATCTATGTTTTTTTTCTTCTGAAAAATGCATACTCACTCTAAGGCGATGGAACTCATGGCTATCCTTCAGGTGAGAAGGCCTAAAAAGTGAGAAACATACACTCATGGCTAGTATGCACTCACACACATATAGGTGGTGATGGGGAAAGTCATTCCTTAGAATGGGCTTCCCACTCAACCATACCAAAGTTATACCTCCTAATAACTTTAATAAGGTGCTATAAAAGAAAAATGATCTTTTCAAGCTTCACGAGACAAGAGAAACTTTCTATGCTTGGATCTCATGAACAAACATGATGGCACCATAGGCATGCAAGCTATGTTATGCAAGGTGGCCATATAACAAATGTAAAATGAAACATGCAAAGTATGTTCAAAGGAGCCTTGCTTAGTTCATGTGAGATCTTTAACTTAGGGAATATTGTGCCTAATGTCTCCAAGAGATGAGCAATCAAAGAATAGAAAATTTGCAACTTAGGGGATGCAGTGTGTCGCATCAAGCCACCAAGAGGAATGTAATATGCTAAGATATATCATTCACATGAAAGACATCACACCCAATGTCATCCACAAAGCAACAAAATGCATCATATGAAGTAAGAAGGCTACACTAAGAACCAAGAAAAGGAAAAATGCAAAAGAATAATGCCAATGTATGCCCCCACATTAAAGGAATTCCTACACACCATACTGTGATCAATTACTTTAAAGTAGAAAATGCAAACAAGAAAGGAAGACATTAGATCCAACTTGGAAAGCCCTATGCCAAGTCATATGTTTCTAAGTAAAGTTGTGTCATGCAAGAGAAAGGAAAAAGAAAAGGAAGGGGTTTTCCCCAAAATGAAAATACAAAACACATAAGGGATTTATGGATTTTGGGTTACTATGTTCATTGTTGTAATGTTTTGTAGATAGCTTGGAACTGTCATCATCCCCCAAATACATAGAACTAGAATAATGACACAAAGAGAGTGAAAACAAAGAAAAATGGTTTAGATCAACATGGAAGAGACATGAATGTTTCAACACCTTACATTATCCCCAAAAGGAAAACATAAGAAAAAGACAAAGATAAAATGAGAAGGAAAAGAAAAAGAAAGCCTTTTGGGTCAACATGAAGGAGATGTGAATGTCTTGATCCCTTGCATCATCCCCAAAAGGAAAAAAAAATAAAAATACAAAGATAAAATGAAAAGAAAAAGAAAAAGAAAGCCTTTTGGGTCAACATGAAAGAGACATGAAGGTCTCAATGCCTTGCATCATCCATAAAAGGAAAGAAAAACAAAAAGATAAAGATAAAATTAAAAGGAAAAGAAAAAGAAAGCCTTTTGGGTCAACATGAAAGAGACATGAAGGTCTCAATTCCTTGTGTCTTCCCCAGAAGGAAAACACAAGAAAAAGACAGATAAAAAGGAAAAAGTGAGGTAGGACATAGACAAGAATGAAGGTACTAATAGAAGAATTTCACAAAGAGAAAGAACATCAAATAGTAAATCACACAGGATCATGTTATGCACATGCAATCACACAAAGGAAAAAGAAATAAGGAAAAGGAAAATGCAAAAGACTAGTAAGGAAAATGCAAGTCAACCGTGAAGGAAGTCATTTTCCTCCCAATCATGGTAATGATATTCAGAAGGTGTATGGCTAGGTAAAGGGACAATAGAAAATACTAAACCAAGAGAAGTGTGAGGCTCATCACTTTGTATAGGAGATTTTTCATTTAAGCTCATCAAAGAGGAAAATAATGTGTTCAAATCATTATGTACCTCTTCGTCAATTTTGGCAATCTTGTCATCGTCATCAAAATTAATCACAATAGGAGGATGAATGATAATTTCCAATGAAGAGTGTAACTCTTGTTGTGATTGTTGTATTGGATCATTTTATTTTTGGTGGGGAGGAGGGTCATCATGCATTACTTTAGTCAAGTTCAGATTTTTATTTTTTGTACTTAACTCTTCATCTAACTTGCGAGGAAGGGTACAATGTCTACGCCTACTCTCTCTAGCATCTTTTTTTTTTTTTTTTCTTATCAAGTTATGTTAGGGTAAGAGTGGGTTGATCAACCATAGGTTTTTTTCCTTCCCTAAGGAGAGTAACTAAAGGAACCATAGGAGGCTGGTCAGCCACTTTCTCTTTGTCCTTCTAAACTTGTTTTATTCGAGGAGGCATGACAGAGTTGCTTTCATTGTCTCTTGGACTCTTGGAAGATGAAGGGGAATTTTTTGGTGTTTGTTGATCTTAGTTGTTTGGTTCTTGTTCAGGTTGAAGCATGGTTTCATCTATGATGGGAGTGTTAGAGGTAGTCATGGACATGTTTCAGAGAGACAATTTTGCTATTTTCTTTTCTTTGAATTTTTGGTAAGCTATGAAAAAATAGTCTTTTGTGGAATTATAAGTTTCATGCGCTTAGGCCAAAAGGATTCTAAGGAAAATTTCCCTTTGGAAGACAAGGGTTTAAAGCCGATATGGTGGATAGTGAATATTTCATTGTCAAATGGAGACTTTAAGCATTTGTGTATAATGAAAGGGATGACTTTCATGGAGTGAAGCCACGGATGGCCTAGCCGCAAATGAAATTGGTATGACTACGAGATGATGGAGAATGTGAAATCTAATGTTTTTGGTCCTATTTTTAGTGGAAGGGTGATCGATCCAATTGCAGGGAAAGCAAAACCATTATGCGTCTTGATCCATGCTTTTGGTTTATCATAGTCATCTTGATAAAGTTCATGTAATACAATTTTTTTTTATTTTAACAACTACTATTTGGTTATTCACATTTTGAGGTGTAGGCTAAGGAGTATTAAATAGAAGGAACCCTTTGGTTTGCTTTCTAAATGGCTGGGAATTGTGTTGGTTGGTAGGCTCATATTTCTTAGTTCGGCTAGAAGTAGACCTTGTGTCTCGACTACTAATCCAATTTTGATAATCACAAAGGGTAGTACACAGGTGCATGAAAGATGGGAATTTCATCATACTGAGATTGTCCTAAATTTTACTTTGCAGGTTTTCTATGAACATCTTCTGAAGGTGTGGGTCAAGGACCTTGACATCGATTAGGGAATAAAGCTATTGATAGTGTGAGATAAAATCAGTTATCCTTTCAACCTCGTTTTGCTTGCATATCATCAAATCATCCAAGGTTTACTTAGTGGCCATGTGCACTTGGAAATGGTTTACAAATGCATCAAAAATTTCATTTAATGATCAAATTGAATTGTTTAGTAAAGAAGAAAACCATTCCAAGGAAGTATCTTTCCAAGTCCTTAGGAACAATTTTGCTAATATTTTATCATCAAGGAAAAAACCATTACATAAGGTAGTGTAGGCATGAACATGGTTAGAAGGATCCACCTTCCCTCCATATTTCTCAAGTCTAGGCATCTCCACTCCTTGTGGCATCAGTGTTCACAATATTTCCAAAGACAATGGGCTACTTCAAACATAATATGTGGGTGGGCCATTCTGATTTTGCTTTATGGAGGAGATTTTCATTTGTATGGAGGAAATGGTTTGGAAAAGTTGTGTTGTGAGAGGGTCATTATAAGTGGTATGGGATGGAAGTGAAATTGGAAATGGGGTGTATGTAGTAGTAGGGAAAGTGTAGCAATTTTTTTTTTAAGGTTGACTTGGTGTTGCAGGTGGACTAGGTCCTCATGAATTTGAATGATTTTATGTTGCGAGATATCATCAGTTCTTTGTTCAACATGCATGCTACCTAAAGGAAAAGAGTTTCTAAGGCTATTATCCATGCCTAGTGCACTATTTTCATAATAGGAGTGGAAGCTCTGGATAACCCAAGATCCATAATGAGTGTGTTAACGTGACATGCCATGAGTCTCGAACTTCTTCTCACTAAGGTATTATAAATAGAACACCAAACACTCATGAAAAGGCTATTAAATGTGGGGTGAGTGCAAATGCAATGTAAACAAAGAGCAAAGAAATAGTTATAACTAAAATTCAGGAAAGTAAAATAGAAATGCAAAAACAACAAACAAAAACTCAGAAAATAAATTGTAGATGACAGAAAATGTAGTGTAGAATGGCCATGTGTAGGATCATCATGGAGAAAACAGGCCCTTAAGTGGCAATGAAAATTTATAAAAATCAAAGTTAGGAAACTTGACGTAAAAATATGTAAGAATAGAATCTATAGCAAATTGAATGTAGTTTCTAAACTACTAGGTTTTAAAAAAAAAAAAATCTATTTAGTGAGAATTTGAAATTTCAATGTAGTAGTACTTAAATTTCAGGGAAAAAACAAGAAGTAGGTGTTTGTCTGACCACCCTAAGGGTATGTGCAAGGTCATCATGGAAAAAATACTCCCTTAAGTGGCAATGAAATTCAAAAAAATCAGAGTTAGACAACTTGATGTAAAAATTTGAATAAGTTATCTATATTATTTCGAAAATATGAAAGAATAGAATCTATAGCAAATTAAATGTAGTTTCTAAACTACTAGGTTTATTTTTAAAAAATAAAAAATCTATTTGGTGAAAATTTGAAATTTCAATGCAGTAGTTCTTAAATTTCAGGGAAAAATAATAAGTAGGTGTCTTTCTGACCACCCTAACCACAATAAAATGATAATTTTTTTATTAACATTTAGATATAAATAGAGGACTCATGTGTCGATGTGATGCATATTGTTTTGTAATTTTTTTCCAAGTAAATAATTAATTATGATTTTTTTATTACAACTTTTAAAAAATATAAAAATTTGTATGTCTGACCACCTTAACTTGGTCAAAAATCGATGAAATTCAATTTTTTTTAAAATCCTATAGTATGTGAAGCATAGAATGTGACACATGTTTGATTCAAAAAATGTGATATCGTTTGAAAGTTATAGATGTTTTTCAATCAGCCTATCAATCACACTTTACTCATAATTCAAATAGAAAATGAATAATAATTATTTATTAAATTCAAAATAAAGCATAATTTATATTGGTGGAAAGTTGAGAATCTCCTTTAAAACCCTTTTTGTTTCATCAATTTTGGGTAAAAAAAAGACCACATGACCTACACATACCCATCATATTGCCACTTTTGGCCCCAACATACCCTAACCACAATAAAATGATAATATTTTTTATAAGATTTTAGATATAAGTAGAGGACTCATGTCCCAATGTGATGCATATTTTTTTGTAATTTTTTTCCAAGTAAATAATTAATTATGAATTTTTTATTACAAATTTTAAAAAATATAAAAACTCATATGTCTGACCACCTTAACTTGGTCAAAAATTCATGAAATTAATTTTTTTTTAATCCTATAGTATGTGAAGCATAGAATGTGATGCATGTTTCAGATTCAAAAAATGTGATACCGTTTGAAAGTGTTGCAAGTATGGGCTAGTCTAGTGGTGTTGTCATTAATGTTGTCATTGATGTCAACACTGTTTAGTATGTTGTTGATTGTACATGTATAGTTGAGATGCTATTGAGATTCTACGAGTACATGGAGCTATCTTATATAGCTAAAGATGTGTTGTGTTGATGAGTTTCCAAGTGATTTTGAGAAAATTAATAAAGAAGAGAAGTCTGAGTGATGACTATGTTCAGATTGTGCTCCGGTATGTGCTTTACATTTCTCCTGTGTTAATCCTATGCTTGCGTGGTTTTGAAGTTTCCATTACAGTGATATGATGATGATATAGTCTGAGTTTCAGATTTTGGTGAGATGGTACATAAAAGTGGTGTCCACCGGTATGTGTGTTCTACTGGTAGAGTCAGTGTTATATGGACTGGAAGAAATATTTTTGCTCTGAAGTCCTTCGCTGTTTTGTTTCAAATCTTGTAGATTTGGGATATGTTTTGTGAAGTTCTTTTCTATGCTCTAGCAATGAAGGTTGAAGTTTGGTAATCTAGAATTCATCTTTCTATATTCTAGTATAGGTTTGCATAGCTCTGATGATCTAGTGAAAGATATTTAGTGTATGAAGTATATTGTTTTTTTGTGGACGTATCTAAAGAAGTCTAAGATGAGGTCACATGAATAATGAAGTGTGTTGAGGTGTATGTGTGTCATCATCTTGTTGAGAAGCATGTGCATCATGATATGTTCTCTTATGTTTTCATTAGGTTTGGCTAACCTAGTGTTTACACTTCATTTGAAGAATAAAATTTAATTGAGGAAGCATGTAGAAGATTCAAGAATATTATTTTTGGTCTCGGTTAAATGTTTTTATTGGTCCACTCTTATTCCTTTCCACCACGGGAATTTGGAGTTGCCAACCTAATTTGAATATATGAAATAGGTTATGTGTGCCCGACCTTGGTAAATGCTTCTAAGATTGAAAATGGTATAAAATCAAGTTGAATTGTGAAGATTTGTATTACAATGTGATGCAAAGTGTTGAAAGTGTGTCACAAATCATAAGAGTAGAAGTGTGTGTGAGTGAGTTGTGATAGCAGTTTATTAGTGTGTTGAAGGCAGTGACCTAAAGGTTTATGTAATCCTATGAATGTGCTTTAATTGCAGTGGTGGATCTTTTGTTCTCTTTTGTATCTGTAGGCAGTGAGCCTTCCTATTGGATAGTGACTCCTTTGTAGGAAGTGAGCCTTTGTATTTGGACAGTGAGTCCTCTTTTGGGTAGTGAGCCTCTGTATGCAGTTTATAATCTTGATATTGTGATTTAACCCTCACTGTGGTTTTTCCCTTATTGGGTTTTCCACGTAAAAAAATGGTGTTCATTGTGTTGATTTACTTTCTATTATTTCTGTTTCATGCTCATAATTAACAACAGAATAGTGTGGTTAAAGAATTGATAAATGATAAATTTCAAGTTTGAATTTGTGTGACAATTGATTCACCCCCCTCTTAGTTGTCCTATGAATGTTTAACCATTGGTATGAGAGCTTTTTGTTCCTTGTGTAGAGTTTAACCACTTAAGGAAGATTCGATGGGGCACAAGTTGGAAATACCTATGTTTGATGGAACTAACTACAATGATTGGAAGGGACAAATGAAAGGATATATTATCTCTCTTGGTTTCAAGACTTGGAAGGCTATTGAGAATAAGTATACACTTCCGTTTGGTGCTATTAATTCTCTAGATGGGATCTCTACTTATGACGAAAATGAGAAGGCGAAGTATGTGATTTGTAGTGCTTTATCTAAAAATGAGCGAGTTAAGGTTAATTCTATAGATACTGCATATGAAGTCTGGAAGAAGTTGGAAGACATGTATGAAGGAAATGAAAAGGTAAAATTGATAAAGAGGCTGGCAGAAAAGGGTAGATTTGTGAACCTGAAGATGGAAAATGGTGAAGAATTTACAAGTTTCTTTTAGATAATTGAACTGGTAGCAAATGAAGTTAGAAATCAAGGAGTAAAATTATTAGATGAAGATATAATTGAGAAGATCCTAATCACTTTACCAAAATGCTACAGTGACAAGATCTTTGTTATTGAAGAAATGTATGATCTTAAGAAGTACACTCTAGAAGATTTTTTTGACACCTTGCAAGCATTTGAAATAAGGAAGTTCTGGAAATATGACAAGATAGAAGAGAAGACATAAGTGCAATTTAAGGCTTTGAAGATTGAAGAACCAGATAGCAATGATGAAGAGTTGGAAGAAAATTTCACTAGGAAATTGAAGAAAGGTACCAGAAAGTACAAAGGTATGTTACCCTTTAAGTGCTTTAGTTGTGGTAACATTGGTCATTATGTTTCGAGATGCTTGAGTAGGGCTACACATAAGAAGAACAAGGATTATAAGGATAAGGATAGGAAGGATAAGAAGTATAAGAAGTTGTACTATGTTACAGAAGAGGAAGGTATTTCTGATGATGAATCTGAAAATGAGGTTGATGATAGTGAATTCTTATTCTTAGATTTGGAAAATAAATCTATATCCACTAACTCTGGAAAATGTGTAAGTAAAAAGGCTCTGGAGGTTAAGAAGAATAGGATGGAAGGTACTTTGGTTACCACTTTTCATGCAAGACAAGATGAATACTACTGGGTAATTGATAGAGGATGTTCAAATCACATGACCAGAGATAAGAGTAAGTTCACTAAACTTTAAAAATATGATGGTGGTTTAGTCATGTTCAGTGATGATTTAGGACCTAAGATCTGTGGGAAATGTTCAACTAGTTTTGATGGAGTGCACAATATTGATGATGTATATTATGTGAAGGGTTTGAGGCATAACCTTTTGAGTGTTGGTAAGATGTGTATCAATGGCTTTAAACTTGTGTTTTAGAACAATACCTATGAAATCATAAAATGATCCAAAAATGGAGATATGATTGCTGCTAGAAGAAGAACTCGTGAAAACATCTATCAACTGAAGGGAGTTGATGGTCATTGTATTGTATCTCAAATCAGTGTAAGTGGGTTATGGCACCGAAGAATGGGACATGTGAACTTTGATAACCTAATCAAGATCAATGCTAAGGATATTATTTGAGGATTTCCTAGAATCACAAGACCTACTAATGCCATATGCAGAAGTTGCCAACTAGGAAAAAAGACAAGATGTAGCTTTAAGGAAAAAGAACATTCTACTACTGGAATGTTGGAGTTAGTACATACTGATCTTTGTGGTCTGACTAATACTGGAAGTTTGAATGGTGACATCTATTTCATGTTTCTTATTGATGATTACACTCGAATGACATGGGTTTCTTTTCTTAGAGAAAAGAATCAGGCCCTAGATAGGTTTAAGGTATTCAAAGAAATAGTGGAAAATTAAGTAAATCTGAAAATCAAGTGTTTGATATTTGATAGAGGTGGTGAATTCACTTTTGGTGAATTTAATGCATTATGTGAGAAGCATGGCATAAAAAACAATTTTCTGCTCTTAGAACCCCACAACAGAATGGAGTAGTTGAAAGGAAAAAGAGGATAGTACAGGAAGCTTCTAGAACTATGATGAAAGAGTCCAATGTACTAGATGTATATTAGAGAGAAGCGATACATACTGTTTTTTATGTTCTTAATAGAGTTCAGATCAGACACAACAACACAAAGACACCTTTTGAGTTATCGACTGGTAAGACTCCTACTGTGAAATATTTTAAGGTATTTGGAAGTAGATGCTATATTAAAAGAGATGATGAAAGTCTTGGAAAGTTTGATGCTAAATGTGATGAAGGAATATTTCTTGGATACTCAACTACTAGCAGGGCATACAATTTTTTTAACAAAAGGTTGAGAAAGATTATTGAAAGTGATAATGTAAAAGTTGATGAAGACATACGCAGACCTATTGAGATAAGTGAAGTTGAACCTGATGATCCTATCTGTAGACATGTACCCAAAGACAATAAGAAGGAAGAAGAAGAGAATGAACCAGAACCTGCTACTGCGACTCCTAAATATGTACAAAAGAATCATTTGGAAGATCAGATAATTAGAGACAAGAGTGAAGGTGTAAAGACAATAAGCAGAGTTGCAACTGAGGTAAATTTGTGTTTACTCTCTAAAATAGAACCTAAATCTGTAAAAGAAGCATGTGAAGATGAAAGTTGGATGAGAGTTATGAAAGAGGAATTATAGTAGATAGAAAAGAATTAGACATGGGAAATAGTCCCTAGGCCTATGAACAAAAATGTGATTCGCTCAAAATGGGTGTTCCAGAATAAGTTGAATGAAAATGGAGAAGTAGTAAGGAATAAGGAAAGACTGGTATGCAAACGATATTCACAAGTGGGTATGTGCAAGATCATGATGGGCCAAAAAGTGACAATATGATGGGTATATATAGGGTATGTCGCTGACGACTTTTTTTTAACCCAAAATTGATGAAATGAAAAGGGTTTTTAAAGGAGATTATTAGCTTTCCACCTATATAAATTATGCTTTATTTTGAATTTAATAAATAATTATTATTTATTTTCTATTTAAATTATGAGTAAAGTCCTAATTGATAGGTTGATTGAAAACCATCTATATCTTTGAAACGGTATCACATTTTTTTAATCTAAAACATGTGTCACATTCTATGTTTCGCATACTATAGGATTAAAAAAAGAAAAATTGAATTTCATTAAGTTTTGACCAAGTTAAGGTGGTCAGACATATGAGTTTTTATATTTTTTAAAATTTGTAACAAAAAATTCATAATTAATTATTTATTTGGAAAAAATTACAAAAAAATATGCATCACATCGGGACATGAGTCATCTACCTATATCTAAAATCTTATAAAAAAATATTATCATTTTATTGTGGTTAGGGTGGTCAGACAAACACCTACTTCTTATTTTTTCCCTGAAATTTAACTATTAGTACATTGAAATTTCAAAATTTCATCAAATAGATTTTCTATTTTTAAAAATAAACCTAGTAGTTTAGAAACTAAATTCAATTTCCTACAGATTCTATTCTTACACATTTTTGAAATAATATAGATAACTTATTCAAATTTTTACGTCAAGTTGCCTAACTATGATTTTTCTGATATTTTTGCCACTTAAGGGCCTATTTTTCCATGATGATCCTGCACATGCCCAAGTTGAAGATATAGATTTTAAAGAATTATTTTCCCTTGTGGCCAAAATGGAAGCTATTAGAATTTTTTTGGCATTTTCTACCCATAAGGACTTCAAGGTATATCAAATGGATGTTAAGTCAACTTTTCTGAATGGTGAGTTGGAGGAAGATGTGTACATGGAGCAACCTAAAGGGTTTCAGTTGTCTGACAAGTTAGACATGGTTTGTAAATTGAAGAAAGAATTTATGGATTGAAGCAAGCTCCTAGAGCTTGGTACGCAAGATTGGATAGGGATATGTGTAGGATCATCATGGAAAAAATAGACCCTTAAGTGGCAAAAAATTCAGAAAAATCAGAGTTAGGCAACTTGACATAAAAATTTGAATAAGTTATCTATATTATTTCAAAAATATTTCAAAAATATTTAAGAATAGAATCTATAGAAAATTGAATGTAGTTTCTAAACTACTAGGTTTTTTTTTTTTAAATTCTATTTGGTGAAAATTTGAAATTTCAATATAGTAGTACTTAAATTTCAGAGAAAAAATAAGTAGGTGTTTGTATAACCACCCTAACAACAATAAAATGATAACATTTTCTTATAATATTTTAGATATAAGTAGATGAATCATGTCCCGATGTGATGCATATTTTTTTGTAATTTTTTTTCAAGTAAATAATTAATTATGAATTTTTTATTACAACTTTTAAAAAATATAAAAAACTCGTATGTCTAACCACCTTAACTTGGTCAAAACTTCATGAAATTCATTTTTTCTTTTTTTAATCCTATAGTATTCAAAGTATAGAATGTGACACATGTTTTGGATTCAAAAAATGTGATACCATTTGAAAGCTATAGATGTTTTTTTATTAGCCTCTCAATCAGGACTTTAGTTGTAATTGGAATAGAAAATGAATAATAATTACTTATTAAATTCAAAGTAAAGAATAATTTATATTGGTGGAAAGATGAGAATCTCATTTAAAAACCTTTTTCTCTTCATCAATTTTGTGTAAAAAAAAGGTCGTCAGCCACATACCCATCATATTGCCACTTTTTGGCCCATCATGATCCTACACATACCCATAGATATCTAACAAAGGAAGGATTCAACAATTTTTTTGCTGACAACAACCTCTACTTCAAAGTGCAATGTAATAAGATGTTTATTGTAGTTTTTTTATGTTGGTGATATCATTTCTGGTGGAAATGATGGCATGTGTAAAAATTCCGTTGAAGAAATGCTGAAAGAATTTGAGATGTCTATGATTGGTGAATTGAATTGCTTCCTTGGTCTACAAGTGAATAAAATTGATAAAGGGATATTCATTTCACAATCTAAGTATGTAAAAGAGTTGTTGAAGAAGTTTGGGATGGAGGATTCTAAACCAGTTTGTACTCCTATGGTAACCAGATGTAAACTGAGCAAAGATGATGAATCTACTATGACTGATTAGAGAAAATACAGATCCATGATTGGATGACTGTTGTACCTTAGTTGTTATATTTCAAGTAGATCAGAGAGAAGCACATCTTATAGTTGTAAAAATGGTATTTAGATATCTTAAAGGGACACCGGATTATGGAATATGGTACCCTAAGAGTAATGGTTTCACCTTGAGTTCCTATACAAATGTTGATTGGGCTAGATGTGTAGATGACCGAAAGAGTACTAGTGGTGAGTGCTTTCTTTCTTGGTGGAATATTATTTTCATGGTTGAGTAAAAAGCAAGAATTGGTTTCTTTATCCACTATAGAGGAAAACTATATTGCTGCAGAATCATGCTGCACACAAGTTTTGTCGATGAAGAAAACTTTAAAAGACATTGGTGTGGTATGTGATGAGCCTATTTCTATTTTCTATGATAATAAAAGTGCAATAAACATTTCAAAGAACCTGGTTATACATTCAATAATGAAGCACATATCTATCAAGTATCATTTTCTAAGAGAAAAAGTGTTGGAGAATGAGTTTAGACTAGAGTATGTGACAACAAAGGAACAAATTGTAGACATATTTACTAAGGCTCTTCCAGAGGATAATTTTGAGCATCTTAGGGAGAGGTTGGGGGTCATTGGCCCTCCTAACTAGGTGCACATGATCGTGCATCCATCTAGCGAATTCACAGATCCTTCATTTATCTGGACTGATAGATGGGTCTACTCCATAGGGGGAGTAGAAAGGGTTTTCATTGTTGGACGAGGAGTGTACTCCTAAGGGGGAGTAATCAGAGGAGCTGTTCTTTTCCATTGATGTCAAAGGGGGAGAAAAGTCATGTGAAAAATAGTTGTAGAAGAAGAGAAGGTGTTCTCCTGGGGTGTTGTGCACAAATTGTTTTGTCTTTGATTTTTCATATCATGTGTTGCCATCAATGACAAAGGGGGAGATTGTTGCAAGTATGGGCTAGTCCGGTTATGTTCTTAATGATGTTGATTGTACATGTATAGTTGAGATGTTGTTGAGATGTTGTGAGTACATGGAGCTATCTTATATGGCTATAGGTGTGTTGGGTTGATGAGTTTCTAGGTTCTTTTGAGAAAATTAATAAAGAAGAGAAGTGAGAGTGATGAATGTGTTCAAATTGTGCTCCAGTATATGCTTCGCGTTTCTCCTGTGCTGATCATATGCTTGTGTGGTTATGAATTTTTCACTATGATGATTTGATGATGATATATTCTAAGTTTTAGCTTTTGGTGAGATTGTACTTAATTTGTATCCATCGGTATGTGTGTTCTACCAGTAGAGTCAGTGTTCTATGCACTGGGAGAAATATTTTTTCTCCGCAGTCCTTTGCTATTTCATTTTAGATTTTGTGGATCTGGGATATGTTTTGTGAAGGTCTTTCTATGCTCTGGAAAAGAAGGTTGAAGTTTGGTAATCTGGAAGTCTTGTTTCTATATTCCAGTATAGGTTTGCATAACTCGGATGATCTGGTGAAAGGTATTCAGTGTATGAAGTATATTGTTTTGTTGCAGCTGTATCTAAAGAAGTATAAGATGAGGTCTCATGGATAATGAAGCATGATGAGGTGTCCACGTGTCATCATTTTGAGAAGTGTTTGCATCAATGATCTCTTGTGTTTTCACTAAGTTTGGTTGACCTAGTGTTTACACTTCATTTGAAGAATAAAATTTAATTAAGGAAGCATGTAGAAGATTCAAGAATATTATTTTTTGTCTTGGTTAAATGTTGTTATTGGTCCACTCTTATTCCTTTCCATCGTGCGAATTTTGAGTTGTCGACCTAATTTGAATTTATGAAATAGGTTATGTGTGGCCAACCTTGCTAAATGCTTCTAAGGTTGAGAATGGTATAAAAGAAAGTTCAATTGTGAAGAGTTGTATGACAGTGTGATGCAAAGTGAAAAAAGTGTGAGTGAGTCAGTTGTGATAGCAATTTTTTAGTGTGCTGAAGGCAGTGAGTTGAAGGTTTCTATAATGTTGTGAATCTGCTTTACTCGCAGTGTTGGATCTTTTTGTTCTCTTTTGTATCTATAGGAACTAAGCCTCCCTGTTGGATAGTGAGTACTTTGTAGGTAGTGAGCCTTTGTATTTGTGCAATGATTCCTCTTTTGGGCAGTGAGCCCCTAGCAGTGAGTCTTTGTATTCAGTTTATAATCTTTATATTATGAGTTAACCCTCACAGTGGTTTTTCCCTTATTTGGTTTTCCACATTAAAATATCATGTTCATTGTGTTCATTTACTTTCTATTATTTTTGTTTCATGCTCATATTTAACAATATAATTGTGTGGTTGAAGAATTGATAAGTGATAAAGTTTAAGTTTGAATTTGTGTGGCAATTGATTCACCCCCCCTCTCAATTTTCCTATGCCTGTTTAACAGAAAACTATAGATTTTTTTCAATCAGCCTATCAATCAAGACTTTAGTTGTAATTTAAATAGAAAATGAATAATAATTATTTATTAAATTCAAAGTAAAGCATAATTTATATTGGTTGAAAGTTGAAAATATCCTTTAAAAACCCTTTTCATTTCATCAATTTTAGGTAAAAGAAAATTCATTAGCCACATACCCTACACATACCCATCATATCACCATTTTTTGGCCCATAATGATCCTGCACATACCAAAATATGGAACTAGACTAATTCACCCAAGGTGGCAAATGAGTCCAAGGAGTGATTTTTTTGAAAATTTTCAGAATTTTTAAAATGAATTTTGTGCTTTTTATGTTTTATGATGCAGATAGGATATGAAAATGTAGAATTTTACTAATTTTTAATGAGATTAAGTGCAATAATGCAAGCTAAATGAACTTTCCACTAATGCAAATTTGGAAACCCTAGAATGCAAATTAAACAATGCAAAATGCAATGCAATGTTAATTTAAGTTATTCCTAGGATGTAAATGAACTCCAAAGTAGAATTATAAGGTTCAAAAATTGGGTTCACCAAAATGTGGACAATTTAAATGGAATGCAAAACTTCCTTACTCCACACTAAAAGGGGAATGAAGGAAGAGGAATTTGATTTCATAATGTTCACACTCAAGAACAAGTCCTTGAGATTCCAATGCAAAAGAAATTGAAATATGTCAAAGGGGATTGTCCTTAAGGCTACAAATTGATAAAATATATTGACTACTAATGCAAAACTAAGAAAATGCAAGATGTTTGAAAACACGTTGTGATGTGGAAAATGACCTAGAAATGCAAGTAAACTATAACATAAAATTATGAAATTAAAAGTGTGCACCTAGAGACTAAAAAAGAAGGTAATGGATTATTGGAATCCTACAGAATTCACTGTTGATGCCCACTGGGACTCATACACCAAGTTGGGTGACTTAGTCTAGTTTCAAGAAGATTCTTCCAAAATAGGTTTTAGATAATTGGGTGCTCAAAACGGAAGAAATATTTGTTTGGTCCTGAGCAGTGAGAATCATTCACCACTGATGGCGTATCAGTCCACTTCCATATTTCTAGAAATTAAAATGTGGAATTTGTAGCTCCTAGTCTGCACTTCTGCTCCTGATAGGTTTTTGGGTCTGAAACTGTAGAATTCAACCTGTAGGTGTTCTCCAAGCTTCTTTTAGGGCTTTGAAAACTTTGAATGACTTTAAAAATTTGTTGAAAACTTTTCCAATCTTTCTCTTTGAAAAATTTGCAAACTAGACCAACAAAACACATCCAAAGAGAGGGAAAAATTGTTAAGGGTTAGTGAATAGGGTTTTTCCTTGGTCAAACACCTTCTTGGTAATTAAACCCTTAAAAATGAAATGAAATATTAAAATAGAATGATGAATGAACAACATGCAATGCTACAACTCACCAAAATCTTGAAGTAGAATTCTAAAGGCATGCACGTAATGGCTCCAAAGTGCTTGAATGCTAAATCACTTGATTCCTTGTTGGATTGATTAGAAAATTAGGAGGGGGTAAAATGAGTGGAAAGAACCTATATTTATACTTGATTATGCAATAATTCCTAAAAATACCACATCATAGGACGACCTTAGATATTAGAATATAATAACCCTTTAGAAATTTAAAATAATTTTGATTTTTGTGCCAAAGGGGACTCATTCGCCCCTAGTGGTGAATGGGTCCTACTTAGGCATTTTAAATGGGTTTTGGAAATTATATGTATTAAATGATGTTTATTAGGATTATTTTCAAAAATACACTTAAGTAAGGCTTGTAAGTGCAAAATGGGTCCAATTAAAGCATAAGAAAGGTATAATTATTAATGACAAGCCTAGAAAAGCATGAAAGTTTGTTACAAAACTTTACAACACTTTGAAATAAAGCTTGGTAAATGATAAAAATAAGTTATTTAGGTGAAATATATTAACAAGACCCTAGAAAAGTGTGAAAGTGTGTCACAACACTTTACAACACTTAAGTAAGGTACCACTTGAATTATTTTAATTCACCAAGGCCCAAGACCTAATGTGAATGTGTTATTCACATTACAACACTAAATCAAGGCACAATTAAACCAAAATCACAAGGAGAACCCAAACAAGACAAAAAGAGTAGAAGGGTTACTTTTTCGGTGTCCACACTACCTTCAATTTATATTCTAATTTTCTTTCACTATCAACCATCCACTCCCATCTATCCTAAATTTCAATTATTTTTTTCTCTTATATTATCCTAACGCCTCCCTCAAATGAAAAAACCAATCTCAACCCTTCATCCTAATTTGATTGAAAATTTTCACATCTATTTGGATAAAAGTACAAAGTTGTGTCACACTTTTATAAAGAAACAACCAATACTGATCAAAATTTTAAACTTGAACAACTAAAAAGTGGCATGTATGTTTTGAATTTTGAAATGATGCAAACTAATAAAATGCTTATTTTTTAGTATATTTTATGTTTATATTTTTTTTGAAAAAATTAATTTAAAATATTTTTTTATAAATTAATAGTATAATTTAGTTGCTAATAAAATGCTGAAAAATGAAGTTGCATGAGACATTAAACTTTATATAGTAAATTTTGTTCATTTTTTTCCTTCAATTTTCGTGTGTGTGTTTAAAACTTGAATATTTAGTGCATGGATTTTTTTTTTTTCCAATTTTGATAAACATATATTTTTAAATAGATATTAAAATGTGTGTATTAAAACATAGTTGTTTCCATTTCACATCAACTTTTACATTAAAAGTTATCTAAAATAGAAAAAAATATACCATCTTGATATGGATTCTTTTATGTAGTGCATCATATTTTTTCAATTTTTAAAATAAGTTTTACTATTTTTTCTTGACATGGTAATCAACCTAATATTTTATGTTGATAACTTACTTTTAGTAAAAATAAAAAATAAAATATAGATAATAATTAAACTATTCAAATATATATATTTTTGAAAACTGCACTTATGGATCTACAAAAGGGTATATTTTGTAGTTTTTAAAAATATTATGTACATGAGTAGGAGTTGTTGAAACATCAAGTTTTTTAAATAATTATACTTTTTCGGTAAGTTGGCCTCAAAGTAGTGTTAGATATGCATTTAGCCTATAATTTTAGTTGGAAAATTTGTGGAAATATCTAAGTTAGATACAATTAAGCTTACTAGGTCAAATATTTGAAAAAAAATAATTTTTAGTTAGAAATACTAAAATTCAATTGTGTTGACAAGTTGGCTAAAAGTGTAACATAGCTTTGTACTTTTACCCATTTCTCCTCTATCCCTTCCTTAATTATGTATACCATTCACAAGAGAACAATTTTCATGTTCTCATTCTCTCCTACAGTAGAATAAACCCTCAACCTCTACAACATAGGATATAATCTTATTGATTCATCAAACCTATCCAAAATATATAAAATAAACCATTCCCAAGCTAGTTTTAAGGGAAAAAAGTTGGATTGGGCACCCACATTGTAAATGAACAAATAACATCTCTAAGTGCACCACCTAGGTAATCAAAGGTTTCTATATTAAGAGATTTCATACATCTTGATCATTATTTTTTAAAATTTTACACTAATTCAAGGTGCATTCTTAAATAATATGGTAGAATTCACAATTCATTATTTTTTACTATTATTTTATCCTTTATTTTAGTGTTTGCATTATACATGGCAAAACAATGGGTATTTATAATTAGAAAAATATATTGAAAGGGGTATTATTAATCAAACATTATAAGGTATAAATGAAAATAGAGAGTACCTTGCAAATAATTATGATATGGAATAGTCACTCATGGGTTATCTTATGGGAAAGATGGATCATGCAAAGAGTTGGAAGAACTTGGCATAATATAAATGATATGATGATTTTCCTTAACAAATGGTCTAAAACTCAGATCATGATGAAGGAAAAGATGAATTTCCTTAACAAATGATCATGATGAATTTCCTTAAGTATTGTTAGAATATATAAAACTTAGTTGTCTTGAGAGAGAGATAGAGAGATGGAGAGAGACAAAGAGTGATAGAGAGATAGAGACAGAGAGACAAAGAGACAAAGAGAGATCTTACTTGTCTACAAATATACCAAAATAAAACTAGATTGGTCATCATGGTTAGCCTCCATGGGTATCTCATGATAAACGGAATGAGAAGGAATGTGAGGGAATAACTGAGAAATTCTCAAAATTAAAATAGAAATTTTGCTAACTCTTGGTATAAACTAGTTACCAGAAAGATAAATATTAAAAATTTAAGGGTACACTCTATGCATATGAATACAAGGAAAAAGTCTCAAGTTAGAAAATCTAAAATTAAAAATTTAAGTTAAAACCCTGAAGGGTATGAAACTTGAGTGGTTTGCAAAAATGAAAATAAATAATATTATCCAATATATATATAATCTTGAGGTAAATAAATTAAACCAAAATAATTAGAGATTTAAATAATTAAGAGAGGAACTACCCTGGATTACATGTTAAAATAGACCTAAATATTAAAATAAGTAATGATACTTAGTTGGAAAACCAAATGCAAATAATTTCCATGAAAAATGGTTGTAAATGTTTAGTGACGTAAAGAGAAATTAGTTCATAATTCGATCAATTCTTTAGAATCAAAATTGAAATATGAACCTAATATACATATATAGATCTAATCTCTATAAAATTTATCAAAATTTTCTTGCATTTTTTCTTGATGTATATAGTTATTGTGTATATAGAAGATTTGTTTCTAAGTTTATTTTTTATACAATCTACAAGTTTTACATTATATCTAAATTTTTTAACTATGATTAGTCCTTAAATACAATTCCAAAAATGAAAATTAATATATTGAACTTTGAATCCACACATAATAATCAGCTATAAAGATTAGACAACTCCTAAATTCAAATTGAAAACCATAAATTTAAACATTTTATTTTTGTACCTAATAAAATCAACATAAAATTCAATCTTACAAATTTTAAATTTGAAAAGAATAAAAACTTTAAAAGATAAAATTCAAATTATACATCAACTTATGAAAAGAAAATGGTCCCCCCCTTATCCTGAATGGATGAAGCTTAACTTTGAAGGATCACTAAAACTTAACTCGGGTCAGGTGGGTGTGGGTGGGATCATTTATGATCACAATGGTAAAATGATTTTTGAAATTTATGTGGTGAACCTCAATGTGCAATCTTCCAGCTTTGTTGAGGTGGCGGTGGCTTTTCATGGCATTTAGATTGACACACGTGTTGGGTTATCTAGCTTGGTCATTGAGGGTAATTCTAAAAACACTATTATTTTACTGATGGGCAAGGCTAATCCTTGTTGGTCCCTTCAATACCCCATGTTGTCAGTTTGTAATCTCATTATTTCCCTTGAGAATAGCATATATATTCACATGTTTAGAAATGGCATCAAAGTTGCAGATGTGCTAGCTAACCTTGGCACTTTCACCCTAAATTTGGTTATCAAGGACAATATTTATCACATCCCTAGGCATGTGTGCCAATTAATTTTTCATGATTCCAAAGTACTATCAAAATAAGATTGAGTTTGATCTAATGTCAAATCCCTTAGACATTTTCCACAATTTTCAATTATGACAAATTAGTCCCTCTAAGCAGGCTTTTCATAAGCTTGTTTACTTATGGATCTAGTTTTCTTCTTGACATTTCTACAGACTTCATTTCTTTTCTCTGTTGTCTATGAATTTTTCCATGGGGGGCGAATTGGTCCACAATGAACCTGTTAATTTTTAGATGTGGAAGCAAGATAGGAAGGTTTGGCTCACCATTCAACATGGCAAGCTAGCCTCATATGTGGAAGGCATGCAGGGGAATGACCCCAAGCTTTCTATGGACTTTGCTACCTCTTAAGAAAATGACACTATCACCATCGGCAGGTGCTCCTTCACAGTGACTACTAAGCTGATTGTTGAGGTAACAAGGATTCTATTGGAGGATGTTTGTATTCCCCGTAAGCCTAATAGTCACTATCAGAAAGATATGGAAAATTTTTTAAAAGAGGGAGAAAAGGTAAAAAATCTTCAAAGTGGCTTCAATAAGGCCAATTTCCTCAAGGTTTGGAGTAATATTGAGGAATTTTTGATGAGGAATATTACACTCAAGGGCCACTTCCATCATTTTCATGCCCATTTGTTTCCTATTCTTAACCATATCTGTTATAATTTAAAGATGATATTTTCCTTTCAAATTTTTTCCTCTCTTTAGCAATCTGTTAAAAATGTCTAGGGTAAAAGTAAGAATCTCCCTATTCGCCAAGGTTTAATTTTTTTCTTGTTCCATTATTATGCCACTTTGTTACCCTCCACTACCACTGTTAAAAATAACACCTTTATCATTTGTGACCCCACCAAACCCCCTACGAGCCCTAGTCCCTCTTTCACCCTAGATGTAACCCCACTCATTACTCATGATATCACTGATACCTATGGTAAAACCCCTACCAATGAGGAAACCCTTCCTGGCCCCATTTTAAATGTGTTCCCCTATCAGACCCTACTCCTATTTCTTCTTCTAGATTCGATAATTTGGATAACTCGGATGACGAGTCATGGAATCTCACCCCTACCAATTCTACCACACACTCCATTGTTCACATGGAGGGTTTTGATGTCTCAAATAAACCTCCATTTATTAACCCTATCCTTCAAAATCCCCCTAATTTCTATATCAATCTTGATGGGACCCATGCTAAACATAAGGTGAGTCTTAGAAAACGTGCCTCTGATGACCCCCTTCATAATAAAATTAATGAAATATCAGATACTATTAATGTTTAGAAATATATCTTCAATTGGCTTATGGTCAGCTTGCTACTACCAAAGAGATAATCTAGGTTCTAGAAAACAAGGTGTTGTATCAGCAGGTGCAGTGGCCAGGTAAGGTGGAGGAAAATGGTCATTGGGATCCTCCTCGGCTAAGTTGTTTGAGTGTTCGGACAATTAGGAAAAGGAGGTGGAAGAGCTTAGATCTCTCATGGGATCAGAAGAGGATAAAAAGAACCTATAGATGGGGATTGATGCTATCCATAGGAATCAAGAAAAAACCACATAATGTTTCCAAGTAATTAGTGATTACAACAAGGAGATTGTGAAGAACATCGATGTAATCATCCAGATCTTTCAACAAGAGATAAGGAAAATTCATGGTAAATGGGTGGCTAAGGGTGGTCTTGGTGATAGTCACACATAGAAGAAAGGAAAGGTGGTGGACAACTCAACCTTGGACACTATGGTGGATACTCAGGCTATTTAGAAGGGACTCCCCATCTTTTGAGGAGATGCTCCACTTCTTGGCTCAAGAGTCGAAGGAAATTAGTGGTCTCAATTTGCTAGGAGACCAACAGTTGTTTTTGGTCCCTTGGTAATTTTTATATGTGTTGTCTCTATTATTTTTTTGTTGGCCTGCTTTAGTTTTCTGGCCATTTCACTTCTCATGAGACCCTCATTGGCCTTGATGGCTATTTTGTAATGGGTACTATCCCTTATAGTTTTAATCTAATCAAAACTTATAAAAAGAAAACAAATCAAATATATGATTATCATTACAAAAAATAATTTAATAATTGTAGAGAATGGGGATTCACTACTCACGAGTTCTCTTCATTCAGAGAGCCTCACGGGGTGAACTTCCCTAAACTACCTCAAGGAACAATGTAAGAGTTTTAGAATAAAAAAGAACAAGTCACAAATATTTTCTAGACAAAATGCTAAGATCTCAGCCAAAGGACAATAGTATGCTAGCATCTCTCTAGTGTGTTGGCATTCATACAAACCAAAAATCAAGTTTATCATAGAAAATGACAAAGCAACTACTAGAAATCTGATTGCTAAGATCTTACATAATGCGATAAAGTAAGAGAAAGTGATAGAACTGAAATAGAGTGAAATAGAAATGATATAGACAAGAAGAAGAAAGTAAATGCTCACAACCATGCAAGTGATGAAGCCTCCAGCACGTGAATTTCTTCAATACCTGCATGCATAATATATGAAGAAATTGTTGGGGTTGTATAGGGGTTTTCCTCAGTCAAACCCTCATTTTGGTGTTCCCACCTCCACGGACAACTAGATAGAAAGAGAGAGTGTAACTAAAATTGAAAAAAGTGTGCAGTGAAAACAAAATTCACTCCGGGAGTAGAAATAGCACCACCAAGTATGAGTGATAAAAGAAAACCCCGCTCGAGGAGGAGAATCCATATCACAAAAGAGGTGATAAAAGTAATCCCTATTCAAGGAGGAGAACTCATATCACAAAGTATGAGATGAAACAACAAGGGGATATATGTGAAATCTCAAGATGCTCACAAGTATGAGGTAATAGAGATAGATATGAGATCCAAGAGGGCTACAAGGAGTGTTGTGAGAAAGATAGCAATAGAGAAATGCAGGAGCCAAGGCTGATGAGAAGTTAGAAGCTGGAATGAAGCTAGAGCAAAGGAAGACCAAAAATGAATTGAAGAGATAACATTTAAGGAGAGAAGAGAAGTGAAAAGAAGCTTCTCGGGTGGTTACAAAGTATCTTGAGCTGTTACCACTGACCAAAGGTGAGGACAAGTGGAAAACATGCTCAGAGACAGTTGTTTGAGTGTTGAGACATTATACGACACTAGCACAATGCGTAGACATCTGTGTGGCAGACTAGTGTCTAGACACATCACGCTACAAAATGATGAGAAGGGGAAAAGCGTAAGGTTCGATGCAAACCTGACATGTGGGGGTAGATGTTGAAAAGGGGTGTTGGAGCATCTTGAGAGGGAAAAAGGCTAATGCAGTGGCTAAAATGAGCCTACAGAAGACGCTAAGGGAGTGGACACTAAAGCAGGTACAAGAATGTATGTGAAATTGCAAAGGGTGCAATTTTATGACTATACATTTTTCCCCCACTTTAGCGGGCATATGAATCTACACTAATATTCACACTAAAGGAAATCTACTAAACATAAATAACATCATTTTTCCAAAAGGTTCTTCGAACCATGGAAGCATTCCCCAAAGTTGAAGACCTACAAAACAAATGCATTAGACAAGAAAAACCTACACCAGACAACAATGTTAGAACATAGGAAGCTAAAGGATTTGAGTCAAAAAAGTGAAAGAGACCTAGATGTAAAAGGTTGTCTCAATACTATGTGTCGTCCCCAAATAATTCATAGAAGAACTCTAAGATGTCAAAGAGAGAAAGAGAATATACTCAGGATGAAGAAGATGTAGATCTTTGATCCGATATACACAATTGAGAAGAGAAGAAAGTGAAAATTTTAATAAAGAGAGAGGAATAAAAATTCCAAGACGGATGGCTCCATAGGTCCTCAGACCTAAGGAGAATTTGAAAAAAGTGCACCGAAGGCCCACAGACCAATGATGGAAAAATCTCATAGGATGAAAGTATCTCACACACCCATAGACCTACGAGGAGACAATCCCCAAGATCTCTCACATAAAAGAAGCCCAAAGAAGTAAGATCCTTATAGACCCACAGACTTACAAGGAAGGTGCCCTCTAAGATCTCTCACATGAATGATACCCACAAAAGCACCTTATAGACCCATAGACATGCAACGAAGTGTCTCCCAGGATCTCTCACATGGAGGAAGCTAGGAAAGTGCCCTATAGACCCGTAGACCTATAGGGAAGGTGTCCTTCAAGATCTCTCACAGGAAGGAAACCCAAAGAAAGCACCCTACAGATTCGCACACCTGTAGGAGAGCCACCCCCAAGATCTCTTGCATGGAGGAAGCTTAGAAGAAGAGTCCTCCAGACCCTCAAACCTATAGGGAGGTATCCCCCAAGATCTCTCACATGGAGGAAACCAAAGAAAAAAGACTCTACAGAGTTGGAAATCGACTTCATAGGTGCACTCGTTGAGCCATAGATTTTTGGGTGTTGTGTACTTCTCTTGCACACTTAGGGTTTTTTACCTAAATGGAGAGAGATAGGCTAAAAACATAGGTGGTTCACTCAAACTAATGTAAGTATAATGGAAACATGAATGAAATTTTCCTAGATGAGATGATCTAAATGTAGAAAACTAAAGAAATGCAAGCTGTTTGAAAACACATTATGATATGAAAAATGCCTAGAAATGAAAGAAAACTATAACAAATATGGATGAAACTCAAGAGGTGCACCTGAGATCTTGCTAGGGATTGGAAATGAAACTTTAAATGCTTTTGATGCTAAAATTTTTTTCCTATTGGGACTCATTCATCATTTTGCGAGAATTAGTCCTAGATCTGGGAAATTGTTTCGAAGCCCGTTTCGGACAAATGGGTATCCAAAAATCAGAAAACCTTGTTTAGGCTTGGAAATGGGACTCATTTACCAGTTTGGGTGAATTAGTCCACTTTTTAATTTTTGAAAATCTAAAAGAGGAAATTGAAGCACTCGGTCTACTCGTCAGTTCTTGAGAGGTGTCTACCTCCAAAAGTCTAATTTTTAGCACTAACAGTGAATTTTAATTGATATTTTAACTTGCTCAACAAGAAGATGTCTTCAAAAACTATTCAATACAATATTCAATTATTTTTAGGCCCCCAAGATGCCTAAATCTACAAACACACAAGAAGAGAAGGAGAAATGTTGAATGTTAGGGCATGGGGGTTTACCTTGGTCAAACCCCTTTGTAGGTAATTAAACCAAAATGAAGAAAGAATGTAATGAAGCATGCAAAAATGGAGTTAATAAATTTCCATGATGTTTGATCTTGAATTTCTACAGCAAGACATGAATAATTTTCCCTTAAATGTCTTAGGAAGTTATCTTAATGACTTGGAATGATAAAACATTGGCTTGCTTTACTTGATATGGAAGACAAATGATGAATGAGTTAAGTTGATGATGAGTTATGATGAATTAGGGTTTAGAGAGTTATATTTATAGGAAATTCACCTTATTTTCCCATTAATTGGATCCCTAAGGCTGACATGAACAAAAATAAAACTTAAATTCTTAAATTTCCTGCTCAAAACTCAAAGATGACCCAAATGGAATTGATTCACCACCCTGGGAGATTTAGTCCCACCTCATAGGGACTCATTCACCAAGATGGATGAATTAGTCCCATAGGGGTCCTTTTGATAGCTGGAATGTTGGGGAATGAGGAATTTTAGTGCATATATTAATTTCTTTAGGTATTTGATCAAATTATGCCTCGGGATGCACAATATGGGGTCATAGAGGCCTATTAATGATGATGTAAAGGTCAATTAGGGCCTTGGGACACATAATTCAATGTGAAAGTGTGATTAAATACACTTTATAATGCTATAATGAGGTCCACTTATCCTAGAAAGGCACAACATCTAATGTGAATGTGTAAAACACATTACAACACTAGATTAAAGTCAAGTTTAGTTTACAAGCCTTCTAGATTGATGTGATAATACAATTAAATACATTTTACATTGTTGAATTAAGGGAAAATAGGTTCATTAAGTCTAGAGAGGTGTGAAAGTATTTTACAACACTTTAGAACACCTTTACAAGACATTGATAAGTGCATTTTATTCTATTTGCAAGGGTTCGAGACCTAGTGTGGATGTGAAAAACACCTCACAACACCAAATCAAGGCCCCATTAAGTCCAATTTATCATTAGCTAGGCCGATGTTAGGAAAGAAATATTTTTTTCTAAGGTACATTTAGCCCTTGCTTTAGTGAGAGGACAAACTTTCTTCAAAGTCACACTTTAAACTAGACATTCAAGAGAGGTCCAATTGTACCAGTATGAATGGTCTAAGATAACAAAGATCGAGATAGTAGTCAAGCCCTCAGGATCTAAGATCCTAAGTCAAGCCGATATGAGTGCAAAAGGACATGCACAAGGGTAGCAAGAGAAGACTTGCTATCATGCAATGGCAAGAGATAGAAGGAAGAGAAAAGTGAAAATAAAAGGTGGATCAAGCTTCGACCATTTTTCCAACACATTATGGATCAGATCTAGGTTGTTTATCCAAAAAAGCATAATCACTCTAAGCCAATGGAACTCTTGGTTGTTTGTAAGGTGAGAAGTCCTAGAAGGTGAGACACATGTGGCTGATATGTGCTCACACACGTGAGTGGCCATGGGGAAAGTCATGCCTCAGAATGGGCTTCCTGCTCAACCATATCAAAGTTATACCTCCTCATAACTTTAATAAGGTGTCATAATGAAAATGAATTTTGAGCTCTATAAGGTAAGCAAACTTTGTATGCTTGATACTCATAGACAAAGAAGATGGCACCATAGGTATGCAAGTTTTATTATGCAAAGTTGCCATATAACAATTGTTGTAAATGCAAAAGTATTATAAGGTGTGTTCAAAGGGATTTTGCTTAGCTTGTGCAAGGTCTCATCTTAGGGGACATTGTGCTTAATGTCTCCAAGAGAGGATGTGTCAAAGAAGTATCACCCTCTTAGAGGGAATCAAGCCTAGTGACTCCACCAAGAAAAGGATGCATCACAAGAAGAAAGAAATTGCACAATGGGATGTGAGTATCGATGTATGCCCCCCCTTTAAAGCAGTTGCAAACATTGGTACTGTGAGCAATTTTTTTAAAGTAGAAGAAGGAGAACATGAGAGCTAACTCGAAAAGCCCTATCCCAAGTCATATGTTTCCTATAAGCTACATCATGAAAAAGGTAATATGTCACATGTGAGCCAACTTAAGGCATGTTGTCCACATCTCAAGCTTTCTCTTATATGTTCATGAAAGGTTAACGACTAGCCAAAGGAGACAACGACAAGTGGCATACGAGAAAAAGGCTACTAAAACCCTTGCCCCCACTTAGTGTAGGACACTTGGGTGAGCCGAAATGATTAATGAAATTATTTCTAGAGTGAAAATTCATATTAATTAGAGGAATTAGGTACCCCCATAGAAGGAAGAATACCAAACTCTTGAAAATGTTACATTTTACTACTCATAGCCTTACATTCATTAGTAGAATGGCCATGAACTCTATGATATGCACAAACTAAAGTCTTGTAATAGAATTTCTTTTGTGTTCTTGGAGTAAGGGTGATCAAGTGATCTTGGAGAAGTCTTAACAAGATATCCTCGTGATCAATAGTAGAAGTTGGTTCTATAGTTTGTGACAAAGATACTTCTTGCATAGATGTACAAGATGCCATATCTACACAAGACTCTATTGATTGTGATATTTTGGGCTCTCCTCTATAGGAGGGTATAAAATCTAACAAATTCAAATCATTAGTGTTTTGCGAGATGACATTTACATTAAGTGAGGATGTATTTGTTTGTTTGATGTTTTGGAAAGGAGAAGTTTCAAGACCACTAGTGTCGACAAGTTCAATATTTTTTATAGTTAAAGTGGACTTAGAAGCATGTTTTTTGAGAGTGTTGATGTTGAGTGAAGGCTTGGTGATTTCTATCAAAGGAAAATAGCCAAGACCATGAGTTGTTTATTGTGTGATAGGATCTATAGGATTGCAGATACCTTGTTCATTTGCACCACATCATTTTCCACTATATCCAAGTTGTTTCATAAGCTCATACCATTTTCCATAAAGCTTTTTCATTGCTTTTGGATTGGGTGGTGGTTGGTGATAAGCATCTTCAAAGGTGGTTGTGTAGTTTTTTTCATTGTCTAAAGCAGTGGAGGTGGATGCTTTCGAAGGGCCATCTGCTTTTTTGTTTCACTTAGTTGAATATTTGTGTATGATCTTGTACTCGCCCATGAATTCATGTTTAAAATTCAAGGAAGCCCAATCATCTTCTAATAGCTTTGTAACTTGTTCAATATGTTTGTGTTTGTCTTTTTGTTGAACGGGTTCCATTTGTGTGGCTGATGTTGATGTGCTCATGGTATTTTATTTGTTTTTCTCAAGTTGTAAGACACTATAAGGCTTAGGATTAGCGTCAAGTGTGTGGACTGTGTTATTGTAGATGTATTTCATTTTATGATGAAGAGTAGTGGGCACCTCATTCATTTCATGAATCCACGGTCTTTTTAAGATAAGATTACATGAAAGTTTATAAGTCATAAAATGGATTGGTGTATTTGATGTGGCCACTCCAACTGTAAGAGGTATAATGATTACCCCAAGTGGTTTCTTTTCAACATTGTAAAGTCCCTTTTAATAGATAAAGAATCACTTTGAATGTTCGATTGATCAATACCAACCCTATCCAGAAGGCTCACGGTACACACATTAAGGGTAGAACCAGTATCTACAAGAGTTCTCTTTATCCCTTTTCATTTGTATTCCGCAATGATCATGAAAGGATCATTTTGGTTTTGCACATCCAAAGAGGGGAGTTCACTTTGGTGGAAAACAATGTCATTGTTGATTTGGTGAATGATGGTTGCTATGTCAGTTGGTTGCACAATAAAAGAGACATGAACTTGTTGTAAGGTTGTTTAGATCATATTGTTATAGTGAGGGGAGGCTTGAATAAGGTCCCACAATGATATCTTAGCAGGAGTATTGTTAAGTTTCTCGAAAAGATCATACTCCTTTCAACCTAGCAAGAAAGGGTTAGGTAGGATTGGATTAGGCAAAGGTAAGGGTTTCGGGGTTGGTTGTGGTGGTTTTAGATTATTTCAAGTGTTATACATATGAGCAATGGTATTATGACTCAGTTGCTATGAAACATTATTCTTGGAAGGGTAAAGGACAAGTTTAGGTTTATTTTGACTTTTTTGTTTGTGTGAAGGTGGGTAGAGAATTAGAAGGTTGTTAGGATGTCTCATAGGGTGATCCCACAATATTGGTGTACAATTTTTGGCCAAATTGGACACTGAACTAATTTTTTTCTAACTAAATCTTCACTTTCGGGAACCTATAGCGGCTAAGCCATGAGGAATTTGAAGATGATGCAAACTAGTGATTTATGAGATTTTTTCTTTAGATTCTAAGTATATTTTTTTCAATTTTTTTTTGAATCAGATTGTACTTCTTTTTCCATCTCCAATTTTATTTTATTTTTTTAGTAAACACAATTTTTAACGAGTGATGCTCATTGTACACAACATAATATTTTTTCCATGAAGGATAAAATTCTTTTTTTTTCAAATTTTGATTTGTAACTATGAAATATAGCACTTTAATTTGTTTTTATAGTGTTTTATTGAATATTTTTTCCTTAGTCAAGTTTTGAAGTCAAACCAATTACAATTCAGACATAGGCGGCCTGTATACAACATAACTTTTTTTGTATGTATCAAAATTCAATTTTTTCTTTTTCATTGGATCAAGGACTTCGGTATCTAGTGCACTGATATTTAAAAAATATATATTGATAATCTGTTATTTTTCCATATGTACATAATAGAGAGCTTGATTTTTGGTGAAAATCCTACATTCACAAGAATTAAAAAATAAATATAATAATAAAATTAAATTTATTTAAAATTATAATTTTTGGGAAGCTTATAATAAGGACTACATACTTAAAAAATTAAAAATTAAATGAATTCATTTGATCACCCAAAAGGTAAATCAAAAGTGGTTTTTTATTAGCATTTTGATAGGTGTAAACGAGACTCCATTATAGGTATGGTTTAAAACTAGTGAGGTTCTATCCAACGAGGTTTGATCTAAGGTGGTTCGATCAATCCATATTCAATTGGAATCCTTCAAAAGGAACTTTTAAAGGCCTAAATCATTATATTTTCTAAAAATATGTGATTTTAGTGAAAATCAGGATCTCCTAGAAATTGTAAACCAGTATTGTGGGATCACCCCACAGGGTATGTAGTAGGTCCATTGATCGAGGGGGATCTAATGGAAACTTGCACATTCATAACCTCAGTGGTCTCGGTTTGATGTATCTATAGCATAGGGCAATTGAGAATCACCTTTTTATTTAAGGAAGACACATTATTATTGTTTCCTTTATCTAACACCTTGATATTCTCCCTAGAAGGAGAGTTTTTAGGAGAACTATGAATCAAATTTTCTTGACACTCATGGATTGGTTCTTCTAAAATGATTGAATCACAAGTAGGGGAATGATCAATGGTTGGATTTTTGTGTTTATCGATAGTGGAGAGATTAGGGGAAGACTCTATTTGATTGTCATGTTTCTCTAAGGTCTCATTCTCTTGTTCCATAGTATCTACCCTTAGAGGAGAGCTTGTAATATTTTCATCCAAGGTTGAAATTTGTAGTGTATCTGCATTGCAAGTGGGGAAGGCATCAAGAGAAGGACCACTATTATTTTCAAATAGAATGTTCCAAATGGTGGGAGCATTAGGGAAGGGAGGGTCAACATTCTCATGACTCTTAATAGGTATATCTTTTAACACCATCATATCTTTGTGGCATCAAGGTGGGGTATTAGGGGAAGTACATTGTTGATGGTCATGGTTATGGAGACTAGGTAAGGTGATGTTTAGAAATGTTTTTATGATCTCATGTTCTTGTTGTCTAACATCTTCCAAAGGGGAATGAGGAGAGAGACAATCAAGAACCTCAATTCTTGTACCTTCTTTCACCAAGATACCTTTGTCACTAATAGGAGAGATATTGGGGGAAGAATAAGTATGATTGTTATAATTGTCTACACTACCATTCTCACCAATGGGTAATGTAATATTAAGGATTGTGTCAATGGTTTGATTATGACTAACATGTTTTTGAATGACCTCATTTTTGTAATCAAAATTGAACTCATAAGAAGGAATTTTGTATTTATACAATCCATTTTTAACCAAATCAAAGCCACATCTATTGAAAGAAAACATGCTATGATCAAAAAGGAAAGAAAGTGCAATGCAATGTTCAGATGTAAAATAAAGTAATTGGTTGATTACATTATTCAACAACCTAAAAGATGAAATATTGGAAATGAAATTTTGAAATTAAAAAATGTATGAAATGAGCTAATATAAGCTAGATCTAATGAAATGCATGGTACAGAAACTTAGACAACTGATACAGTTAGGTAATGGCAGCAAACAAAAGTGCAGAAACAAGGTTTTCAGCTCTATAAAAGGTTGGTTTAGGGGTGAAAAGGGACTAATTCGCCCAAGGTGGTGAATGAGTCCCAGTAGGGATTTTTTTCAAAAAAATTAGAAATTTCTGAGTGATTTTGATGTTTTCTAAGTTGTAAGTTGTAGACCTAAATGCATTTTTCATGAATGCAAAATATGCAAATTAATCCATGCAAACCCTAATGCAAGGTCAATGCAAGCTAGATATATGATGGACTCCAAATAAAAAAATAAAATGTATTCTAAAGGTAGGTTCACCAAAATGAATCATATATTTTTGGGTGCTATGTACTTCTCTTGCACTCTTAGGGTTTTTTTACCTAAAAGGAGAGAGATAGGCAAAAAACCTAGGTGGTTCACTCAAACTAATGTAAGTATAATGGAAATATGAATGAAATATGCCTAGATGAGATGATATACATCCAAAAAAGTAAAGAAAGATATTGATTATTGAATGAAAACTAAAGAAATGCAAGTTGTTCGAAAACACATTGTGATATGCAAAAACATCTAGAAATGAAAGGAAATTGTAACAAAAATGGATGAAACTGAAGAGGTGCACCTAAGATATTTCTAGAGATTGGAAATGACATTTGAAATGCTACTGATGCTAAAATTTTGGCCTATTGGGACTCATTCGCCATTCTGGGCGAATTAGTCCCAAATTTGGGAAATTGTTTTGGAGCCTGTTTCAGAAAAATGGGTATGCAAAAATGCATAAAACCATGTTCAAGCCTAGAAGTGGACCTCATTTTCCATTCTGGGTGAACTAGTCCACTTTTGAATTTCTGAAAAATCCAAAAGAGGAAATTGAAGCCATCAGTCTGCTCTTCGGTTCCTAACAGCTGCCTACCTCTGAAAGTCTGATTTCTAGCACTGAAAGTCACTTTTAATGGATATTTTGACTTGGTCAACAAGTAGATGTCTTCAACAACTTTGGAATACAATATTCAATGATTTCTAAGCCCCCAAGATGCCTAAATCTGCAAACACACAAAAAGAGAAGGAGAAATGTTGAATGTTACCAGGCATGGGGGTTTTCCCTGGTCAAACCCCTTTGTACGTAATTAAACCAAAATGAAGAAAGAATGTATTGAAGTATGCAAAAATGGATTTAATACCTTTCCATGATGTTTGATCTTGAATTTCTATTGTAAAACATGAAGAATTTACCCTTGAATGTCTTAGCAAGGCATCTTAATGACTTGGAATGATAAAACCATAGCTTGCTTGACTTGAGATGGAAGAAAAATGATGGATGAGTTAAGTTGATGATGAGTTATGATGAATTAGGGTTTATAGACTTATATTTATAGGAAATTCACCTTATTTTCCTATTAATTGGATCCCTAAGGGCGACATGAAGAAAAATAAAACTTAAATTCCAAAATTTCCCGCTCAAAAGTGAAAAATGACCTAAATGGGACTAATTCACCACCTAGGGTGAATTAGTCTCACTTGGCAGGGACTCATTTTTCCAAATGGGAAAATTAGTCCCAGAGGGGTCCTTTTGACAGCTGGAATGTTGGGGAATGTCGAATTTTAGTTCATATATTGATTTCTTTGGGTATTTGATCAAATTATGCCTCGAGATGCATAATATGGAGCCATATGGACCTATTAATGATGATGTAAAGGTCAATTAGGGCTTGGGACCTAAAATTCTATGTGAAAGTGTGATTAAATACACTTTACAACACTAAAATGAGGTCCACTTAGCCTAGAAAGGCACAAAATCCATTGTGAATGTGTAAAACACATTACAACACTAGATTAAAGTCAATTTTAGTTTACAAGCCTTCTAGGTTGATGTGATAATGCAATTAAATACATTTTTTATTATTGAATTAAGGGAAAATGGGTTCATTAAGTCTAGAGAGGTGTGAAAATCTTTTACAACACTTTACAACACCTTTACAAGACATTGATAAGTGCATTCTATTTTGTTTGCAAGGGTCTGAGACCTATTGTGGATGTAAAAAACACCTCACAACACCAAATCAAGGCCCCATTGAGTCCACTTTATCATGAACTACTCCTATGTCAAGCAAGAAATATTTTTTTCTATTGTAAACTCATAAAGTGACATGTTTACTTATAGATAGAACATGTCAGAAAGCAACCATGTAGGAAATCAAGTGGAAAGTCACACAAATCATCGATAAATTGGAAGGATTTTAAAGGGCTCCCTTGGGAACCCTTCAAAAGAAAAGGGGTCCACTCATGGGATGCGCTATTTGAAAAGTGAGGTCTAGTCAAGGAGCCCCCAAGCTAGATGCCAATTAATTCATTTGAGATAAAATATTTCAATGGGGGTCCACTCAAGGGATGCTTCATTTGAAAGATAGGGAGGAGAGAGGGGGATCCTTAAGAAGGAAACACATCTCCATAACAAATTATTATTGCCCCCAGTATATAGGGGAGGAAAACCATGCAAGATACTTAGAAAATACACGTAGAGGTAAACCTTGATATCACTTGTCATTTGAAGAAGAGGTAGGTGCATCAGAAAATAAATGATTGATGGCACCTGAACCATGAATTTGTTGTATTTTATCCTTCAAGGCCTTACATTCACTAGTGGAATGGCTAGGCACTCGATGGTATGCATGAAAAGAATGTTTTTCTTTATCATGCTTATGAAATTTCTTACGTGTAGGAGAAGGAAGAGTAATCAAGTGGGATTTTAGGAGATGAAACGAAATATGATCTTGCTTAGAAAAAAAAAGAGGAGTAGGAAGCAACCATTTCCATTGTGGAGAAAGACTCGACTACACACAAGAAGGCACAAATACAACAGATAATGGAGGATCACACTTTTCTATGAGATCGCCATCATCCTTCTTAACATGACTGGCCAGAGTTAATCTCTTTAACAAAGGTGTGATCATCTTCCTTATAAGGAGGAGGATCAACATCAAGGACATTACAATTGTTGTTCACATTACCCTATGATGAAGAAGAATAACCATCTTTGATAGATGGTTTGAATGATGTCATCAGAAGGTGTAAGTGGTTTAGGTCAACTTTATGTTATCCAATGAAGGATTCTATAAATTCTGGAGAACCCCAAGCATCACCAAGACATGAATTCCTTTGAGAAGCAAAAGGAGTAGACTTAATATTTCTTGCTTCAGAAGGATCTTCTTCATGGATATTTATCTCAAGAGTACCCTTTGTAGTAGGTACTACTGGAGAAAACATCAACACATTGGAAGACACTAAAGGGATAAGAGTAGGCATAACCAAACCCTGACCAACAACTGCCATCTCACATAAGTGCATATCCTTGGGATTAGCCTTGACTTTGACTACTCGATCATTGTAAATGAACTTAATAGATTTAAGCAAGGTAGACGAGAATGCGCCCATAGAATGAATCCACGATCTACCAAGAAGAAGGTTATATGGTAATTTTTTGTACATAACATATACGAGGGTGGGTACAGTAACAGGTCAAAGCTATAAAGGTAATACTATTGTACCTGGAGATTTTCACCCAACATTATCAAACCCATGAATAACAACAAAAGAAGAACTAAGAGAAGACGAATCAATGTTAATCGTAGGCAATAGATCAATGCTACTTACATTGAGCATCAAACCAGCATCAACGAGAGTACATCTAATGTCAATTTTATTAATGTTAATTATGATCATTAAAGGGTATGCTTGCTTCTGTACTTTCAGAGGTGGGAGTTCCTTCAGATGGAAAGTAATATTCAACGAATCTATACGAATATATGCCATCAACGCATTAGCATCCGTTGGCCTATGAAAAGAAGGCAAGAGGATCTTTTGCAAGGCTTCTTGAAGAATACCTTATTAAATCAGAGCAGACTAAAGCAGGTCCCATAGTGAGATCTTAGCCAAAGTAACTTGAAGTTGCTTGACAAGATCGTAATCACCAGGTGCTTTAGTTGTAGGTTTAAGTGCTAAAGGAGGACTTGGTTGTTTATTCATTCTATTCTCATAAGTATGGGCTGATGAGCTTAAAATATGCTCATAATTTGGATGTTATGATAAACTTTTAATGGCTTTACTTTTGTTATTTCATGGTTGTTTAAACTTTGTTGAAACCTTTTATTGGGATATCCTGTAGCAAGATACTTTCATATTCCAGCAGCTCATTGTGTTGACTTGATTGCATTTATTGCCCCATTGACTCCCTAAAATGACTGGTATATCGTATACAGCTTTTGAATGATGAAGTAGATTTAAAATGTGTGATTAATGAATAGATATCGTGTATGTGCCATACGCCTTTTCTTTTGCATCTGTACCTTTTGTTTCACAGGTTGTTGAGGAATGATCGAGTCAAGCGCAGCCGATCTCAGCCTTGCAGTAAAGTCCATTTCCTGCACAACTTCGAGGAAGCTCCGGAGAAGACTCTTTGACCGAAACCATGGGAAAGAATTTTAATGACAGTCAATCTGGAAAGAGTGGAGCGCTAGATTCTATCCGAATTGGGATGAACGCATAAATTCATTATGAAGTTTGATCCTTGATTCGGGGATATACTTTACTTCCACGTCTTTCTTTGATTGGGTTAGTTAGTTAGTTGCTCCTCTGTTTTTAAATAAAGTTCTCCTCCTGCGCGAGAGGGAGGAGGGAGATGATAGTTAGAAAAAGATAGAAGTATAGTGATAACAGATATCATGTAAGAATCAGTATGATAATGAGAAACAGAATCTGGATGATCAGAGACAGAGTTTGTTGTTAGTTTCCACATCAATAAAGCAATGTATACCACTCTGTTTTCATGAATAAAGTTTGATGAAGTTCTGAGTTTAGCATCTGTGTAATTGTTAGATGCTTGCTAAGGGGGCCCACTTAGTAAGTATCTGTAGCTAGCTAGTTAGTTGTTCTTTTCTGTTGATCTTCAGTTAGCTTTCATCTTTGAAGTTTTTATGCAAACTCAGTCTTGTACTGCTCTTGTAGCATAGAGAATCCATCCATGTGCCTGTTCCTGCAGCATAAGGCCAATTCATGGTTTGTGCTTCAGTCATAGCTGTCATGGTTTCTGTTTTAATCAAAGCATAGTTGAGTTGAAGAACTTTGCATTACCTTCTTGTAGTGTGGATAGAATTCATTTCCAGTATTTATTTTTGCTAAGATTTGACCAAAACTAGTTCTTAGTGCATATATTTTTCCGCGCCATTTAAAGTATACGTCCCCTGGTTTGACAAGTAAATGAACGTCCATAGAGAGATATAAGTCACCTATTGGAATGTCCAATTCTTAGGAAAGGTTTTACTATGATTTTTATATCCTTTTGTGGGTGTGGCCATTTTTGGCGCCGTTGCCGGGGATGGCGTCTAGCTAGGAATTTGTCAGAGGTCATTTTTCGCATTAGTTTAGTTTGTTAGTAAAAAAATTTCAAAATCTTTCAAGCCACCACTCACCATATTGCATGCATAGAAGAAGAAGAGATGCACTGGGAAGGTTCCTCCCTGAAAATCTATTTATTGAACTACCATTTGACCCAGCTGACAACGAACCTGAGGAAAATCCATTCGCTCTGTTATTCCAACAACCAAACATGGCAAATAATCCACCTAATAATCCACCTACTGCATTTTAGTTTCCCATTGTTCCCCAACAAGATACCGACAATCTTAAAAACATTCCCTCTTCCTTGCTTCCAAAGTTTTATGGCTTGGTTACGGAGGACCCAGAAACTTTTCTGTTTGAATTTGATGTCCTCTGTCGCAGTTATGACTACAACACATACGCTCATAAACTGAAGTTATTTCCTTCAACCTTGAAGGAAGGAGCTCTCAGGTGGTTCATGAGTCTGGGAAGAGGCGTTGTAGATAGTTGGGCAGCTATGCAGATGAAATTCCTTGAAAAGTATAAGGAATATTGTAAGAGTGCCAGCAAGGGTGATGACATATTCTGAATTCAACAGAAGGAGGATGAAAGTCTGGAAGATTATATTTCTAGATTTTTGTTTTCACTAAAAAGGAACTCAAACCATACTCTTAACAAGGACTCACAGAAAATACTCTTTCTAAGGGGAATCAGTGATGCCTGTATAGACGCCCTGGACCTGATGGGAGGAGGTGATATAACCCAACTGCCTTGGGATGATATAAAGAAAATATGTCTTAACTATTCTCGAGCAATAGTTAAGAAAGGTCAAGGTCATCATGCTACAGTGGGGAAGTCTTCTTCTGGTGGAGTTTCTCGGATGGAGATAACAAATTTGCTGTCTGATTTCAAGCAGGACATCATTAATAATATGGCTACACAACTGGACACTATGCAGGCTCGGAAGAAACTTGCAGAAGCTGAGGTAGTTTTGGCCGAGTTCTGTCCATACTGGAGACAGTAGAAGCGTGACTGCAAATGCAAGATGGTGGCTAATTTGGACGCTAGGCAACTACCTACTGACTTCAAGCCAATAGAAGGTGATGATGATCAAGTGTTCTTTGTTGCACAAAGGAGACCATGGGCCCAAAGACAAGGTATGCCTCAAGACCCTTTAACTTTTGGTAATCCTTATTCTGGCTATAATAACTAATGGCAACATGCATATGGATCACCACCACCCTGGAATCCACCTCAATCAAGTTGGCCTAATTATCAGAACCAACAATGGCAATCTCCTCAAGGAGGTTGGCAGCAGCCACAAGGGCAATGGACCCCACCTTCAGGAAATTGGCAGCAAAATCCTCAATGCAGAGGTCCTCAGCAATGGCAAAACCAATCCTCTAGATTCCTGCAGCTTCCACAGCCACAACCTTAGGCCCTCATGCCACCTCCTACAGCAACTACCACAAATCCTGGCCCTCCAAAGCAAACACCTATGCCTGCCCAGCCCTTGCCAAATCCTAATAATAAGTAACAACAGCAGCCACAGCAGCCTACATATCTTGCCAAAGCAAACTAATATCAAGCTTATGCCTTAAATGTTAATGACATCCATTTGAGGTCTGGAACTACTTTACATGCTCCTAAACCACCTCTGATTACTGAAATACCAGATTTTCCCCTTAAAGAATCTACTGCACCTGCTGATCCTACTGAGCATATGCCTATAACCGATACAGTTTCTATGGAACCTATTTTGCAGAGTGAAGACAAACCACCTTTTCCTCAGAGGTTGCAAATCACTGAATCTAAATCTATGGAAGAGCCCACTTTTGACATTCTGGATCAGCTCAAGAATGTACAAATTCAAATCCCCTTATTTCAGGCTATTAAAGATGTTCCCATTTTTGGAAAAGCTATTAAAGAAGCCTGTTTAAAGAAGTCTGGACGGAAAAAAAAGGATCCCCAAACAATTCATGTTTTAGGGAAATTGGCTGATATAATGTTGGGAAATGTAGTCATTCCAAAGTATGTTGACCCTGGAAGTCCTGTAGTGTAGATACATATAAATGGCCAAGTTGTAAAAAATGTTTTGATTGATTTAGGTGCTGCCATTAATGTCATGACAAAGCATACTATGGACTCCTTGAATATTCCAAATATTAGGTCTACAACAACAGTTCTGCAGCTTGCAGACAGCTCCACAGTTAAACCTGATGGGATGGTGGAAGATGTAATTGTCACTCTTGAATCTTGGAAGTATCCTGCTGATTTTACAATATTATCAGTTAAGGAAACTTTAGGAGGGTATCCAGTTATCCTTGGTAGACCATGGTTAGCAACTGTTGATGCTTTTATAGGATGTCGTTCTGGAGATATGACCATTTCTGATGGTCAGTCCATAAAGAAATTGGCCTTGTATCCGCCTGCTAGACCTCAACCAGATTTGTCCCAACCTGTTTGGACATATGTGGGGGAAGAAACTGAAGAAGCCAATTCTTTGGCTCAATTAATGATGCTTCAAAATGATCCATTCTCACAACTTCAGAGTGAAGATGCTTTGCTTTTTCAAATTTTGCAATTTAACCCTGATACGGGTGGTTCATCTTATCCAAGTGGCAGCCATCTTCAATGTTTCCTGCAACAACCAAATTCTGAGAGTTCATTGCCTAAACTTCCAGCGATTTTTCATAATTTGCTTCCATAAGAGGTACAAACATCACCTATAGATTCTATAAGTAATCTCACGAAGCAGATAGAATTGTTTCCAGGTCATTGTTTGAATGTGAATAGCAAGCTATCACAATCTCAACAAGATGACTTATTAAAAATGCTACAAGAACAGCATAAAGATTTTGCATGGGAATATGGGGACATGCAAGGAATAGATCCTCGAGTTTGTACTCATAGAATATATATCAAAGAAGATTGCTCACCAGTTAGACAACCTCAAAGAAGAGTAAATCCAACACTTAGAGAAATAGTGAAAAATGAACTTCAAAAGTTGCTTGATGCTAGTTTTATTTACCCAATCTCTGACAGTCAATGGGTTTCTCCACTAGTCATTGTCCCCAAGAAAGGACGAAAATAGAGAGTGTGTGTAGATTACAGAGAATTGAACAATGCCACTAAAAAAGATCACTTTCCACTACATTTTGTAGACCAAGTACTAGACTCACTGTCTGGCAAAAGATATTTTTCCTTTTTGGATGGTTATAGTAGATACAATCAGATAAAAATTGCCCCTAAGGATCAACATAAGACCACTTCTACCTGTCCATGGGGAACATTTGCTTATTCAGTCTTGCCTTTTGGTCTATGCAATGCACCAGCAACATTTCATAGAGCAGTAATTAGTATCTTTGCTGATATATCTCATGAATGTATGGAGATTTATATGGATGATTTCACTACCTATGGAGTCATATTTGAAGAAGCACTGGTGAATTTAGAAAAGGTATTGACAAGGTGCAGAGAGCAAAATTTGTCTCTAAATAGTGAAAAGTGTTTTCTAATGATGGAAGAAGGCATTGTTCTAGGTCATCATATTTCAAAAAATGGAATTCAGGTTGACCTTGCTAAAATTGAAGTAATTCAGAATTTACAAACTCCTGCAAAACAAAAAGATGTCAGAAGTTTCCTTGGCCATGCAGGGTATATATAGGAGGTTTATAAAAGATTTCAGTAAAATTGCCAGCCCACTTTATGCCTTAGGATTTTCAATTTGAGTGGACGGAGGCCTGTGAAAAATCCTTCCTACAACTAAAGGACTTGCTTACTAAAGCCCCTGTTCTTCAAGGTCCAAAATGGAATTTGCCTTTTCACATACATGCTGATGCATCTGATTTTGGCATAGGAGCAGTTCTGAGTCAAAAAAAAAATTCAATTGAGCATGCTATCTACTTTATCAGCAAGAACCTTCAAGGTCCTGAGCTCAACTATACTGTTACAGAAAAGGAATTGCTTGCAGTAGTGTATGCTTTAAATAAATTTAGGCATTATGTCACAAGTTATCAGATATTCGTCCATACTGACCATGCAGCAATCAAATATCTGATGAACAAACCTGCCATTTCTGGTAGATTGGCATGATGGCTTATCTTGTTACAAGAATTTGACATTACAATTATTGACAAACCAGGAAGAGCTAATGTTGTAGCCGACTTTTTATCAAGACTCCAATCAGCTGCACCTGTAGCACATGAGGTCATTGATGAACACTTGTTTTCAATTGCTACACATACTCCATGGTATGCAGACATTGCCAATAATCTAGTAGCAAATAGAATACCAGCTCACTTTTCCCCCAAAAGAAAAGAAGTTGTTAATAGAGAAAATTTTTAATTTTTCATGGATTACAAATTGTTTGTTCTATACTGGACCTGATCAAGTAATGTGAAGATGTGTAAGAGAAGATGAGACTTATGATATCTTGCATGCTTTCCATGATGAACCATGTGGGGGACATTTTGCAGCAAAAAGAACAGCAATGAAGGTTCTTACAACAGGGTATTACTGGCCAACACTACACAAGGACGCTGTGGCCTATACAAGGAAGTGTGACAGATGCCAGCATATGGGAAGACCAACTAAGTCAGATGAAATACCACTATATCCGCAGGTCATAGTCACCCCTTTTGATAAATGGGGAATAAATTTTGTGGGACCAATTGATCCACCATCAAATGGTAAGTCATACATTCTAGTTTGAACGGACTATGTCACAAAATGGGTCGAGGTAAAAGCTATGACTCATGCTCGGGATAACAAAGTTGCTGACTTTCTGTATGAACAAATTTTCACTAGATTTGGAGTCCCCAGAGAGCTTGTAATTGATCAGGGAGCTCAATTCATATCGAATCTGATCACTGCACTAATGAATGACTATAAAATCAAACATAGGAAGTCCAACCCCTATCATCCTCAAGCTAATAGTCAGGCGGAGGTAACAAACAGGGAAATTGAGCAATAGACTTACTGAAGCAGTTTGGGCCTACAGAACTACATGGAAGACAACAACTGGGTTTACACCTTTTGAGTTGCTTTATGGGAAAATAGCCATGCTGCCCATTAAATTTGAGCACAAAACTTTGAGGACAGCTCTTGAACTCAATATGGAAATATCTGCAGCACAGAAGGACCGTCTCCTGCAGCTAAACTCTTTGGACGAAATGAGAAAATCCGCCCTACAGCACACAGAAGTAATCCAACAGCAAAGGAAGAAATGGCATGATCAACACATCTAAACCAAAAAAAATTCTACTGGAGATTGGGCTCTGTTATATGATTCCAGATATCAAGAAAACCAGGGTAAGCTCACAACACGCTGACTTGGCCCCTATGAAGTTGAAAATGTGTTCGACAATGGAGCTGTACAGCTGGTAACAATTGATTTAGTCCGTTTCAAATTGCTAGTTAATGGCCACCAACTCCGGTTGTACCATAAACTAGTCTCAAAGGAAGAATTCATGCAACGGTTCGTTTAGGTTCCTCCCGCTACTCTTCCTGCAGCTAAAGGCTTTAGCCTTTCTCCTACAGCGTTACCATAATGTTCAAAGAAAGCATGCCCATAATAAAGGTTTTCTTTTTAAAATGAAATCCCATTTTCCTCCATTTTCATTTATCACCTCCATCTCACTTCTTTATCTTCCATCCATCCATCCCATCCATCCATTCCATCTATTCAACTCATCCGCCCATGTCACCCATCCACTTCATCCATCTGCATCAACCTTAATTAAGATATCTGTCCCACTTGTCAATTCATGCAGATGTCGTCATCTTTCTTCACACGTACGTGCAATTATCAAGGTATGCCATATCTTTTCTTATCGCATATTTGATTTATTTCATTCCATTCATTTATTGCTATGCATGTACCGGTCATTATTACCCAAATATCTACTTGTTCTTTAGTACATGTGCGGACACATGTCATACTATAAGTAGGGGGCGGGGTAATCCATCTTTTAAAACCTGTCTTTTCGCCGCTACCATAACTGCATAAATGACCTTTCTTTAATACTTTTCTGGTACTTTCCAAATGTGATCGCATGTCATTTATTGCATGTTTTTCTTGTAAACTACGATTAAGACTGCTTGTTTAAAAAGTACATTTTTGGAAAAAAAAATGTGACGGCACGACAAAAGAAAAACCAGAACAGAAAGGGAAACAAAGAATTTGAATCTTCAGCAAGGGATTAAGTTCAGCTAAGAAAAAAACTGCAAATATGGGAGGTCAGTTGGTGCGACATGAGCCTGTAGCTCATGAATTGTTATTGCAAAATCCGCAAACAGTCCAAGCATTCAACCTCTGTGGATGGTTAAATTATTTTTTGAGTTTAAATGATTTTGATGAGGAGGCTGCTGGAGAATTTTTGAGAACACTCTCTGAAGGGGAAGCTAATGTATGGGGTCTAACAGTTGTTGCAACTGAAGACAGAATTGCTGAAGTAACCGGGCTTCTAGCTATTGGAGAAAACTTTTCTTCAGACGCTGCAGCTGCAAGGGCTGAGTTTTCAATGCTTGCTGATGGATCTCTGGAAGTCTCCAAGCAGGGATGCAAGCGCGTATCATTGCCTCCTCCTTATTCAGAGTATGCTGCTTATATAATCAGGTATTTAACCTATGAAGGCCGTTTCTCCTACCTGCATTCTCATCATTTTAAATTATTAAGCCATATGAGGCATGGGTTAGTTGTAAATGTTCTGAATTTCTTGTCAAAATTTTTAGAAGAAAGTTCCCACGGAACTCAACAGGGGAAAGACAATTCTGTCACTCATTATGGTCTTATTAAATTACTGATTGAGCGCTCTTTGAGGGATGTCTCACCTCTCTCCTGGCAACAATTTGTTGCCCAAAAGAGTTTGCAAATTCTACAACCCCCTAGGGTACTTACCCCATGGCCTCAAAGAAAGAAGAAAGAAATTGCATCTACCAGTAGAACAGGGCAAGAGTCATCTACTCCTGTAGCACCTGGTCCTGCAGCTTTCACACCTGAATCCTCTGCTAGGGTACAAACTAGGTCTGCCGCTAGGAGAGAGAAGGGTAAAACAAAGGTGGAAGGGTCCCCTTAATCTGACCCTTATTCTCAGAAAAGGAAATGCTCCTCTCCTGCAGCACCTTCCCCTACAGTCGTTTCTCCTACAGCAACACCTATTGCTATTACTAGTTCACCGTCATCCTCTGGTAGGGCAGAGCCCTCTAAACAAATAAGAAAGAGGAAAGCTATCGAACCTTCTCCTGCAGCCACACCAGTGCCAAGAAGGGTTTCCACAAGGAAACAATCTAAGATCTCCCCTGCTTCACCTCAACCGGAGGTTATTGTGACTTCAGAAGGGTCTGTTGAGTCTGAATTTAATGTTTCACAGAATGTGTCTAAGGATGCTGCTCAAAGTTCATTCGTTCCTGAAGGGGAACAAATTGAAGCAAAAGAAACAGGCATAATGAGAAAGGGTTACCGAATCTTGATGATTTGGCTACTGCTGATATGCAATTTTTTAAGGAAGCACAGACTTCTCCACCACAGCAACAAGAAGAATTTATCTTGCAGCAAGAGCAAGAACAGATTGAACAATTGAATGTGCCTAGTGAAGTTGTATTTCACCTTACAATTTGTAAAGCCATTGTTGTGTATAGGAGGACATTTTTAATTGAGTTTCTGAAATATGTTAAAGCTAATTGGGAAGCAGTTACATTGCAAACCCTGACTTTCCGACACATAGCCCAGACTGATATGCAACAAAGTCTATGGGAAGTGGAAAAGAAGAAATTGAAAAAGGAAATTGAAAGTCAGAAACAAGAAATTGCTGAGTTGAAAGCAAAAATGGATGAAATGTTAAAAGTAACTGGTTAGATTACGGAATGTAGACCACCACCCAGAGTTTATGCTCTGTGCCTTAAAGAACAGTTTTTATGGTTTCAATTGATGAGAATTTCCAGAAACCAAGATCCTATAATTCATTCTGCCAAAGAATTTTATGAAGCATACCAGGCAGCCCCTAACTGGTTAAAGAATTCTCTGTGTGAATTCTATTTGCATGGCTTTTTAATACCATTTGAAACATAATGGAATCCTCTTTTATATATTGGTGATATTCATTTGAGAGCATTTATGTCATGGGCAGCAAATGAGGTGAATTATGGCAGGCAGTGGGAAACATATGAGGAAGCTGAGAAAATTGAGCCTATTCCGTTATGCTCTCAAAGTTCAAACCCCTATGCAATGTTGAAAAATTGGTTTGCTCTGACATATGGCATTAATAATGTTACAGCCAGAGAGAAGATATTTGATATCAGGAAACAGGTATATGATGAATTCCAGGCACAACAATATTTGTTTTGGAGACTAGCATATACCAGAAGTGAGAAAAGATGGGAGAGATTAACTGTTGGGTTAAGGAAGTCTGAACCACATAGTCGCCTAAATTTTACAGCAACTCTCAAATGAACCAGTAGATATATTCAATTGGGACTTCAAACAAGATTTGAACTGTGGCTGCCACTGACATTCATACCCGCTGTGCTAATGTGGCCCCTCTATCCTCACTAGGCTACAAATCTTAACAATGAATTAGAAGACCGAAGGTATGAAAGGTGTCGGGATTTCAGAGGATTTTATTACAGGTTTGGAAATCCATCTCCGAGTCATGCAGCAACCACTGACTTCGGAGAAACCACCAAAAAAGTTAATGCTGGAGGACCAACATTGGGCTAAAAAGGGGGCAGTGATGAGCTTAAAATATGCTCATAATTTGGATGTTATGATAAACTTTTAATGCCTTTACTTTTTTTATTTCATGGCTGTTTAAACTTTGTTGAAACCTTTTATTGGGATATCTTGTAGCAAGATACTTTCATATTCCAGCAGCTCATTGTGTTGACTTGATTGCATTTATTGCCCCATTGACTCCCTAAAATGACTGGTATATCGTATACAACTTTTGAATGATGAAGTAGATTTAAAATGTGTGATTAATGAATAGATATCATGTATGTGCCATATGCCTTTTCTTTCGCATCTATACCTTTTGTTTCACAGGTTATTGAAGAATGATTGAGTCAAGCGCAGCCGATCTCGGCCTTGCAGTAAAGTCCATTTCCTGCACGACTTCGAGGAAGCTCCGGAGAAGACTCTTTGACCGAAACCATGGGAAAGAATTTTAATGATAGTCAATCTAGAAAGAGTGGAGCGCTAGATTCTCTCCGAATTGGGATGAACACATAAATTCATTATGAAGTTTGATCCTTGATTCGGGGATATACTTTACTTCCACGTCTTTCTTTGATTGGGTTAGTTAGTTAGTTGCTCCCCTGTTTTTAAATAAAGTTCTCCTCCTGCGCGAGAGGGAGGAGGGATATGATAGTTAGAAAAAGATAGAAGTATAGTGATAACATATATCATGTAAGAATCAGTATGATAATGAGAAACAGAATCTGGAAGATCAGAGACAGAGTTTGTTGTTAGTTTCCACATCAATAAAGCAATGTATACCACTCTATTTTCATGAATAAAGTTTGATGAAGTTCTGAGTTTAGCATCTGTGTAATTGTTAGATGCTTGCTAAGGGGGTTCACTTAGTAAGTATCTATAGCTAGCTAGTTAGTTGTTCTTTTCTGTTGATCTTCAGTTAGCTTTCATCTTTGAAGTTTCTATGCAAACTCAGTCTTGTACTGCTCCTGCAGCATAGGGAATCCATCCCTGTGCCTGTTCCTGTAGCATAAGGCCAGTTCATGGTTTGTGCTTCAGTCGTAGCTGTCATGGTTTCTGTTTTAATCAAAGCATAGTTGAGTTGAAGAACTTTGCATTACCTTCTTGTAGTGTGGATAGAATTCCTTTCCAGTATTTATTTATGCTAAGATTTGACCAAAACTAGTTCTTAGTGCATATATTTTTCCGCGCCATTTAAAGTATACGTCCCCTAGTTTGACAAGTAAATGAACGTCCATAGAGAGATATAAGTCACCTATTGGAATGTCCAATTCCCAGGAAAGGTTTTACTGTAATTTTTATATCCTTTTGTGGGTGCGGCCATGGGCCACCACTCTATAAGAGGGAGCCATAGAAAGATCAGGAGAGTCACTATCAAATGAAACACCTTTGATACAACAAACCCTTTTAGAAGAAGAACTAGTTGGATTCACATAAATGACTAGTCTCTTAGTATTTTGAGGGACAACGAAGACATAGATTGCATTTAAAGAATCATCACCACTAGGGGAATAATTATTTGAAGACATATTCAACATCGATCCAAACAAGATCAAATGTGGAAGGAGATTCGCCATGCACTAATGCATCATCTCTAGAAGTGAGTGCATCAGAACAAAGATGATATTCATCATTCACAAATGTAGCATCTCTAGAGGAGAGTGCATTGGAAGGAATAGGAGATTCATCATTCAAAAATTCATCATCTCTAGAAGAGAGTTCATTGGAATGAAAAGAAAGTATAGTAACATTAAGAAAGGTATCAATGATTTCGTCTTCTTGCAACAAGATATCCTCTGAAGCAAGAGGACTTTCGTGAGAAGGATCAAATATACCAAGTGAAATGGGAAAATCCAAGTCACCATCACATGCATGAAATGGAATATCATTAGCATTTTGAACAAAACTAGATACTAAACTAGTAAAAGAAGATATTAAATTCATTACAATTTTTTTAGTATTTTTTATGTTCTAGTAATTCGCATTTTCAAAGGTCTTTAGAGTAGAATTTGAGGTTGGATCTTGCGTTGGTCCTTAAAATTCAACTACTGAAGGAGAGGTATTTTAGGTATTGAACTAGTTCTTTAGGAGATCTTTCCAACAGTGCAAATGGTTTTGAATTCCAACCACCAAGTCAAAAGTTATGACCCTGCCAAGTGGGGGTAAATAAATTCCTAGTTTTTTGAAAAGTACCCTTCTTCGTGTCAGCTTCACCAAAATTTAGAGAAGTGGGATTCACTACTCACGAGTTCTCTTCATTCAGAGAGCCTCACAGGGCAAACTACCCTAAACTACCTCAAGGAACAACGTAAGAGTTTTAGAATCAGAAAGAGCAAATCACAAAGATTTTCTAGACAAACTGACGAGCTCTCAACCAAAGGATAGTAGTGCAGGTCTAGGATGACAACATGACATGCTGGTGTCTATCTAGTGTGTTGGCATCTGTACGGACCAAAAAGTGAGGTTATCATAGAAAATGACAAAGCGACTACTAGCATTGTAATTGCTAAGATCTTACAAAATGTGATAAAGTAACAGAATGTGATAGAATTGAAATAGAGTGAAATAGAAATAATAAAGATAAGAAGAAAGGAAATTCTCACAACCACGTAAGTGATGAAGCCTCCAACATGTGAATGTCTTCAATACCTACATGTGTAATATCTTGAGAAATTATTGGGGTTGTATAGGGGTTTGCCTGAGTCAAACCCTCGCTTTGGTGTTCCCACCTCCACAGATAGCTAGATAGAAAGAAAGAGTGTAACTAAAATGGAGAAAAGTGTGTGGTGAAAAAACAACTCGCTCCAGGAGTAGAACTCGCAACACCAACTTGTATGAGTGATAAAAGAAAACCCTACTCAAGGAGGAGAATCTGTATCACAAAAGAGGTGATAAAAGCAATCCCCACTCAAGGAGGAGAACTTGTATCACAAAGTATGAGATGAAATAGCGAGGGGATATGTGAAATCCCAAGATGCTCACAAGTATGAGGTAAGAGAGATAGATGCGAGAGCCAAGAGGGCTACAAAGAATTTTGTGAGAAAGATAGCAATAGAGAAATGCAGGAGCCAAGGCTGATGAGAAGTTAGAAGTTGGAATGAAGCTAGAGTAGAGGAAGACAAAAAATGAATTGAAGAGATAACATTTAAGGAGAGAAGAGAAGCAAAAAGAAGCTTGTCAGGCGGTTAGAAAGAATCTTGAGTCGTTACCACTGAGAAAAGGTGATGACAAGTGGAAAACATTATCAAAAATAGTTGTTTGAGCTTTTAAATGTCATAGGATGCTAGCACGACACATAGATGTTCACGCAGAGTGCTAGTGTCCCGACACATCACACTACAAAATGACAAGAACAAGAAAAGTGTAAGGTTTGATGCAAAGATGACATGCGAGGGTAGTTGTTGGAAAGGGGTGTTGGAGAATCCTAAGAGGGAAAAAAACTGATGCAGGGGCTAAAATGAGCCTACACAAGATGCTAAGGGAGTGGACACTAAAGCAGGTACAAGAATGTATGTGAAATTGCAAGGGGTGCAATTTTACGACTATATAATAATTACATTAAAGAGATTCAAAACTGAAGCATGAGAATGAATGAATAAGTGTTTTTAATTATGTTTGCAAGACCAACAAGTCTATGGGACCCAATAAATGGAACTGAAATTTCCTTTGCAAAAAAACAAAACAACTGATGACCCCTTTAGATGCGTCTTGTTGTTTTTTAACTCTTTGTTGATTTTGTTTCTTCTACTATGCATTTTGATCATGTCACTTATTTTCGCTATCTTCTCTTCAAACAAGACTGCTAGTGATTTAACTTTTAGCAAATATGTGTAGTTGTATTGGATGTTGTCATAAGCCTTACAGTGCATAATGTAGTGTCATTCTATCCCCACTAATCTTGAAGATAAGAAACAAAAAATCCTGTCTATCCACTCATCTTTGGGTACTTTTAATCTTCATGTTTAACATCCCAAATGGTGTGAGCTATTTCTTAACTAAGCTATTACCATTTTATAAGGTTCCACTTTAGATCTACTCTCACGTAGTATTTTTTCTCATGATAATAAGTGGGGTTAAAATGCATAACATAACTATCTCTTTTCATCCAATTTGTTTCATCCACATAATATTCTTGAATCTCCCTTTTACATAACTTTTAATTTCCACATTTGCATATAGAAACTCCTGCATTTTAATGCCCCATTTTTCCATCCACTTGATATTTTTCCTCATCCTCTTGCTCTTCCTTCTAGTTAAGTTTTCCTCCACCATAATTTTGGGCCAAAAATGTCTCCACATATTCTCAATTCTCTTGTAATAGCCTAATAAATTAATTAATGTTGCCACTTCCATTAGAAAGAGTCCAACCTCAGCTAAAACAATCTTCTTTATAATGATTTCTGGCTTTGATTGTGTGAGAATATTTGCATCAACATTTCGGATCACACTCTGTGATCCATCATCACGATGAGAGTAGAGCTAAAGGAGAGAATGAAAATATGTAGACCAAGAGCTATTTAAAAAGAACAAAGGCAACGAAAGGAGAGAGATGGGCACAAAGACCAAGAAGGACATGACAAAAGAGAAAAAAATTAATTAAATAAATAAATAAAATAATAAAAAACCCAAAGAGAATTAAGAAAAGAAGGAGGAAGAAGCACTAACACACTTAAAAAAGGCAAGCAAAAGAATTCCAAAATAATGCACCAAACCAAGAAGGCAAGACAAATGACTCACAAAAACTAAACAACAAGGAGGAAAGCAACCAAGTGAAATAAACAAAAACAACAATTACTAAACCAAACAAAGCCAATAAAGAAAAACACGAACCTAATAAACAAAAAACACAAAACCAATAAGATTACAAAAATAACAAAAACAAACCAATAACAAATCAATTCAAGACAAAAAACAAATGGGTATGTGCAGGATCATGATGTGCCAAAAAGTGGCGATATGATGGGTATGTGTAGGGTATGTGGTTCACGATTTTTTTAACCACAAAATTGATGAAAGGAAAAGGGTTTTTAAAGGAGATTCTCAGCTTTCCACCAATATAAATTATGCTTTACTTGGAATTTAATAAATTATTATTATTCATTTTCTATTTGAATTACGACTAAAGCCCTGATTGATCTGCTGATTGAAAAAGATCTATAGCTTTCAAACGGTATCACATTTTTTGAATCCAAAACATGTGTCACATTGTATGTTTTGTATAATATAGGATTAAAAAAAAAATTGAATTTTTTTTTTAACATTGATTCGAATTTTTTTTTTTTAAAAAATAAAAAATTAATAATTTACTTAAAAAAAAAAAAAATATGCATCACATTGGGGAATGAGTCATCTACTTATATCTAAAATATTATATAAAAATATTATCATTTTATTGTGGTTAGGGTGGTTAGACAAACAGCTACTTATTTTTTCCCTAAAATTTAAAAACTACTACATTGAAATTTCAAATTTTAACAAAATAGAATTTTTTTTTTTTAAAAACCCTAGTAGTTTAGAAACTACATTCAATTTTCTACAGATTCTATTCTTACATATTTTTGAAATAATATAGATAACTTATTCAAATTTTTACATCAAGTTGCCTAACTCTAATTTTTCTAAATTTTTAGCCACTTAAGGGCCTATTTTTTCCACAATGATCCTGCACCTACCCAAATACAAAACAAATGAAACTTAATAAGAAAGAATAAATGGAAGCAACCAATATATATATATATATATACATTTCAATACAAAAAGGGAAATTTTCAATCAAAATACAAAAAGAAAAAATAAATATATATATAAATATGAATTCAAATAAAAAAGGAATAAAAATTACAAAGAACACAACTAATTAAAATAAACACAAATCACCCAACCAAAAAAAATCCAAAAATACAACCAAACTACAATATGAAACAACCAAAAAGCAATAAGAAACAACAAAAAGAAATTTTAAATCAAAAAATATATAAATATATATATAGATAGATAGATAGATTCAAAAACAAATAAAAGAATAAAACGACAAAGAACACAACCAAATAAATAAATAAATAAATAAAAATAAAATAAAATAAACAAATAACTAAATAAACACAACACCAAACCAAACAATTAAAAAAAAATAAACAAATAAAATTATATAAAGAACACAACCAAATAAATAAATAAAAAATAAAATAAAATAAACAAATAACTAAATAAACACAAACAATTACAAATAACTAAATAAACACAACACCAAAAAATAGTAAGAAATTACCAAAAATCAATCTTAAAAAAAATACATAATATAATTATGTATATGTGGATGACCTAAAACAAATAAAATTAAACTAATACAAAAATAATTGCAATTATATATATATATATATATATATGGGAACCAATAAAGATATATATATATATATATATATATATATATATATATATATATATATATATATATATATATATATATATATATATATATATATATATGGTAAGTGTCACCATAGGGGGTGACTGCCTTTATTTCTCAAATGAAAGAGAGGTTACATAGATGGCTCGCGAGGCAAGTTCGAGGCTTTGCCATAGGAGTCAGGACGTTTTTCCTGAACAACAATTTCGTTGAAAGCCGAGTGATCAGAAGGCAAAACCAAGACAACCTCTAGCCGATCAGCACCATAATTTGCAAGCCAGTCTGCCGCACCATTGGCCTCTCTGTAGATATGGGAGATTGAAAAATTTAAAGCTTCTAAACAATGCCAGGCACGAGAGATGAGTTTGTTGAGTTTCCAATTATTACAAGATTTCTTCTTGATCCTATTAATGCAAAACATAGAATCACCCTCAATCTCTAAGTCGAGCTGGTTCCTCTTAATGCATTCTTCCAGCCCTCTAAAAAGAGTAGACATTTCTGCAACATTGTTGGTAGTCTCCCCACACGGCTCAGCTATCGCCCATAACGCACAGCCCGAATCATCTCTCAGGATACAGCCAATCCTCGCTTTGCCAGGATTGCCTCGGGCACAACCATCAAAGTTTAATTTTAATCTGCCACTTGGAGGAGCCGCCCACTTAGCAATATGCCTTGGGTGTGACCCATGTGGGTCAGCACCCATACCATAGCCAGTAGGGATCACAAGGCCTGACTAATTTTTGGACATTCTCTCATCCCAGGCAGTGAAAGTAGAAGAGCGGCAGCCTTTAACTTTATTGTTTACTACCTCCACCAGGGCATTTTCAATTTTGAATTTCAAGTCATCTAGAGGGGTTTGAAAATCTTTGAAGATCCTTCGGTTGCGCTCTTTCCAGAGATGCCAAACCAAGATGGACGGAGCACATTCCCAGATGCCGCCCCACAGGCCAGTAGATGGCCGTCTAAGCCAGCTTTGGAGAAAGTCAGGAAGGCTAGCATTTCTAGCTGCTGCCCAATTAAGTTTTTCCTACAACCAGCTCCAGCAATTACTGGCGAAGGGGCATTGGAGTAGTAGGTGCTCACAGGTTTCCTCTGCAGCTTTGCATAGCGGGCATCTAGAGGGCCCAACCACTCCGACCTTCTGGAGTCTCTCGCCGGTGAGGATCTTGTGGTGGAGGGCAGTCCAAAGAAACGCCCCAGCTTTAGGGAGGATTTGCTTACCCCAACAGAGGTCCTTACGCCAATCCATCGCCTCTCTAATAGCATTTTGGATTTGGTATCCAAGTTTCACCGTGTAGTTACTGGATTTGGCACCACACCAAACAATAACATCTGCATTTGTGTTTAATTTTATATTGTAGTCCTGGATGATTTTAACAAAGGATTGTTTGATTTTGGCATCCACCACCAGATTCTCCACGTGTCTCCAATGTGGTTGCAAGGTCATGGGATCAAAAGTGAAATAATCTCTAACTTTGGGGCCGATATGGGCAGACAGGAGCCTTCTTATTTCATTGAAAAGTATGTTATCTCCAAGAGGGGGCTGACCCTCCCATGAATCCAGCCAAAAGTCAGCAAAGGAACTGCTGTTAATGCTCCAAGAAACATGATCAGTGATGATGTGTCTGCACTCGCAAATATAGTTCCAGACAGCCGAGCCTTTAGGGGGATTGGCGATGGAAACTATCCGATTAGGATCTGTTGAGTCGAGGTACTTATACTGCATTAGCCTGCACCAAGGTCTAGAGTGACAGCGAACCATTTTCCAGGTAAGTTTGGCTCCCAAAGCTAAGTTCTGTTGGTGGATGTCCCTAATCCCTGCCCCTCCAGACTATGTTTCTTGGAAAATAGAATCCCATTTGATAAGGGGAATGCGATGAGTCTCATTCGAGCCCTCCTAAAGAAATTTCTTGAATATGCTTTCCATCGAAGATCTAGCTTTTCTTGTGAGTTTGAAGCAATTCATGCCAAAGATCAGCATTGCGCTGAGAATAGCCTTAAGCATTGTAATTCTGCCAGCAAGGGAAAGCCACTTCCCTTTCCAGGAGGCAGCCTTTGATCTGCATTTGTCAATACAATCCGCCCATAGGGAAGAATGGATGGCACCTTGGAAGAAAGGGGCGCCAAGATAGCAAGTGGGGAGGAGGTCGATTTGGAAACCGAGGATGGTGGAGATTCTTCTTTGAGTGGCATTCTTTGTATTGAAAAAGTAGATTTTTGTTTTGTCCTTATTTATAGTTTGCCCCGAGCATTTCCTGAAAAGTTCCAAGGACTCCTTAATGGATACAGCTTCATGAACGGTGGCCTCACCCAAGAGGAGAGTATCGTCAGCAAACTGAATGTGGGTGAACGCCTCCAAAAGTCTGCAAGCTTTGATTCCCTTCCAGAGGCCCCCTGATGCAGACCTCTATGAAGGAAAGAGGGCCAAGACCAATAAAGGAAGACAAAAGCAAAAAGAACCAAAAAAGAAGAAAAGAAACTAAGGGGAACAAAGGAGGAGAAAAAGGGGAGGAGGCCAACACAAACCAAGGGACTGGAAAAGAACAAGACAAGGAGACCAAAGCACGGGAAGGGAAGCAAGGGCACCCACCAAACAAGGGAGAGCAAGGGGATCAAGATGAGGAGGGTAGACGAGGGGTTTGAAGGTTGGCTATCAAGGGATGCCAAGCCTGACTCAACCTCCACCCTTCGTCTCGATTAAGGTTCAAGGGGTGGTTGTTGATTTCAATGGCTTCTTTGAGCTTCCTTTTGAAAAAATTATCCTCTTTGTGCAGGATTTGGGTGCTTTCAATACAAATATGGTGCTTTGTGGAAGAAGAGTGGTTGGCTAAAGCAGATTTGAGGACCCACTCATGTCTAATGTCAGCTATGTGCTCTTTGATTCTCATGCTAAACGATCGACCAATTTCACCAATATAAGGTGCACCAGAAGAGAAAATAACCTTGTAGACACTAGAGTGGAGAAGGATGTCCTTTGGGTCTTTCAGAGAGGGGAGCCGATTCCTCACAGTGGAGAGGAGTTTGAAAGCACATTTGAGACCTTTTTTGCGAAGGATCTTGGAGATTTTTTGGGATAACCCATCAATGAAGGGGAGGGAGGAAACATGGATACTACAGGAGCAGATGAGTTCAAAGGTGGAACAAAAACAATCCTTGGCTTGGTTAAAGGCTCAAAAAAAATTCTTATTAGAGTACCCATTTAGAATGAACATGTGACGAAGATGGTCTAACTCAAAGTCTAAGTTATCCTCATCACAGATTCTAAAGGCAAGAGTTTTAAGGACATCACTTTTTTGGCATGGGTGGTGATGAGAAGATGAGTGGAGATAGAGATTGGTGTGGGTGGTCTTATGATACACCTGATGCCTAAGGGAGCCATTAGGATTTTTGAGAAGAAGAATATCGAGAAAGGGAAGATCATTGTCCGCTTTGATCTATTTGGTGAAGGAAATACAAGGCACAAGGCTATTGAGGTGGGAATGGAACTCCTCTACTTTTTCCAAGCCATGAGGCCAACACACATTGGTGTTTTAGACATATCTTTTCCACCACTTTGGCTTCAAAGAGGAGTCAAGGGCCATGTCTTCGAAATGCTCCATGAAGAGGTTGGCAATGACAGGGGAGAGAGGGGAACCCATGGGCACACCATCGACCTACTCATAAATTACCCCTTGGAAGGAGAATAAATTAGACCTTAAGCACAAATCCACAAGGGAAGCAATCTCGTCATTAGATTTGCACCTAAGAATTTCAATTGAGTTAGGGATGGGAACCTTGGTGAAAAGAGAAACCACATCGAAGTTTCATATTGGATTTTGGTTGTTTTTGTTTTTCTTTTGTAATTGTTTTGGTTTGGTGTTTTGTTTATTTAGTTATTTATTTATTTTATTCTATTTTAATTAATTAATTTATTTTTTTGGTTGTGTTCTTTGTAGTTTTATTCTTTTATTTATTTTTTAATCTATCTATCTATCTATATATATATATTTATATATATTTTGATTGAAAATTTCTTTTTGTTGTTTCTTATTGCTTTTTGGTTGTTTCATATTGTATTTTGGTTGTATTTTTGGATTTGTTCTGGTTGGGTGATTTGTGTTTATTTTAATTAGTTGTGTTCTTTGTAATTTTTATTCCTTTTTCATTTCAATTCATATTTATTTATATATTTTTCAATTTTTTTTATATTTTGATTGAAAATTTCTTTTTTTGTATTGATATATAGATGTATTGGTTGCTTCGCCTTTATTGTTTGTTATTCAGTTTCATTTGTTTTATATTTGTTTTTTGTCTTGAATTAGTTTGTTGTTGGTTTGTTTTTGTGATTTTTGTAATCTTATTGGGTTTTTGTTTCTTGTTTATTGGGTTGGTGTTTTTGTTTATTAGCTTTGTTTGGTTTAGTAATTGTTGTTTTTGTTTATATCATTGGTTGCTTTCCTCCTTGTTGTTTAGTTTTTGTGAGTCATTTGTCTTTCCTTCCTTGGTTTGGTGCATTATTTTGGAATTCTTTTGCTTGCCTTTTTTAAGTGTGTTAGTGCTTCTTCCTCCTTTTCTTAATTCTCCTTGGGTTTTTTATTATTTTATTTATTTATTTAATTTTTTTTCTTTTGTCATGTCCTTCTCGGTCTTTGTGCCCCTCTCTCTCCTTTCCCTGCCTTTGTTCTTTTCAAATAGCTCTTGGTTTACATCTTTTTATTCTCTTTTTTAACTCTGCTCTCATCCTAATGATGGATCATGTAGTGTGATCTGAAACGTTGATGCAAAAATTCTCACACAATCAAAGCCAAAAATCATTGCAAAGAATATTATGGATTGTGGAAACTTGATATCGTTAAAACAATCTTATATAGAACTATGTTTTTTATTTTGAAATTTCTTGTGATTAGGTACTTCTATAATCTTTCTATTTTCCTCCATTGTAAAGATGACGTGTTGTAGCACCAAAATTTGCAACTAGAGAAGATCATAGGGATAAAAAGCAGCCCAAATAAATTATTCATTGTTTTATTTTCCCATAACTCATTTGATCTACATTTTTTTAGAAGAAATTAAAGAGCTTTACACCCCCTTGTATTTCTTTTTCCCTACAATTCTCCCAAATGAGAGTGTTGTAGAAATCAAGGCCCAAACACTTATATTCATTGATCACCTGCAAAGAGTTTCCCTCAAACTCAAAATTTATTTGCTTCCTAGCTCATTTCAAAGTAAAGATCATGACCTTAGTTTTGCTAATGCTCACTTGCATCCCTACTTCTTGACAAATAACTCTAAAGCTTTTAGATGTTGTTGCAGACTATTTTCTAAATTTCCCATTAAGGTAAGGCCATTTGCATATAGCAACAACTTGATCACATAAGTGGCAAAACATATCCTTCACTCCCCCTCCTTTCTAATCACTCTTCTAACTTGTCTATGTATAACTCGAACAATGTGGGATGTAAAGGGAAACCTTGCTTAACACCAATGTCACTCCTAAAGCATTTAGAAAGACCCATCCTTGTTCTAATTTTGGCTCGAACTTGATCATAAAGTTTGTGGACAACAACCTTGTGAAATTTTTTGGAATTCCAATCTCTTCCATTCTTTCCCAAACTTTGTTTCTAGGAACCATGTCAAAAGCCTTTTTGAAGTCAACAAAATGACAAAAACCTTGATTTCCTTGTTTATCCAAAAAAAAAATTAACCATGTGTCTAAGAGTGATGCAATGGTCATTGTAGAATGATTTGGTCTAAAACTAGCTTGCACTTTCACCCTCTTAGCCTCCTTAGCCCAAAGGTTGATACTTCATTCCACCAAGCTCCTAAAGAGCTTCCCAAGAGGGTTAATCATTATGGTGCAATAATTTGATGGGTTATTTACATCACCACTCTTGTGGAGAGGCATAACAATGCTCCTCATCAAACATATTGGGAAACCATGCCAAATGACCCTATTGAAAATCCTTTTGATATGTTGTGTTGAGAGTTCTAAACCCCATTCTAGAAATCACGCTTGTAATGCATCAATGTCTCAAGCCTTGCCCACCGTCAATGCTTTAATACTGACCTTGATATCCTTTGTGGATAAAATTTTATCTTTAGTGTTAATTTGCTGAGGATAGGTTTTATCTTGATCTCTTTCATTCAATATTTTTGCATATTCTAACCACTGGGCATTTGTGATGCTATTCTCATTGGTATCTCTAGTTTGTTGTAATTCCGTCCAAAATCCCTTTGGATTGTGCTTTCCAAGAGAAATTAATTCCATCCTTCTTACTATCATGCATTCCTCTTTTTTTTATCTCACTAATTTTTCGTATAGCTTTTTATTTGTTTGTTCCCTTTCATATATTTTAAACCTCCTTTTAGCTTCCTTACACTCTGCATCATACCATGGAGTTGCTAAAAAAATTATATTTTGGGATCTCTTCTACTCTTGGCTCTTTTGCATGTTATGAGAGCCTTGTGAATGATTTCTATCAACTTGTCACTATTTATTATGTTTTGATTTTTGTTGGCACTGTTAGTGTTTTTTACTTCCTTTATTTGTTTTTCAAGAATTTTTACAAATATGTCTTCATTCTCGTAAGATAGAGGAATTTTGTCTTGAAAGTCCCTTTTTTGCATGGTTGTGGACTAGTTATTTGTTGTGAAGCTTTTTGCATTCTAAGCTTTATGCAAATATGGCTATGATTAGATTTCAATTATATAGAGAAGCTCCCTATTTCAATGTCTATTATCCTTGGTATAATATTTTGTGATCCAATGACGTAATCCACCACACTTTTCCCATTGTGCGTATGACATGTGAAAGCTCCTGAGCTCAATAATGAGTTTATGTTGTTACATATGATTAAGTAATGAAGGCAACAAAACCCCAATAAATTTGCACCAAAAGACGAAATTCCACCCTTTGACTCTTGAGATACCCTTTTACACCTTTGAATTTCTTCTTCCTCTAACCACACTAGATTGCTATTATGCTCCTCTTCCTTACTAAAACAAAGAGCTTGGTTATTTGTTGTTCTTGCATTAAAGTCCCCAAGAAGAATAATCTTTCCTTTGACGCAATACTTTGTTGTCCATTTTTAGCAATTCATATGGATCTTCTCTATGTAGATTCCTTTTCTTGTACACTTTGAAACCATATGGAACAAAATAACATGCTACGATCCAAATTATAGATTCCCTATATGTTATCTTCAACCATATGTATTGGTTATTTGGGTATTTCTTTTCTATTTTTATAATTCTTTCATATTCTTTCCTAACTAGGATTATCACTCCTCTATACTTCTTGCCTTATTTTGTTAGCTTCCAAACTGGTATCTTTCTATAACCTTCGAATTCATCCCTCATGCTCATGTGTTTCCGTGATATCTTTTCTCTCTATGATGAGCCTCAACCCAAGCCCCCTCCTCCAAGGGTGGCCTCCAAAATTCCAACCTACCATAGAGAGTAAGAAAAGAAGATTCATAATATATCGTATGAATTTTTATGGAGATCCTATAAAATATGGGGTGCAATCTATGGAAACATTAAAAAAACGACCACTACGAGTCTGCCCCTATCGTTTATTGGGAGAGTGCGTCATATCGCTTATGTCATCTACATTACGTCATATGTCACGCGAGCTGGTCAATAAAATCGTATTTAAACCACATTATTTATAGAATAATAGGTTACCGCATGAAAACTCTCGTGAACGCCCAGTTTCTACCATTATGTCGGCGAATTCGTTCTTTAATAAAGTAAAAAACGCACGCAGGCGTACCCGTGACAGAGTGTGACATGTGAACACTGAATTAGACCTCCTCTTCACATATTCCAATCCAACCTGTTCCGATAAGGAAATTATTTAGTTATGTCCTTATTCTTGATGTAATGTAATTTAATGTCGGCTGAACATTAATCGAGATTCCCAGAGAATAATTATAATAGCTTTTATCAAATGACAATTACAATACATATTGGAGTTCTCCATATCATCAGACCCAGAACAGCAACTCTACAAATGCAAAAAGAGAGAAAAGTTGAAGAGGCATCGGAAAAGCTAAACTTCTCTTCACCAAGCCTGTAGCCAAAACAATCTTCACTTATTCGTCCCACTTTTACCTCTTCTCATCCCCCTCCTCTCCTATTACCGCCTAATATACCAGATCTGAAAGAGGCAACGGAAAAGTCTCTCTTCTCTTCATCAAGCCTGTAACCAAATAATCTTTCACTTATTCCGCCCACTTTTACCTCTTCTCATCCACCTCCTCTCCTAACACCGCCGGTCAATACTGCAAACGCAGCCGGAGGATGATCTCAATACTACTCTTCTAAGGTATTCCAAGTTTGTGGAGGAACAGTGTTGATTGATGTCCAGACGATGTGGGAATGAAGGGAAACCAATACAGATGGTGCGCTCTCAGATATCTTATTATTGTTCATGGTAGAAGACCCTCAAAATCATGTCAACGGTGGAGGTATGCAGCGATCATTGTTAGTAGCATTACTTTTTAATTTTTCTGTAATTACATTTTACGTGTAATAGCAGTGCTTTGCATCTACTTCATTAATCAGATCAATAATGTTTTTTTAAAACGTTATCAAGTCAGATTTCAGTCATTGTTACTTACCATTTAATCCTTGCATGGTTAGACATTTTAAAATTAATCTAGATCTGTCTATTTGATACGGATAAGATAGTTGTATTAAATATTTGACATAAAATAGTTTTAAAAGCTAAGCAAGCGTAGATTATACAGCATTTTCCATTCTATTCATTTTGACAATTATATTAACAAATCGTCGCTTTTACATTCAGCTTTTAACTTTTCCTATTCACTTTTATTCGTTTATTTATCTTTATTTTTTAGAAATTACTCTGATTAGATTTTATTTTTTAAAGATGGATCAATATTTAGAATTTTTTTATGCATATGTATTAAAGATTTGTATAATGTTTCAACAAAGAATAAATTATTTATTTTAATTATATATATATACATATATATATTAGAGGGGTAAATGCTTTTGACTTACCATAACATAAATACTCAATAATTACATCTAATGAGGTTTGAATCTCTATGGCAAGAACATCACAACAATTTACCTATCACACCATACTACTATTGACATTACAAATATTTAATTAAGTTGAAATAAATATATAAATTTAATTCATTTAAAAATTATTTTATTTTATTTTGTTTTCTATATATTAAAAAATTTAATGTCAGTATTTTATTTTAACAAACAATTATTCTGTTTACATCTTTAAAGAATTTGGTATCTTTATTCTATTATAAAACTATTTTATCTATTATATAGTTTATTTACTCTAGATTTAAAATACATGTTGGTTCTAAATAGTATTCCATTCATAGTCATGATATGCAATGTGTCTCTCTTCCTAGTGCCACTATAAATTATATCTCTCAACAAAAATAGAAATTCATTAGTGACAATGGTATTTATAGGTTAACATACTTTCAAATATTAAATTTGAAACTATAAAAACTAAATGTAAAGGTAAGAGGTATTTAGTTTTGTAATTAAAGAATAAATAAATTTTGATATAAGCACTAAAATGTGTATATCTTATGATTTGAAATGGAATATTTCTACGTATTTTTTTCTGTGATTAAAAAACATAATTATATTGTGGGGGTCATGTCTATAGATTCAAGTCAAATATATAATTGTGAAAATGGCCTATATGTATTTCATGTATTTCTTCTAACTTTTATAAAATCTAAGAATGGCACTTCAAAATAACTAGGAAGGGCTATTTTGATGTTGCTAGGGGACATGTCTTCTTAGGTCATTCTATAGAATTTTGTGTAAATAATATAGAACAACATTATTCACTCATGCATCTACTCTTACAATAATTATCGAAATATAGATTAATTCTATTGCACCATTTAAAGTGTTCTCTTACCTAAATGCTAATGATGTGCCAATATTATTTTAAGATGTGATGCAAAGATTCTAGTATGTGTAAAAGATTACATTACATACTTGTAAATATAATGACATAACAATAAATCATACTAATTTATGTTTAGGTAACCCTTGATAGGAAACAAACAGGTAAAAGTTAGCCAAGATTTAAATCTTAGTGGGCTAAGTTTATAATTGAGGAAATGACTAAGGATGTAGAAAGTGTCCTAACAATATGGCCAACAAGGAGATAGGGATACTTGCATAGATAAGTGTGGTTAATTCTTAGATAAGATGAGTATCAACCTATGTGCACATAAGCCTGACCGAGAGTTTCCCGATGATATTTTAGCTATTGCTAGAAATGGGGCTATTGATTACTTTAGGATTATGAAGTGGGTCTTTCATGAGGTAAAGGACCTCATCTTAAAAAATAGGGCCCTTACTAGTAAGTTGGAAGAAATGAAAGCTAAAGGCGCTACCCCAAATACTGTTGAGGTTGTGTGTACTGAGGAAAATATGAGGCTGATGGCCAAGCACCTTCAATGAAATGTTGAGCTCACGGACAAGATGAAGAAGGATAATGAGGTTAAGGTTAAGTTCCTAGAGGAAGAAATTAGCAAAATCAGGGACACTATGAAAACTATCATGTAGCATAACCACAGAATTGCTAAACATAACACCACTATCATGAGCAATATGGTTGAGAAAACAAAAAATTTCCAATAGGGATCTTTGGTTGTGGATTTGAATGTTGATAAGGAGAAAAGAAAAATTGAGGATGTTGGCATCTCAAAGAGGACGAGAGCTCACCTTAAGCGAAAGGTTGATTCTAAGCCCCAGGAGATTCAGGCTCTGAAAAAGGGCATCCAAGATATGTGCAACCTTGAAGCTGAGGTTGCTGATACTTTCAAGTCCTTAGGTTAGTTTTGGGTGTTTTTTCTGTGCTGGTTTTTTGCTGGCCTGTGTTGGCTCTGGGCTGGTGGCTGCAGTCTTCTCTTGGTTTTTTCCGTTTTGCAACCTTCCTATTTTTTGGGTACTGTAATGCTTTATCTTTCTTCTGCTTGTAAACTTTGTGGTTTTGGGTCCCTATAAAACCCATTTTTTCTTTTATCAAAAACCAATGTGCACATATGGATGAGGTAAGGAATGAGTGTATTAGAATGTGTCTAAGAAAATAAATAAATGGCATGAGGGAACGGATATTATTTCCACCAAAATATGCAAATTTTTTATATGTAGATGCATGAATACATTGTCCTCAAAATGGGTACAAAATAAAATGGGAAATGACATGGGTGTGTATATTTTTCTTTTATTTCTTTGAGAAATTGAAATTTGAACTATTTCAAAGATATGCATAAACACAACTCTTCTAGATTTTATTTTGAATTTGAATCACACAAATCACACCTCTATTGAATTTCTATAAAAAATGATAATATTTGTTATGAACTACATTTTCTCATATTTTTCTTTATTTATTGAGCTACTACATTGTGAAAATAAAAATACGTATCTTCGATTCCAATTGAGTAAGTACTTTATAGTTCATTTTAACTACAAAACAAAAATAACTAGTGCAAAAGATGAAATAATTCACCTACCATAGTAACAACATCTTAAATGTTTAGATGAAACACCCTCAACTATACAACTTATATTCTTGGAATAATCTATATCTATTTAACTTATCTTCTTCATATGTATCAAAGCATGAACATATGACATGAGAAGCATCAAAATTAATACATAATACATGAACCTACATCATTTAATATTTTTTTTTAACTAATTAGAAACAAAATAACAATATAGAAAGCCCATAAAATAATTATCTCAAAATAATACATAATTTTAAGCACTCAATTTAAACAAATAACCTAATTTTAACTTGATAAAATCTATACTTTTCACCAGATATATTCTAATGAATGTCATAATTTATATAATACTACCACTTAATGAATAAAGTGGATACAATCACATATCCATCACTTATTTTTTAATCTTCATTATGGCATTATCTTTCTACAAATTCCTAAGATGATAATGAATATTAATGTGTTCATTATTAACCACATTATTAATTTAATGGTGATAAAAACCAATATAATTAATTCTCACGTGATACAGTAACTTCTTCTCTATCTTGGGTGCAATATCGTTATCATAAAAGTGAGCGTAGTGTTATTTCATTAGATTAAATGTTAATAAATTTATTTTATATTTCAATTGTCATGATATATATTAAAAAAATTCTTATACTTTTCATCTTTGAAATATAGATAAAATTTATGTTGTAGATTTTTTAATGCAATCATAAATATACAATATAAGTACAAATGTAGAAATAAAAAAATGAATGCAAGAGAGTAGGCATGTGCAATTAAATTAATATTTTTCATTCTTTTTTATTTCGTTGAGTCTCTATTTTTCCTAACAATAATTATTGATCTAATATTATTTGACTAAATGTGATCCATTAAACCCCTTTGTCATCCTTCTATATCTTTAAGCTCTCATGTTAATTATTTTCTATTTGTATATGGGAAATGTTAGACTGAATAATTTATCTATTTACTATACTTAAGTGTATCTAGGTTGATGAGGTTAGACAACAACCTTTATGCCTCTATAGGTTACCAAGTTGTTTGGTAAACCTTATGTACATATCTTTTGAGGTTGGAAGACTTTCATCTCACCTCAAAGGTCACTCAACACTTGACATCAAGCTTGGTCAAATAGGTTGTTGGTTTGCACATTCCTAATGATCCATAGGTTGACACCTATAGAACAATTGTCCAATCATTTGTGCCACATTATAAGGCACTTGTCAATCCACATAATAGGCGGATTACCTCTTCCTTTACTATAGATTCAGGCTTTTTTATTTATACATTTGAATCAAGTAAATACGTCTTTCGATTGATCATTGTGCATTTTTTATCTCCAAGATCTCTTAATTATTATATGGTATCAGAGCTTTGGGATATATTTTCAGGCTGCAAAGTGAACGATATTCATTGTATTTTGTTTGTTTCATTTGTTTGTGCATATCAATAATCCACGATAAGTTTGTGGGTTCCTTCATCGAATTGACCCCACTCGTGGCCGTTTGAATCTCTAATTTTCTCAGTCTTTCATTTACTCACGCCCTTTCACCCACAGGGGCAGGCCCCCATTCATCCCGCGTGCAGAGGTTTGTTTTGTTTTTTCTCTACAGTTTGAGCAGCACAGAGGAATGGCAATTCTCTTTACGAGTTGTAGTTTTCTTTGTTGGAACGGAGCAAAGGAGGAGAGATTTGGAACGAAGTAGAGGAGGTTGCTCAATCACGCGATGGTCTGAGAGGCGACTATCAGCCTCTTCTCATGCTTCGCAGGCTACCTCACGCGGCCTTTGCGCTCAACTCTCGGTTTGCTCTCACGCCTCGCGGGGCAGTTCACATGGAATTTTCTTGCTGTGATTTGCTACCCCCAGCCATGTTTTGTAGCCCCACATATAGCCCCACACGTGATTTTTTGAGGCACACTCAGAGGCATTTGGGCAAGGCATGATTTGGATCTGCCTGCACAGCGTGAGGCATCCTCAGAAGCTGCGATTGGCCATGATCTTTTGGTCAAATTTGGAATCGAATAGGGGGCGTATCTTTCTTTGACGGGTGTCAATTTTCTCTCTTTTCTTTTCTTTCTTTCTTTTTTATTTTAACGAGAGGGATATCCTCACGATCCTGTCCACGATCCTGTCCAGCAGCCCACAAGCCCGTACCTTCAGTACTTGGGGCGAGCAGGGGCGAGAATAGTCCCCTGTGGGGGGACCCAACAATTGACAAGCCAGTCCCAACCAGGAGTGGAGTCGAACCCAAAACCAATGGAGAGCAAACCCACGGCCCAAGCCAACTCCGCTACCCGTGTCGGCTTATGTAAGTAAATGGAGGGGGACCAAGCCATGTTGACCTTTAGCCTTTGGTCACATGGATATTAAGCCCTTGGTCTTTTCCAACCACATGGATATTAAGCCCCTAGTCTATTAGGGGGCTTAATTCCTCAATTTTTTTCCTTTTCTTCCTCAAATTTTGGTGTAAATTTTTTTCAAACAATCTTTTGTTTTGCAAGAAGGCTAGTTTAATTTGTAAAGGGGAAAAACTTCAAAGCATCATAACTTTTGCTTGGTAACTCATAATTGAGTGTCATTTTATACATAAGTGATTTTTTATTTTTTCTTGCACCCAACAAGCAAACTATCACACTCGCACTATAAAGTGTTAGTTTATGTGACATTTGGACTAGTTACAGAGCACTCTTTGTAAATACTACCAAATTAAGTGTGGGGGCAGGGGCAAGGGGAGAAATAGTCATACGGGTTTTAATCTTATATTTTTGTTTTTATTGAGGTTTGAGACATACTTAATCTATGTGTTCTTAATCCACCTTTGATATAAACATGTAAGAACTCATAAACAACAAATAAGATTGTAAATGCAATCACATAAAGTCTCACAATAACTAAATATGTTCCTTAGGAAGGGAATTTGGGAATTTTGTACTTACACTGAATTATAAATTGTAATGGGGGGTTATGTAGAGCCTTGATTAGCCATCACAATAATGGATCGTCATGATTCTCACCACATAGTGTGTGTTGCCTTGATTTTCCATCACAATAATGAATCCTTGTGATTCTTGCCATATGCTAGTGTTCCTTGATGCACAACTTTTTTAAGTTTCTTATACATCTTTTGGATCTAATTTTGGGTCTAAATTCCTTGCACACTTTTTTGCTTGATTTCATTTGGTTTGCTTATATCTCTTAGCATTAAGGGGGGGATTATAATTGTGTTATGCTAATGCTTCTTTTAATGAACCAGTGGAGGAAACTTCTATCTTTATCTCTCGAATGGGGGATTACTTTAGTGGATTATATTTTTAAAGATTCCAGTACTCCATAATCAAAGTTCTATTTGTATTTTCAACTTCATAGAGTTTGATTTCCTTTGTGTATTCATGGTTGATTCCAACAAAAGTTACTTCATCTTCAGTAGAGTTTACAACTCCAACATGCTTTAGTAGTTCTTCATCATGATGTTCCTATAATCATGGGGCATCTTTTTAGAAGGTCTTAAGTCCTTCTCTTTCTCTTTTGGAGAGGAGTTTTGTTCCTAGTGGGTATTTTCCTTTACTTCACTTTATGAGAAACTTTATACATGTTTACCTAACATGGCCTCATTGTTGGAACCCATTTCTATCTATTACACTTTTTTTATCTCCCAAAGTATCACTTAAGGGTGGTGTTAAAGTGAATAATTTATCTATGCACCATATTTAAGTGTACATAGGTTGATGAGGTTAGATAACATCTTGTCTAATTGAATGTGCAACCTTTAGGCCTGTAGAGTATACCAAGTTTCTTGGTAAACCTCATATACATACATTTTGAGGTTGTAGGAATTTCCATCTCACCTCAAAGGTTTCTCAACACTTGGCATTAGGTTGATAACTTGGTCAAATAGGTTATTGGTCTACACATTCCTAGTGATCCATAGATTGACACCTATAGGACACTTGTCTACTCATTTGTGCCACATCACGGGGTAGTTGTCAATCAAAACGATAGGTGGATTGCCTCTTCCTTGCCTACATATGCAAGGATTCCTCATTTGTACATTTGGATCAACTAACTACATATTTGGATTATTCATTGTGCTTGTTTTTTATCTTTGTTATCTCCTAATTCTTATAGGCATGTCCTTAGTGGGCTCTCATGTTGTAACTATGGTGGCCTAAGATCCTTATAGTGATTATAAAGTAATGATATTAAGTGCTAAAGGATAAAATTTGATCCAAATTTTTCATGCACAGTGTGATTGGTAGTCATAGGTGAAGTGCATTGTAGGTAATTGATATTTTTGTTTCTTCTTGATAAAGTCACTATGTAATTGATTGTGGGATCATTATTTAACTTCAATTATGTGAGATACACCTCCCTACGTGTTTTCAAACATTTTCTATTAGTTGAAGCATAGCCACATTATCCTTTACTAACCCATTCTCTTTTTTCTCACTTGACATGTTGTGGTATCATCAGAGTACTACATGGCATGCCTATGCATCTCTCTATGTTCTAGTGGGTAGTTGAAACTACTTATTGCATAATTGGCTAGTTGATCTCTATGTTGTTTTTCCATACAATTGTTACCTTTTTATCTATTTTTAAACATAGGATTACCAAAAAGTTGGTTATCATGATCTTGATGCTATGATAGAGGATTCAATTATTGGTACAATGTTGTAGTGTGATAGAGGGCATATATACTTTCTTTAGTTGTGTCATTTTTCATACACATTATTTTCAAATATGTAAAGGGTCCCTAATAATGTGTATTTTCATGTTATCATTAGAATCTATGCAACTATTATATCTTGGGTTGACAATGTTGATAATATAGTTTGAATAATCCTAGGAAGTACTAGAAATCCTTATCTCTCATAGGATTACACCATCCATTAGATTTCTATAGAGAGAGTGCTTACGGTTCATGAAATCCCTTTATGCTTCAAGCTAGCATGTTAGGAACATGTTGTTCCATTGGTGAGTTGAGATACATGGATTTTTAGTTGTAAAGGATACAATACACTTCCAATTTTTTTCATTCTAGAAATAGGAAAAGTGAATTTATTAGAAAGGCTTTTGAAACATTGAAACTAGATTATGCAACCTTACTAGCGTCCTTACAACCTACACCAAAATAGACGGAGCCCTAGAACTAGGTATGAAAATCCATCAAATCATAATGAATAAAAGGATTTCATCAACTGTTGTAGACGCAAATGAAACAAATTTATGGAGTAGAAGAACAATATCATGCTACCTCAAATTACAAGAATTTTTTGGCCATCTATATTAAGAAATTGGTTCTTAATGGAATGGTGCCCAAGGTGAGAGGATCCTTTATGCTCTCTAAGGGTTAAAAGAAGGTTTTATGCAAGATGATAGTAAAAAATTCTACAAAGGTTGCTACTGCAGCCTTGTAAAAGCTATGGTGATAGAGAAAATAAAAATAGTATGGTTGTGGTGAGAAAATGAGATTCTATGAATCCAAGATGAACATAATAGTCACATGTTCATAATAGTCAACTCCCTGTCCTGCCCTAAAAAATGATGTAGATAAAACTTCACCAACTATTTGTTATGATCTACTCTTTTTTTAGTACTATACGTGCTACATTGACATATTGTAGCATTGCACATGATTGTATAACTATAAGTTGGCGTAAAAAGAGAAAATTAAACAAGGAATTCAATAAATTGATTGGGAAAATGATGACACAATAATAGAACTAGTTTTGTATGGTATTAGAGGGTTTGAAAATACCACCTTCGCTGTATTTTCTCTAAGTCCCCATTACTGGTGTATTTTTGTTGTTGTTAATGTATTAGTTTTGTGGGAAATTCTCTAGTTTTTATCTTGGATTTTGTCCATGTGAACCATTTGATAAAATAAATTAAAGAAGAATGCTCAGAGTTACTATAAAGATTGCAATGCATACACAAATAGAATTTTTTAAAATTTGGCTTTAGAAACTTTCAAAAACATGCAATTGACAATTGTAAAGCCAAATTCCATGACCCGTGTTAGCACATTCCATGCATGTTCCAAAATAGAGGCTTTGAAACAAGACATGAGAATAATAGTTGTTTTTAAATGATTCCTGTTCCTTTTATCTGATCAACCATGATGTGTGGAAAATGCATACTATTATACTATACCCATTCCAGTGACATTATTGCAAGAGCATTTTTCTTCTTTGCAAATCTAGAATACCAAAAATATTGTACTTTTAATGTTTTAGCAATGGAATCCTTCTTTTACGTCAAACATGTGACCTATTTAGGTAAGTTTTGGGATTTTTATCTATAGAGGATGTTGATTTTCTACACATTATAATGGTTTGGTTCTTATCACTATAGAAATAGTTGAAATGCCAAAATTCTAACATTGTAATTTAATGTCATAGCTATAGCTTATTCTATAATCATGAAGGTTCTCTACATTATTAGAGATTGGATGTCATTAAAGTTATGTACAAAAACAGTTCTAGATTTTATTTCTGGATATGTGATACTTGAAGTGTAGAGCTTTTGTAAGACAACTTTGGTAGTTTTTAGGGCTAAAATTATAACTTGAAACACAAAAACATAAATATTTGGAGATTCTTCATCAACACCATAATCAAGGGATAGATGCCCTCTTTGTCCCCTATATGTCTTGTTGTATTTACTTTATATCTTGCGAACCCAAAATTTGGAATTTTTGCTCTGAGTTTGCTATTCAGAGAAGCATTGCTACTCTTCAAATATTTATTGAAATTGTTGATTCTCTATATCCATTGACTTTTGATTTAAAGATATATTTTCTTCTCTTTTAGAATATTTTGCATGTGTTGAAACCTTGCAATAATCTCAAATACTACTCTATACACTGGCGTTCCAATCAAAATAACTATATAGAACTAATAACAAGGCCTCATACAAATCGCCTATAAAATTTATAAAACTTAGCTTAATGTGAGAAATTGAAGAAGAAACATCTAGAAGAGACTTTTGACCTTGGACATGGAAAGTTTCCTCCAATAATAATACAAACAAGTAATACCCATTCTCTTCTGCATGATTCTACACATCATCAAGCATAAAATTATAACAAAAACGTAAGGAAGTTAAAACTATAATGAAAAATAATATAATGTCATGTAAAATTAGAGCTAGTTTCAAATTTTCAATATGTTGATGTTATTGATAAAAATGATCTATGTTTAGCTGGATTGTGAGGTTATTAAAAAAGATAGGAATATAGAGAATTAATATTACATATAGAATGTTAGTATAACTTTACTTCCATCTCAACAAGACAATGCATTTGGCATTATTTATAAAAGATTTCTCTTTATAGGGTTCTAAATATTTCTTAATTTTAGAGATAGTTAGGTCGAGAGGCGTATCACTACAATGGAAGGCATCCATATACATAAAAATGTCTCCTTAAATCTTGCCGGGAAAATAAATCGTACCCGTTGTTATTATTATTGAATAATGAAAACGCATGATTCATCAAGTTCGATGCAAATCGAACAAATGAAACTCTGGACGACAATTCGACAAAAAAGGAAAAGAAGTCCCCATAGGACGCTCAGATAACCATCGGAAAAATGAAAGAAACGGGACTTATTCGTAACGTTGCGGCCATGCTTGACGAAGCCATGCTTGACAAAGATAGGTTCGTTCAGGAAGCCATGAAACTATTCGGTGAAATACAGCAGAAAGGAAGCATACCCGAAGTAGTCGTATACACAGTCCTGGTCGAAGGGTCTTGTAGGGTGTCGAAGCTCGACGATGCCAAAAGGATTTTCAGAAAAATGCAGAACAACAATATCGTGCCTAACGCCTTTAGTTAAGTTGTATTGACCCAGGATTTGTACAAGGATTAAAAGCTCGATGATGCCCTCAAATTTATACTGGAGATGCTCGACAAGGATTGGAAACCTAATGTTGCCACTTATGTAGCCTTGATCGATGGGTTTTGTAAGGAGCGGAGATTGGAAGAGGCCAAGGCAGCCATTTCTAATTTCAAGGCCAAGAGATTTCTCGCAGACGAGAGAGCTGTGAGGGATTACATGGATAAGAAAGGCCCAATTTTTCCTGCAGTTTGGGAAGTTATGTTTGGGAAAAGAAGATGACGCGATAAAATGCAGGGGTTCAAGCGATTCAGCATGGAGGAAAAAATACCTAATTCAAAGTAAGGGTACGAACTGTTACTCAATTGTATTTGATTTTAATTTTTCCTTGCTAATGGAGCAAAGCTAAAAGGGAAAATGTCCACATCTTTATCAGTTTCCAGAATAGAAAGACTTAATTGCTAGAATTTATATGAAGGTCACAAAGATCAGAGATAAATATGAAAAATGTGTGAAGGATTTATTCAACATGTGTACCTCTTCAATTGAGAAAGCTTATCTTTATGTTGTCACGATATTTGTAGTTGAGAACATTCAAAACTTAAACGCTCTATCTCTTTCTTCAGACCTCTGATATTGATGTGCTCAGAACTCACTGATCTTAAAAGAACAGGAAACCGTGGACTAGTCAGGGATATAAACATTTTCTATCTGATATTTAGCATTTTCAAATCACTCTCTTCATTATCATGTAGAGGACTAAAATATAGTAACCTACATTCCTGGACTCCGGCACATCTTTATTTTGCAGTTTTTTATACACCGAATTCAGATGTTTCCCATTAGGTGGCTTTGAGATCAGTACACAAAATGTCTGATAGCATTCCAGAGAAGCATACCACTCTTTTACTGCTGGGAGTTTGGCATAAACTCTCAAATTATAAGATTGTAAATCAAAGGCATCTGAGGCACAAAAATAATTCTATCGTATTGGGCCAACCAATACCATGTTATGATAAAAACCATAAGCATCTAGAGCCACAGTAAAGTGCATTCCTTGCGCCCATTCTGGTACCCTACTCTGTAATGGTATGTGTAAATCTTATTTGAAGAAAACAAAACAGAAGAGTCCAAGGAATGCTCTTTAACTATTGTTACGGTACTAGGTAGCATTCATTAGAGTGTGACCAATGTTTAAATCCCACATCGACTCATGACTCTAGCTGACATGTGGCAAGTCTGTGGCATGATGATTGTGGTGTATAATTCATTTTGAACTGGATTTACAAATCTTAAGAATGTGGGCCAAGCTCGACACTGTATTAAAGGAAGCCTATGATCTTGCCTAAGATTTACCAATTGCAGGGGAAAAAAAGTAGAACTTAAAGCCATATAGAAAAAGTTGTGTGAAAGGATATGAATATCATTGAAGATCTCGCTGCGAAAATTCTGAAATAAAACGAGTAAGGCATCAAACCACTCTTTTGAAAAATAAACTCTGAACCGGGGTCCATGCTGGAATTTTTCATGTAGGGAATTGCTGCAATGAAGGTCAAATAAATATATAATAAACAGATGGTCAGACTTAATGAGATAAAAATAAGATCCGATAGGAATTGAAAACAAGAAAAACATCTGGTATTGTAAGAATATCATCAGTACCAAACTAATGCATCACATTCACCCACATAAGGTAATCAGGCTGACAAAGAAAATCACGACTGCAAAACTAAGAACTAATTTGCATGAACTACACAAAAAATATAAGAACAATGAATGATAAGATGTGTAACATAGATAAAAATCACATGTTGGTAAATGCAAAGTCATTAGCTGACATGCAATGTAAGTTTATTGATAGAAATATAACTAAAACAGGGAAATGGTACTCCAATTGACTGTTGTACAAATTCAAACTCATGAATTTAAACTTAGATTGACTCGGAATAAATTGGTTCTTATTTTCCTCATATCATTTTCCCACCCTGCTTGGATGGGTGCATCATACAGAAATCTAGAGCAATGCAGACAGAGATTTGCGTTCAATTGGAAATCTCTGAATAGTTTTTCGTTTTATTCATAAGATTCCGCTATCCTTGCTTGGATTATTGTTATATATGGATAGCCAAAGAAAGCGAATTGAAGATTTGGATTTAATTGGGAAAATTCTGAATTGGTTCTCATTTTGGTATTGAGATCACATACCTCTATCATTCTTTGAAATTGCTTATGTGGAAATCCTGAGAAAGGCCAATGCTGATTTGCATTGAGTTGGAAGATTTTTGCTAGAAGGTTTCGTTTGGTTTTATTTGTCTTCAGTTTCTCTCTGGTATAACTGGGATTCAAATTTGGCTATCAATTAATTGAGGATATGCTGTAGTTTAGTTGTTTGTAATCAATCCAATATGGAATGGCATAAGTTTGCTGTAATAATGGTGCTTAGCTGTGAAGCTGCATTATTCAAGTTGGTATTTTGTATGACATATTTTTGAATTTCCGCAGTCCTCCTAACTATTGTTTTCTCACAGAACAGACCCTTGTTTGGTTTTTTCTTTAAGTTCAACAGATAAACTGCAAAGAGTAAAAAACGGGATTAGTAGCATCTGATGTTTCTCTTAAGTTTACTGGAGATAAGGAAAAAATGGAGAAATTAAATGGCCGTGAAACATATACCACAATTATAAAAGAGGGTCAAAAAATGTCTCAAAAAGCAGATCTAAGAAAGTTGAACTTTCTAAACATGAAGCAAATCTGCACTGCATCCAGGAATCAAAGCTAGAGTTGCAAGTAGAAGCTGAGTGTTTAAATGAGATCATAGACAAAGCAAAAACAAGACCAGCACAAGTTGATGAGGATGTTGCAAACATGATGGCATGAAGCAGATCTGCACTACATCCAGGCATCAAAGCTAGAGTTGCAAGTAGAAGCTGAGTGTTTAAATGAGATCATAGACAAAGCAGAAACAAGAGCAGCACAAGTTGACGAGGATGTTGCAAACATGATGGCCTTGGAGCTTGACGCTGTTGTAAGAGAAGAGTCATATTTAAGACCTTCACATGAAGCAATATATGATCTTCCATGAGTCCCCCCCCTTCCGGCTTCTTCCCCTATCGGTTCTGGCTGGCAGCCTTTATCTCCACTCTAAATGAGACAAATAAATATCCCAAGAGCTAATGGGTAAACCCGACCCCGTACAAACAACAGGAAAAGGCCTTCGAATATGCTTCTTGTTCGGTTGATTCATCCAAGCTTTCTTACTTCAACTCTCTGCTACAGGGAATATAGGATATAATAAATAATTTTCAATTATTTAATAATGGGACAATTTTCAATTGGATTAATCAATTCCTGACTATTTCACTTGCATTAACGGATCCCTGACCTTGCTAGATAATATATCTGGGATTCATTCCTTTCTTCTTGGGGAGAGATGGCCATTTAGCCTATTTGTGAATAATAGTGGCATGTAAAGTAACTTTAATTATGGTTATGGCTATTTGAAATTAATATTTCTTAGCCTCTAATTTTACTCTTAAAAGAGATATCATGTTCATTTAGATCATTAGGAGTAGCAGCTACGTAAAAACTCAGATGGTATACCCCATCATCTTCCGAAACGTGTCCATCATGTGCCCAGGATTGAGACATGAACACGAAATTGTATTTCCTTTTTCATCTTCCAAAACGTGTCCATCATGTGCCCACGATTGAGACATGAACATGAAATTGTATTTCCTTTTTCAATGGAATTAAAGGCATGGATTAATAAAATTGTAGAATCTGAAATAGGCCCCGCTTCCTAAACCAGTTGATTAAACCAATACAATTAAAGAAAAAGAGAACAGAACAGAGCAGAATAGAGAACAATATTTTTCAGACTCACACAAACTGTTTTATTTATGAGTATATTTAAAAGACTGTCTCAATACAGAGATACCTGAAACAGAACGAAGAAACTAAGTATAGAATAAAGCATGCACTTGACATGCGTTATTAGCTGCGTTGGAAGATAGGCAACAATAGGGAAACAAAAAATAGACTAAATATTTAAAACAGCCGCTACATGTAACATGGATTATTCCAATTCGTGAAAACGACATAAAACGGTGAAATAAAAGATGATGGTGGTGGAAAAAAACTAAAAAACAGATGTAACGCATTCTGTAGTGAATGCATCAATTGTCAACATACTCCCCCTTGATGCAGAGAGGGCTCACAATTTGATCTCTGAGTGTCAAAAACTGATCTTTTGCAACTGCTTTAGTGAAGATATCTGTTAACTATTCTTTAGTGCTAATGTATTTCAATTCTACTGCCTTTATCTGCACCAAATATCTGATAAAATGGTGTTTTAAATCAAAATGCTTTGTCCTACTGTGATGAACTGGATTCTTGGCTAGTTTGATGGCACTCATATTGTCATAAAAAATAACTGTAGGTTGAACTTGTATCTCTCCAATTTCTTCAAGAATTTTTCTAGGCCATAATGCTTGTGTACGTGCTAAAGTGACTGCAACATACTCTGCTTTTGTGGAAGAGAGGGCAACAATACTTTGCTTCTTTGAACTCCAAGTAATTAAACTAGAACCAAAAGAGAAACAATTTACACGTGTAGAATTGCGATCATCCATACTACCTCCTTAATCTAAATTACTAAAACCAACAAGATTGAACCTTTTAGAACAGTAGTAATGAATACCATAATTTAGAGTGCCTTTCACATACCTTAAATTTCTCTTGCCTTCCTTCATGTGTATTTCTGATGGATTTGTCATGTACCTTGAAACAAGTGAAACTGAATAAGCAATGTCATGTTAACCATATTCATTCCTTGAATTAAATCTGGCACATCATTTGCATTTGTACCAGGAGGGAACACTACTTGTTACAAGGAAGTTTGAAGCATAGTGTGATAGTTAGGTGAATTTTGAATTAGGTTACATAGGGATATCCTTATAGGAGTATTCTTAAGTTGTTCAAAAAGGTCATACTCTTTCCCGCTATGTGTAGGAAAATGGGGTGCATTAGGAAAGACAAGATTAGGCAAAGGTAAGGTTGTTGAAGTGGTTTGTTTTGGTTGCAAATTGTTTCTTGTGTTATATGTATGAGCAATGGTGTTATGAATTGATTGTTGCAAAACATTGTTCTTAGGTGTTTTGAGTGTAAAATGAGTTGGTTTTGTATTTGATGTTTGTGCGAAGGTGGGTAAAGGACAAGTTGAGGTTGAATCACATTCAATTCTCTTGGTTTAGGTTTGTTATAACAAGCCTTGGTGGATGAACCTTGTGAGATGAAATCCCCAAGGGCTTTATCTAACATGTCAAAGTTATCACTACTAAAAGGCTTAAGGCATAGGTTAATTTGGAAAAAGAGATTTGACATAGTCAAATAATTATGCTTTCTCTAAGTGGTTCATTAGTTTTTAGGTATTTTTGTTTTGTTTTCTAATTAATGTCAAATGTAATCTAATCTAATTGAACTATGAACTAATGTTGAAAACAATAATCTAATTCTATCCACAATTGCAATGAATCTAAATTAAGATAGGTTTATTCTAATGTATGCAACAAAAATTCTACAAGCTGAAATAGAAATGTAATAACAACAAATAGAAGCACAAAAACAAAGTTTTTAATGCTCTAAAATTGAGTTTCAAATCTGTACTAGGACTAAATCACCGAGAGGGGTGTATGAGTCCTAGTCAGGGTTTTTTGCATAATTCTCAAAAAAAATTAAGTGTTTTCTATGTTTTCTTATTTGGATGATATCTGGACTAAATGCAAATGAAGATTTCAAATGATTTTCAATGATGCAAGATGCAAAAATGCAACCTATATGCACTTTGACTAATGCAATATTTTGAAACCTTAATGCAAATGAACTAGTGTAAAATCTAATGCAAAGCTAATGCATGCTAGATCTAGGATGATGATGCTTTCCAAATCAGAAATGATGTTCTAAATTTAGGTTCACCAAAATAAAATAACAGGAAAAGGGGGACTTGGTTCTATCCTTGAAGAGATAGGGGTCCTCCTATTCCACTCTTGTCTCACTTAAGAAAACCTAAAGATCTCAATCTAATGATCTAAAGGGGAAAGAGATCTTGCAAGATGGTTTTCTAGGGTCTTATTATAAACTAAAGAGGAGTTCACCACCAAGCTAGAGCTTGGAAAGACTAATGAAACACAAGACCTAATTATGAAACTTAATGATATGCAAGACCTAATTAAATGACCTAGAAATGCAATTAAATCAGAATAGAAAATTGCAAAATCAGAAGTGTACACCTAGAAATCTGAATATGCCTAGAATGAGCTCTAAAACATTGAAAATGTTGCTATTAGGGAACATTGGGACTCATACACCACTTCTGGTGTATTAGTCCCAATATAGGGTTTCTAGACTGGAACAAGTTTCTGACATTGTAGATTTAGGATCTGTGAAAATCTTGAAATTTGTGTGTAGTAGGACTCGTACACCACTTCTAGCGTATCAATCCCATTTTACTTTTTCAGGAATTCAAATTCCAGATCTGTGCTCTAATCTCTTCCCTTCCTTCCAAAACTAATTTTTGGATCTGAACGTGTAAAAATATCTTCCTTAGGCTAAAAGTAGAGGGATAATGGAGGATGGAATCACTTAGGAAACAAGTCATTAGGCTTGGCTTGATCGCTAGTTGCATCTCCTCAACCTAGAATCCATCTTGATTCACCATAGGCAACCATAATAAACCCTTGAAAATGCTAGATCTTGAATGAAGATGATCTTGAAGACCTACAAAAGACAAAATAATGTTGCTCCAAGGCCTCAACTTTGTTAATTACTTGCTTTTGAATGCTTGTGTGAAGAATGCTTGAATTCTTGTGGATGTTTAAATCTTGAAATTTCTCTTCTAGAATTCTTTCTTAGATGAAATAATCACTTAGAAGCTTGCTTGTATATGCATTACACCTAATTTACCATTATTTAGATCTCAAAAGATGACATCAACCAAAAATTTGAATTCAAAACTTGAATTTCTCACTCAAACCCTAAAAAAGGCTCAAATGGGACTCATACACCCAAGGTGGCATATGAGTCGCACCCTATATTTTCGAGATGGGTTGTTAGAAAATTTAATGTTTTTGTTGATTTTTTGAGGATTTTGGTTGAAATAATCCTCGAGATCCAAAATAAAGGGTCTTAGGGGCCTATTAATGATGAATTAAAGGGTATTTAATGCAAGGGTACTCAAATAGGTCAAAATTAGGTAAGGAATTGTACTATCTTCAAGAAGGGAGTACAATTTTCATTGCCACACCCATGACACCGCAATGGTCACTTGGATGGACTACGGTGGAGCAATATCATGTGGTATGGTGGTATAAAATCCCATGAACTACAATGATCAATTGGAAAAGACTACGGTATAGCGGTGTCTTGCGGTATTGCGGTAACTAGTGGTGTGGTGAAGATTAGTGTAATCTTGCGATGGTTCAAGAATGACTCGGCGAGGTTGCAATTATGACTGTTTAGTGGTTACTAAAGTTGAAGAGTTTGTTATGACTGTTTTCTTGTAATGCTTGAGAAGTATGTATGTAATGTCATAGAGCATTGGAACAATGTGAGGAGAGATTGAATTTAGAGGGGTTATGTTGCTAGATTTTTCTCTCGATGAAACAAGATGTAAATCTCCATGTAAAGACTTAAAGCCTGCAAATATATTGTAACTATGTATTTGGTTGTTGAATAATACAATGGATCTATGCTTTTGGAGTGTGGGGATTTTTATCCGAAAGGGTTTTCCCCACATAAATCTTTATGTTCATGTCTTTTGTTCTATCTTTCATGTTCAGTGGTTTTGTCTATTGAATATGTTTAATGCATGTTGTTGAAACTAGTTGATCTTGCATGATTTTAAATTGCCTGAACTTTCCTCTAAGGATTATTGGTGGGAAATAAACTATGTTTGATTCCACTTCATGGCATAGTAGTACGTGTTTTTGAGGTTCTTTGATTGGGAATGAATGTTACCAAAGATACTTACTAATTTCAAATGTTTGTTCTGAGATGAATCTATTTCCCTTTATCACCACCATGGGGTGATGGTGTTGATGTAGAACCAAGTTGAGCACATGAAACACAAGGCGATTTAGGTGCAGATTGTCATATTTTGTGTTCTCCCATAAAGGATGGCATAAAATATAATAAACCCCAATCATCACTAAACCATGTGTCTGAAAATGAATCATTTGTATATGAATCTATGGACTTTGAGGGTAAGATTTTGGATTATTCATTGAAACAAGGCATAAAATCTAACGACCCACAACCATCACTAAATATTTTTTTGTAAGTGAAAGACAATTAGGATTAACATCAAGTTTTATGGGTTCTTTTGAGGTTGGAATGAAAGTATTACAGGAGTTGGAAGTGTTATGTTCATGTTTAACTTGTGATTTATAACTTTGTTCATTTGGTTCAACTGTGTATATCTTGTTTTTGTATCAAATTTCATTGTAAGGTGAAGAGTGGACGGAACTCTTTTCATATCATGAATCCATGGTCTCCCTAAGAGAAGGTTGTATGAAAGAGTTCCTGACATGATATGGATAGGGGTAGGAAATACCATTGGTCCGATGTTAATAGGTAATGTGATAACTCCTAATGGTTTCCTATTAACATTGTCAAAGCCACAAATATTAAAATAATTATGTCGAATAAGCCTCTTGTACACTCCAATTTTATCTAGGACATTAATGCTACACAAATTAAGACCTGCTCCATTGTCTATAAGGGTGCGCCTAAGTGCAATTCCATTAATACTCACCTTTATCATTAAGGCCTCATTCTTATGTTGTATATCAAGGTTAATTCATGTTTAATAGGGAACATGATTTCTGACTTTTTCATTTGCATACAATTAGAGGTGATTTCTACATCATTCAGTTTCATAGAAAATTGCATGTTATTCGTTTGCAAAATTTCTTTGAGCATCATATGGCATGTAAGTGATGTTTTTGTTAAATCCAAAAGAGTAATGTTTATATGATGAAGTTTCCCAACAAGATCAATCTCTTTTCTTCTATGTGAAGGGAAACTAGGAGCAATAGGCAAGATACGTCAAGGCAATGGTAATGAGGTAGGCATGGTTTGTTGTCTATTATATGTGGGTAAAAGTACAAATTTGTGTCACACTTTATAAAGGAAACAACCAACATTGCTCCGACCTTTAAACTTAAGTCACTGAAAAGTGGCATATATGTTTTGAATTTTGAAATGACGTAAACTAATAAAATGTGTTTTTTCTTTTTTTAAATTATGTGTATTTAAAAAAAAAATAAAAAAAATATTTGAATATAGCTTTTTATAAATTTATACTACAATTTTGTTGCTGATAAAATGCTGAAAAATGAAGTTGCATGAGATATCTATCTTTATATGTTAAATTTTATTACTTTTCCTTCAAAAAATTTGTGTGTATTTATAACTTGAAACTTTAGTGCATGGATATTAGTTTTTTAAAATTTTGATAAGTATATATTTTTTAAATAAATACTAGAATGTGTGTGTATTGAAACATAGTTGTTTCTATTTGACGTCAACTTTTAAATATTGATTATTTATTTAAAATAGAAAACAAATTATACTATCTTGATATAGATTCTTTTATCTAATGCATCATATTTTTTTCAAATTTTTTAATAAGTTTTAGTATTTTTGTTGACATGGTAATTAACCTAATAATTTGTTGTTGATAACCTAATTTTAGTAAAATAAAAATATAAAATATAAATAATAGATAAAATATTTAAATATATATATTTTTGAAAACTACACTTATGGATCTACACAAGGGTATTATTATTATTTTTAAAAATTGTTATTTGCATGGCTAGGAGTTCTTGAAATGTCAAGTTTTTGAAATAATTTATTTTTTCATTAAATTGGCTTCAAAGTGGTGCTACATATGGAGTTATCTAACATTTTTTGTTTGAAAAGTTGTGGAAATATAACTTAGCTAGAATGAATCTTACTAGATCATATTTTTGACCAAAATTGATTTTTAGTTAGAAATACTTAAATTTAGTTATGTTGATAAGTTGGCTGAAAGTGTGACACAACTTTGTGCTTTTACTTATGTGTGAGCAATGGTATTGTAACTCGGTTGCTGCAAAGCTTTTTAGTACATATTTTCCTTATAAAATTTGAGATAGCTTCTAGAGGAAATAGTTTAGGTGGCTCTCTAATGGGAGGCGACCTAGGAAGCTTACTAATTAAAGGAGATCCAATTTGTGTAGTCATAACTTCAACTGAGTTACCTAGATGACCTTCTAGTGAGGGGGAATCTAATGTGAACTTAACATCTTCATCTGTGTCAGCCACCTTAGTGTTTTTTGAGATAAATGAAACATTAGAAGAGGGAAAAACAAGATTCTCATGACACTCAATAATTGGTTCTTCTAGTACAAATCTACCTTCGTCACAAGTAGGAGAGGTATTCGGATAAGAACAATTAGGATTGTCATGGTTGTCTATGTGTGCATCCTATTGTATTAAAGATCTAGTGGATGATATAGGGGAGATGAATTCCTTAAGGGCTTCATCTAACATGTCAAATTCATCACTACTAAAGGGTTTGAATGATATGCTTTCTCCAAGGTTAACCATTTTTTGTTTATTTCTTTTGATGTTTTTGGTTTTTGTTTTTGTTTTCTAATGATTACAAAATGTAAACTAGCATATCTAATGATGCAATGATGAAAGAAAAATATAGAAATCTAATACTAATTTTAACTAAAATATGCAATAAAATGTTCTCCACAATTTTGCAAAATCTAACTAAATAATCAGTAATTTGAAATCACAAACATATGTTTCATGATTTTAATTATGATATCTGAACAAAGTAATAGAAATGAAAACCAGCGAGTAAAAAGCACCCAGAAAGTTGCATAAAATTTCTACACAGGGAATCATTCACCACTGGGAGAATGGGTCCCAGATCAAGGTTTTAGAAAGGTGAAAAGTACAAATTTTAAGTTGTTTTATCTATTTTTTGTCCCTAGTTTCAGACAGTAACTTCATTGGAATTATTTTCTAGAATTTAATGTCTAAATGCAAGTGAAATGGAGGAAAAATGATGAATTATATGACACTTTTTGAAATGCAACTATGACTCAATTTTTTCATATGAATGATGAAAAGGACACCACACAAAATGGAATATGCTAACATGAAAAGTAAGCTATCTAATTTATGCAATGCTTGAAAAATATCTTGTTGATTTTTGCTACTAAAATGATTTTGGAATTATTTAAAGATGACTACACTAAATGGATGTTTAGACCTAGATGCATAAAATATAACTTTCTGAAACTTTGAATATTGGTACTATGGGTTAACAAGAGGCCTAGGAAGTGCAGAAAACCACTAGAAAGCTCAGAAAAGTTTATTTTTGTAGGCCTCCAAGGAATCATTTTCCTAGTGGAAAATGAGTCCTGGTATGTTTTTTCAGAAAACTCTAAACATGATCTTGAAGTTCCATATTTGCACTACTTTATTACAACATGAAACTCCCTCTTTTGGATCCGGATCTACTAATTATCTACAAAAAATAAAATTGAAGCCTATTGGTGGATAGGGGTTTTCTTCAGTCAAATCCCATGCTTGGTAATTAAACCTTGATGATAAATGAGAATTTGAAACATGAAATGTGTGTACAATCCTAATATTAAGTGTGTCTAAGATTAAGATCTCTAATTATGCAAAATAAATCCTATCCACTTGTGTTAGAATGGGATCCTTAAATGGAACATGTGAAAAACCCAAGTGACCTACTTTAGAAGATCTCAAATCCCCTTAATAAGTCATAAATCTAAATATACCTCTCTTGAGACTACAAATAGAATGATCATAGAAGATGGAATCACTTAGGAAACAAGTAATTAGGCTTGGTTGAATTTCTTATAACGTAGCTCCAAGACTTCACTCTTGCTTGCTTCTTGAATATGAATGCTTGATCTCATCAAAATTATTTAGCCTCTTAGATTGATTATTCCTTCTAGTTGAAACCATGTAAAATAACCTTATATTTATAATTAACTTAAGATTAAATCTTGAAATTCAAATAACACAAGCCGACATTAGATCTAGGATTTTAAATCATTAAAATACTGCCAAGAATATGTTCAAAAGGGGGTGTACTAAGTTAAGGAGGAACCATTCATTATAGGAATGGGTCCTAGCATACTCAACTAGGACAAGTTTCGTGGATATGAAATAAAATGCCAAAAGGGGGTCCTATGACCTAGGAAGGACCTATTTTCCAAGTCATGAATGGGTTCTAGGTCACCATCCTAGGACTCAAACCTTTCAAAATTAAGTGTTGTGAAATATTATTAATGAGTGTTAGGATTTATCTCTTAGGAATGTAATAAATAAGGCTTTGATTTGAATTTAAGGGGCCAATTAAGGAAAATTTAACCTCAATTAATTAATAAAGCCCTGAATTAGTGTGAAAGTGTAAAGATACACTTTACAAAACCGTAAATAAGGCACCATTAAGTCCATTTTATCAGTTATTATTCATTCCAAAATTAAGTGTGAAAAAGGGTTACTTTTTTCTACACTACAAATGGATAGGTATGATTAGAGGAGCTAGGTTCACTTTTTTTTGGAAGCTTAGGCTTAGTTTGTGACTCAATTTTAGGATGTAAAAGACCAAAAATCTAAAGTTGTGTTGGTTGTTTCATGGAAGGATAAAATTATGCATTATTCTTAAGATTGTTAAGGCAATCATTTATGAACTCATGCATGTTAGCATCATCTTCTCCAATTATGTCAACTTCATGAGGACACTCATTAGGATTTGGGTGATCATGAACTGTAGGTTCAATTTTATTAGGATCATTTCCAAAAACACAACTAGAAACATCAACCAAGGAGAACAAAGACTTCCACACATTACTAAAACACTTGTCCATTTTCAAAGTTTCAGATTTAAAATAAGGTAATCTTTTTATTACACTATGCAAAAATATGAAAATGAAGTCTTGTAAATGAAAATTTGAAATCACACAATGCACTAAATAGACCAAATTAAGCTAAATATGATGAAATTAATGGAACATAAATTTTGCAAATAGTACTAGAATTTTGAAAGCAGCAAACATAATTGCAAAATGAAGATTTTAAAGCCTAGAAATTTGGATTATGACCTGATCAAGGATCCATTTTCCCTAGGGGGAATGGGTCCTAGATAAGGTTTTTGAAACAATTTTTTATAATTTTTAAGTGATTTTGAGTGGTTTTGATATTTTGGTTTGTTACAAGTAGTTTTAGATTCAATTTTTCTGTAAATTCAATATGAAATTGAAGTGTAAAAAGTGATAAAATGATAATCTAGAACACCTAATTTGATATGCAATTATGTTTCAATTTTCAAACATAAGCTAATATGATGTAAATGATATGCAAGATGACTAATTTTTTTGTATTTTTCAGATTTAAAGAATGCAAAATATGCAATCCTAAAATCTTAGATGCAATACAAAGTTCAATGCAAACTAGACACCCTCAATGAGACCTAATTCAATGCAAATGAATGTAAATAAATGGAAGATATAAATATAGGATGAAAGAGGACTCCAAAATTAGATAATTACAATGCTTAAAGCATTGGGTTCACCATAATGAAATATGGAAAAATTGGGTATTAAAATGAAATATAATGATGCTCTCTATTTCTCCAATTTCATTCAATATGCAAGCTATAATATGCAAATGAGTAACATAAATTAAATCTAACCAAACTACTAGTCAAAAGGTAGATCTAGAAAGGGTCAAATGTTGTGTACCTTTCACCAAAAGTTCTTTTTCAAACCTCACTAAGGAATCATTCACCCTATGGCGAATGGGTCCTAGCTAGGGCTACGAAAAATCAACTTTTGGATTTTTTTATGCTCAGTTTGCACTTCCAAATTCTAGTCGAACACTGTCAAAAAGATGAAAATAAAACTTGTAGCTTAGTTTATGTGACTTGACAAATTTTCTTGCATCTTTGAAAAAATTGCAAATTTCTTCAAATTTTATTTCGAAATGATCTTCAACATAAAATCTACAATCACACATCAAAGAGAGAAAAATGTTGTTTTATTAGGGAATAGGGATTTTCCTTGGTCAAACCCTATTTTGGTAATTAAAACTTGAAATGAAATGAAACATGAAGGCAATGATGAATGAACAAAAATGTCACAACTCACCACACCTTATTTGAAACCTTGGATAAATTTGCAAACTAGCATGAAGTGGCCTCAATGAATGTAGATCTTGATCATGAACTTGATGTGAAATAATTCCTTTGATATGCTTGATAGATCTTAAACACTACATCAACATATTAGCTCAAACAACATATGTGGTGCAATACATATTTGACATGACATTGGAATCTTGATTGCTACAATAATCTTCTATAATCTGCCATTGAATGCCTTAGAAAATGCTCTTGAATACTCTCAATAATGCTATTGTGAAATATTAGGATGCTTGAATCAAAATTGCTAGGTGATACTAAGTGAAACAACCTTGTATTTATACAATCTTAATATTAATTCCCAAAATTCAAATATGACAAGCTGACATTAAATTATAGATTTCAAATCATTAAAGTATCGCCAAATATATATCCAAAAGAGGGGTTCTAGGTTTAAGTGAGGACCTATTCGCCATGTGGCAGTTGGGCCTAGTACACACATCAAACAAGGTGAAATGCTATGCAAAAATAGGGTTATATTACTCAGTGAGGACCCATTCACCATGTGGTGAAGGGGTTCTAGGTCATCTACCTAGGACACACATCTTCTAAAATTAAGTGTTGTATATGTGGACGTCAAATCTGCAAATGGTTAGAAATATTAACATAATATCATCATGATAGTCATTTGAAACACATTACATTAAACATCCCTATGAAATAATTAACCATGCTAAAATATGCAAAACTAAATAGAACAAAAACAACTAATTGCAAGCATATAAAAACATGATTAAAATTTCATCTCATAGTGGATTGGTGCTTCTGTGGAAAGAAGCCCTTTCCCAATCCTTGCTAAGCTCTTGCTATGTTGATGATATGTTCAAGAGTTGCTATGTTGAAAATCTATAAATTAAGGGCTGATTCTTCATCAAATTGGAAGAGAGCTCAAAATAGAGCAATGTGGGATAATGATTGGACCAATGAGATGAGGCCACTTGTCACATTATGATAGGTTGAGGAATGTGCAAGTTTTGCACAATGTTCCCAAGAGAGGGAGATTCAAATTTGAATTTGTGAATTAAATATTGAGAGGGGGACATGAAAGAGAGAATTTATCGCAATGTCAGAAGGGACAAGTCAGCTTGTCATCATATTCAAACTTGAGGGAATATTCCATTTGAAAGAAAATGATGAATTTATAAATGAATTAAAATGATTTATTGGTGCAAGTGGGAAAAGCTAGAGGATGTGATGGGTGGTTAGGTTAGGTTAATAAGGATTAGATTAGCTTAAGTGATGATTAGTTGATTTTGACCCATTTGACTTAGATTTAGGGATTTAACACAAATCGAAGGGAGATGAAAGGTGATAAATATTTAGTTAAATAAATATTTGATTTATTTAGCTAAGGGGGATAATGATAGGATCGAATTAAATAAAGTTAATTTATTTAATTTTAGATGGATGATACTTAGAGATTAAATCAATTAAACTTGGTTTATTTAATTGATGGGAAAATCAGAACTAATTAAATGCATGATGTCAATTTCACGTGTCTACAATTTTCCCCTCTTTGAAGCAATGTACTTGTTGTGTTGGTTCAAAGAGTAAACTTGCCATGATCAAAATTCAAAACAATTATAATTTTTTTGGATGCCCCAGCGGAAAGAAGTATATTGGTACATTGCCCCCTCGAGAGATCGAGCAAAAAATATTTGATTTGAGGGTCAATCGTGCAATAAAGAGGTTCAAAATGGATGGTATGGATGATTGCAATGATGATGCAATAATGCCGATATGATTATGTAATAGATGTTTTATGCAAATGCTTAGACTAACAGATCTATATTATGATGATGATGCAAATGCAATGCATGTGAAATGATTGATATTTCCTATTATGTATGATATGAAAGATATGTGGCATGTTGACGGTTTGTGGATGTAGGATGGATGCATGATGGTGATGATGATTAACTATGCATGACGTGATGTTAGTGTGGAAAAAAAGAAATCAGGTAACGAGATGATGACAAGAAGATCCAACAAGTCCATGATCTAACGAGACTTTATTAGAGATGATGATGATGATAGATGGTGATGATTTGCTTATCAAGGATTGGGACTTTAAAAGGGCTACTTACCTTATTTTTTATTACACATGTAGATACGATGCATCAAGGTATAAAGAACCAGGATGGCATTGTACCTAGTGCGATGGACTTTGACTCGACCAATAGATAGGAGTATTCTTGTTCACACTTGACATATGAAAACCTTGCTAGGATGTGCCTAACAAAGCAAGTATTTGCCAAGTTATTTTACAAGAACATCCAACAAGCACAACAGACAAAAGATAATGATTGTTGCCCCATTCCTATCTCTCTAAATCCTTTGTTCGGATATCATCAAGAGGTCCTTGGAATGAGCGCAATAAGATAAATCAAAAGAAAAGATCAAGTATGCAAACAAGCCAATGTTCCTCATATCTCTAGTCAAAAGGGATTTGTTTTGATAGGATAAGAATCCAAGGTGATATCCAAAATGATGCCCATTGTCGGAACAATATATCCTAGGACATGCATTGTATAGGATGATGATGGGTTGATAAGTTGATTGATAGGCTATTGATATAAGGTTGATTGACATGTTTGAAAATGATCAAGAGTTTGATTTTTCCTTTAGAAGTTTGTTGCTTCGATTTTGATTTTGTATTTGAAGTTTTCTTTTACCGATTATTGTGATTGTTCCTATTTGTTTTTCAAAGGATGAAGGTGACGATCAGTTTATTATGGATGATAGATTATTGTGGGTGAAAGCGAGATGAGACAGATGGATTTTTTTAAATATTTGGATGTTTTGAAGCTGTTTTTGGTATTTTTCGAGATTTTACAAATGTTTTGATTTTTGATTTTTTTCGAATGTTTTGGGGTTTTTTTTTGAGATTTTATGAATGTTTTGGATTTTGTGTTTTGGATGTTTTGGATTTTCTTGGTTTTTTTATTGTTTTTGGATTTTTGTGTCTTGGGGGCTGATCAAAGATGAGCCTTGCCTACGTTTAAGCTCAGAGACAACATAATTTGGATTCAAATGTTTTTTGATTTTTTGATTTTTTTTATGCATGTTTTTGGATTTTGATATGTTTTGGATGTTTTTGGATTTTTCGCATGATTTTGACAATTTGGATATGGATATGTGTGATGATATCATTGCTCTGTTTTGGATTTTGTTGAAAATCAAGCTAGGGTTGATTGATCAAATTGATGGATTGATGATGATGATAACATTGTTGAGGATACACAACAATGCAAGGATTTGATTGATTAGGATTGATGATGATAACATTGTTGACGATGCACAACAATGCAAGGAATGATTGATCAGGATTGATGATGATAACATTGTTGAGGATGCACAACAATGTAAGGATTTATTGATCAGGATTGATGATGATAACATTGTTGAGGATGCACAACAATGCAAGGATACTGCTAAGCAACACAATGATCGGGAAGGATATCCCAAGATTATGGATTTTTTATTTTATTTGATTGATCATGATTGATGAAGCTTGATTTGGAACAAAAGTTGTTTGAATGATTTGATGTGATGTTTGAAGGGTGCATTAGATGCGACTGATAGTGATTACTTGGATTGATGTTCGATGAAAGATGAAGTTTGATAAGGAATGTCTACTCATCAAAATATGCCATGGGCTAGTGCTTCGGACTCTGGATCACAAATGATTTGACCAATTTGATTTTATTTTTTCCAATGTTCAGATCGCTACATAAGTTGGAGGATATAGATCAATATTTATTCTAAAAGCAAAATGTAAATATTTTCCCCCAGTGTCTAGCAATGTATGGAATGTCATGGATGAATGATTAGATAGGCGTATGGATGGATGGATATGGTAAGAACATAAAGGATGCCAGGGATTATCTTGCGATAAGATAAAGTGTTCAGATAAAAAATGCTTATTTGGATAATGTTTCATGGCTCAGATAATGCTCCATAGGATGGGATCAATGAAAATGTCCCATGTCAAGATGTTTACCATAAGCAAGTGTAAAGTGTACCCCAAAATTTCACCAAGATCAAGATAACTTGAATGATGGATGCAGATGGATGAAAACAAATTGGATAAGTGGTTCATGGATGAATGGATTTATTATGGCTAAGATGGATGAAATGTTGGATTTATTACAGATGGGATGAGATGCTTTCACCTGAACTAGTGCATGTAGATGCTTGATTCTACACATGATGCCTGTTTGCCAAGTTTTCATCATGGTACCTGCCCAAAGCGCCGCCCCTGCGGTTTTCACTAGAGGATGATTTTTTTCTCTTTACTATTTTCAATCCTTTTCCTGATTTTTTTTGGATTTTCATATTTTTTGTTTTCTTCTTCTTTTTTTTAATTTTTCTGATAGATTTTAGGCTTATGCTAAAGCACAAGTTGTTGTTGATGTAGATTCCCCTTTCATAATGTGCCATCGATATCCTACTTGAAGAAGTTGCTTTGCTAAGATACATGCACTTGAATGCAAGTTTTGGGATTCTTGATCTGCTTTATTGATACCAGGGTTAACTCTGTCTCTTTGCGCACATGATGATAGAGTGCCTTCAAAATCCTTATGATGAAGGGTCGTTGGTCAATTTGAGAATTGGATATCATGCATGGAGGAATGGATGGAGTGTGTTTAGGGATAAGAGATGGGTTGGTTGACAGTTTGGAACCTTTGACTCTCCAAACTTGGGAAGATGAGCAATGATGTGTGGATATGAAAGTGTGCATGGAATTAGGACCAACTGCTTGATACACTTTGTATATCACTTGAAAAGCCTTCTTTTGCTTTTGCAGACATCTTTGATGGATACTTTTCGCTTTTTTATTTTTCCCCATAGTTTCTTTAACTGATGGAGTTTGATAGGGATGATCTTTCTTTGTATTCTTTGGTATCCATGTGTATTTGATTTGTCCATTATGCTTCTCAGTTTCTTTTTCTTTGATAATGTTCTTCGTATTTTGATTCAAATCTTTCTTTTGAATTTGGTCCCAATTCATGGATGGGGTGATGGGTGGAAGAAGATTCATGATGTGACTGGTTGTACAGTATTGGCATCAGTTTCATCATAAGGATTCTTCGTGTTCCCTATGTTGATGTTTTCTTGAGACAAAGTTACCCCCAGTATGGTGGTTGTAGTACCTTCATTCTTTGATTTTTCCTGTTTTGAGAGCTCTTGTTCAATAAGGGTTCTCTGATAGATAGCCACTATAGATGACATTAGTTCAATTTGTTGCTCTGGTAACTCTAGAATATCCTATTCTATCTGACTTGATTCCTTGAGTGGATAATGTTGGATACCTTCATACATGATGTCTTTAGTCTAGATTTTGGATATATCTGATCCTAATGTTGACAACTCTATTTGACTATATGAATCAACATCTTGCTCTTTTTGTGTAACAATGTCAGGAATAAAGGGATCTTGTTTTGAATGAAGATCATCTATGTGTCCATCCATAGAAAGCATCTCATGGGTAGATGGAGGAGTATGTGCATCGTGCATAGATAGGAGAGTGTCCATTAGATCATTGTAGTATCTTAGGGATACAAATTTCTGATTTTGAATGATTTTGGAGTTGCTTTCAACATGCTTTGGATCAAGTTTTTGACATGGGTCAGTTTCAAACGATGGATTGCTTACAAAGGGTTCTTGGATGTCATCATGAGGCATGGGGAATGGCTCAATATCCTCTTGATCTTTGAGGAGACTTGGATCAAGTGTCAAGTTGAGGATTCCTTCAGTATCTATAACCATGAAGTCAAAGGGGGTCAACATGTCTTGGAAAGGACCACTACTAGACTTTGGTGAAAGATGTTGATCATGCTTTGGAATGAATTCTTGAGATATGTCTTCTAACTCATAAGGTGATGTAGAGACATTTTCAACATGATCATAGGTCAATGGATCATGCATTATGTCAATAGGATCAAATAATCCTAACACTCCTTGAAATAGATTACTAAAAAGTGGCTCTTGATGTATGGTGAGTTGATCATCGGATGGGGTGGAAACATCTTCAAGGTGTTCATCGATGGAGAGATCTTGATCATTGCTTTCAAGAATTGTGGGTGAGAGATTGTGAATGTCTTCAACCATAGGGTCAAGTGATGTTGACATTTCTTTAATTGGATCATTGTCTAGTATTGTTGGTGGATTTTGATCATGTTTGAAAAGTGACTCTTGACCTATGTTGATTTGATCTTCGAACAAGATAGAAACATCTTCCATGGGATCTTTGATGGATAGATCTTGGTCATTGCTTTCAGCAATTGTGGTGGGGAGATTGTCAATGCTATCACCAATGGTTGAATGTTCATTGTTATCCCCAATAGTTATCATTTTTTGTGTTTGTGCTTGTGTTTGTTGGGTATCTTGAGAGGCTTGTTGCACTTTTTGAGCTCGTGTTGGTTATTGCATGGCTAGATATTGTTGGATGGCCTTTTGGTAGGCCTGGTGAGCTTTTAGTGCAATGTTATATTGTCTTGATGCGTTTGGTTTTGGTGGTAGCGGTGGTGGATTCAAAATTGTGTTGGATGTAGTGACAAGTGGTTGACATACGCTTGAAGTGATCATGGTAGTGAGGGGTTGAGATGTGATGGGTGTGATAGGGGTGGTTGGAGTGATCGAGGTGATAGGAATGGTCAGAATGACCAAGGTGATAGGTCTTTGGGAGACCATATTTTGATTTTCTGGGATTGATGTTGTCATTTGATTAGATACCATCCATTGGTGTGATGTTGATGGTATTTTCAAAGGATTTGACTTGATGGTTTGATTGGTGTTAGGTAGATTGATTTGGATGGAGTGATTGCTTTTAGGTAAAGGGGGAAGCCCTAAACCAAGGAATGATGTTGATATGGGTTATGATGGTGGAGATGTCTCTTGGCACAATTACTCAACTATTTTGGTAAGTGTAGCAATTTGATCTCGCCAAATTTGATCTTGGTTTCGATCTTGACTCCCTTGATATAGTTGATTTGGTTTTTGTTCAAGCAAATTTGGGATGCATTCTTGTGATTTTTGAATGGGATCATGGACCAATTGATTTTGGACAATGCTCTGATTTGGGATGATAGGTTGAAATTGACCATTGTTGATGTTAGGAATCACATTGCCTTGTTTTAGGTAACTTTGATTTTTCATGGTGCTACCTTGACTTGGATTGATACACGGAGTCATTAACATCTTGTTTGGACTTTGGACAACATTTGTATGATTCACAAACATATTTATCCCAAGGTTTTTCGGATTCATGTTTGGTAAAGTTGTACTTGGTACATTCACATTTGGCATGTTGGGATTTGATGAGACGACATTGTTCATTTGAAGGCTCATGCATTGATTGTTTGATTGATAGATTTGTAGTTTTGGATTTAGATATACCATCAGGAAAGGTGTTCCAATCTTTGATTTGGGCATACTCACACTTGTTGTGCCATTGACATTTGTAGAAGGTAATGATCCCATGTATGGATTGTATAAGTGTGAGTTTTGATAATTAATTGGCATTGTAAGGCTTTGAAAGTTCAATTGATTTGGATTACTCATGATGTATGGATCAAGTTTGTATTCCATGTTCTCCTTGTGTTTTGACCTTGTTGTAAAGTGACCTCTAAGGTTCTTAGGACTAATGACGAGATGAAGGATGATATGAGTGTTGAATGTTTAGGGATCTTGCATCAATGCTAGACTTAGGGCTTGATTTTGATTGGTTTGATTGGATAATGAAATTGTAAACCCTAAGATGTTGGATGTGATCTTAGGATGATTTTGTTCAAAGGGGTGCTAATTTAACTAGAGGTATGAGAAAGGATGCATTCCCATACACCTAACTAAACAAGGTGATTTTGATTTTGATGATTTACCCAAGTCTAGAATGATTTTTTGAAAGCTCTAAAGTTGTTTGGTGGCATGGATTTTGATAAATGTTTGGGATGGGTGAAATTTTTGATTTGATCCTAAATGAACCTAGGAAGGACTTGTTTACGAGGCCAAGAGAGTGAAGAACATGCCTTTATCTAAGAGTAATTAAAAATCAAAAGACCAATGTTTGCATAAAAACCATATTACCAATAGATGCCAAGCACATGTGTGGGGTCCAATTGATTTAATATTTGCTTAATGGATTCTGTTTACCAAAAAAAATCTTCTTGCTTAGTTTTCAACTGAATGTCTATGTCTCAATTCCTTTTCATTCCACAAGGTCCATTATGTTAAAATCAAAGTTTCAACAACATAGTTTCCTATTGTTGACTTTGGAATGAAAAAATTGAGATATAGGTCCTAGTGTTTAGAAGCCTTCTAGGGATAAGAACCCCTAGGGACAAGCAATAACATGTGAACTTTTCAAAGGTATTCCTCCCAAAGGGTTTGAAATTATGATGATTCGTCAAATTTTGGTTTCAATGTTTTGGATCAAGCACTATGTTTTCAAACTGACTCACAAGCAATATAACATCCTAGCTCAATTGGTACGTTTTTCTTGGTGGGCTTGCCTCATGCCCTTCATAGTAGAAGAGATGATTTTACATGCAATCAAGGAAAAAATATAAAGGTATGTTAAGAATGAAGTCTTAACCTCTATAATTTAACCAAGATCGGACATGGCAAGTAGCTTCTTGGAATCTAAGTTCCAATGCACCACTTTGATAAAATTGTTGAATGGATCAGTTGGTTGCTACAAACAAGGGTTCTAGTTTAGACTTTCCGTTCATGGAGATTGACCCATACGGCGAGAGTCCCCTTTCAGATCCATCTCGTCGGAATCAATTGCGTGATATTGGAGTTTACTCCAATACCCACATTTATATCCCGATTGGAAATACTCTTGGCTTTAGAGTGTTACCGGTTGATTCATTCCCTTGGGTGAGTAATTTTTCCCCAAAGCAAGCCCTCTAAGATAGACAAAAGTGAGCAAACATGTTCATAGTTCAATCAACCTTTGTTTAGAAACTAAGGGAGAACATATGCAATAGGTTTACTCACACTCGCAAAGTGTTTTGTTCAATTTTAAACACAAAATGAAGTGTGGAGGTAATATTTTATGCAACTTAATGTCATCAAAAGGACTTTTGATTCTTGAGATCACCGTGAAGCTCGAGAGAAGTGCATACACCTTTTTTTGATGAGATTATTTTTCAAAAAATATTACAAAGCATAGAAGACACATGTTCGTTTTAACCTCAATGCAATGATGAGTTCATTTTAAAGCACCAAAGTACAAATGAGTTTAGCCTAAAAAATAAAATTAAAGCATGTGACAGAAGCTCAAAGCATTTAAAAACGCTTTATGAATTTTAAGTTTCAATGCCCAAATCTTTAACTCCAATCTTTCTTTTGTTTTCGCTCAACTCCAAGGCTCGATTCCAATGCCAACCTTCAATTAGCAAAAAGCGATCATAGATAAGATAACCCGCAAAATCAATGTGTAAAACATAAGTTGAGAATTAACAATAAAAACCATAATCAAGAAATTAAAGAGACAACCCACTACTTCTTCCCTTTGAATGCCACACTTGTAAACTCAAAAGCAATTTGGAAAAAATGATCATACATTAAGTGCAGTGGATACCTATATGATGTCATGATTGCATTTAAAAAAAAAATCTAAAGACATGTGAATCCTTTAGTTTTAGTGGATAAATCAAGACATGATAAATATGTGCACAAATATAAGATTTTCAATCATGACACATACAAATTTTTGGGTATGTGCAGGATCATGATGGGCCAAAAAGTGGCAATATGATGGGTATTTGTACGGTATGTGGTTGACAACTTTTTTTTACCCAAAATTGATGAAATGAAAAGGGTTTTTAAAAGAGATTCTTAGCTTTCCACCAATATAAATTATGCTTTACTTTGAATTTAATAAATAATTATTATTCATTTTCTATTTTAATTACAGCTAAAGTCCTGATTGATAGGTTGATTGAAAAATATCTATAGCTTTCAAACGGTATCACATTTTTGGAATCCAAAACATGCATCACATTCTATGCTTCACATTCTATAGGATTAGAAAAACAAAAATTGAATTTCATGAATTTTTGACCAAGTTAAGGTGGTCAGACATATGAGTTTTTATATTTTTTAAAATTTGTAATAAAAAATCATAATTAATTATTTACTTGAAAAAAATTACAAAAAAATATACATCACATCCAAACATGACTCCTCTACTTATGTATAAAATATTATAAAAAAAATATTATCATTTTATTGTGATTAGTGTGGTCAGACAACACCTACTTCTTTTTTCCCTGAAATTTAAGTACTCAAAATTTCAAATTTTCACCAAATAGATTTAAAAAAAATAAAATTAAACCTAGTAGTTTAGAAACTACATTCAATTTTCTATAGATTCTATTTTTACATATTTTTGAAATAATATAGATAACTTATTCAAATTTTCACGACAAGTTGCGTAACTCTAATTTTTCTAAATTTTTTGCCACTTAAGGGCCTATTTTTTCCATGATGATCCTGCACATACCCTTCAATATCACCCCTCTCTTAAAAAGATCCTCAACTGGCAACAATTTTTAAATGCTCACTCTTTCCCTCACTAATGACATTGGGAGACTCAAGCAACTGAAAGCCAATTTTCCCTCAGCTTGCTCAATATCCTATTGCTTACGTGATCTAACTAGAACCTAGTTTGAGCATACCACACGCAATGACATAAAGGTTAAATCAATGGGCCTGAATGATAGTCAAACTAAACTTGCATGGTAGTCAACATCAAGCCTAATTATAATTAATGATGAATGCCAAAACTTTACACATTAGATTTGTCTCTGAATACGCATATTGTGAGTACTCCTCTCCTAAGTGTGTGAGATTTTAAGTGACTGTCCACCACACTGAGTAGAAAAAAACACAATCTGAAGGTAGATTAAAGGGGCCCATTTAAAATATTGGAAGTGGTCAATTGAAACATGGTAATGGAAACAAGGCCATGACTTGGTGGTACTCAATATTATTTCCTACAAAACAAAACCATTAGCTAGCTGATTACAACTTTCAGTAATAATTTCGAGTGAGAATTTTTAGCAGAATGTATAAAATGGAATGCACACAAATAACATGTAATAACCGCAAATAGCATTTTATGATAACGATTCCAGATCTACACCAAAAAATATTTCCCTCAATAAACACTATCAAAAGCAATTATCTCACTCTCAAACATAATAAATGAGCGACCTCAACCTAGAATAAAGATGCCTTTGAAGGCGGCCTCTACGTGGATACATTTTTCTTCAAGACAGGTTGTGAAAGATCAAATCACTAGTCGGCGTGATTCATTAAATTTGTTGCCAATCCCTCCCTGTCTTATAGAGTTGGTGATGACTACTATCATTTATTTCTACATGGATTGTCCCGTCTTCTTTATTCTTCTACCCCACTTCGCCTGATCAAATCATCCAAACCACTTTATCTGTTTGTTGGGTGCGTAGGAACTAATTTCTAACCATAAATAGTGCTTCAAATTCCTCAGGGTGCATTTGTGGTCTATTCTGAGTGGTTCGCAGACTCCAATCAAAGTGTCGTAGTGTGTGCTAAAGTAATCACGACCTCCAATTGTGCACAAAATTTTCCTCAATCTGCTTAGGCCAAAATAAAAACCAAGATAAAATGGTGAAAGACAAATAATGTAAGTTTCCAATTCAAAGATAATGTTATTGAATAAAGCAACCACTATTGCTCTGGAATTTGAGCCAATGCTTAGATCTACCAAATTCAAAACATCTTTAGTCCATGATGCCTTTCTTCACAGCTAGGCACTTGGAAACATTTCTATATTTATGATTTTGGAAGTGTCGAGCGATGATGAAGTTCCCCTGCTGTTGGGGACTATTTGAACTCTTTTTTATAGGAGGAAAAGAAGTACACAATGCTTTTGTAAGTAGCATACAATATTTGGTAATGTACCAGTATAATCAATATCAATGCACAACTTGTTGAGTGAGGGCATGTTTTTAACCTTTGATAAGCTTGCAAACTGAGCATAGAGAATGTTGTGCACAGTTGAGCTTGTTCAGAAATTTCAATTGTCCAGATGAGCTCAATCCTTCGAAGTCACCTTCAACCATCACTTTCAATAGTCTGGCATCACAAATTTTCATTGTCACATCATCAAGGCTTGCGTGGTGTTTGTATCTTTTGTTAGAATGGAATGAACTCATTTGCATGAATCCGTGAAGTTTCTATTGTATGTAGGTTTTCATTGTCACATCACCAAGTACTTGAGCATTGTTTGGTTAGCATGAATATCATAAACAATACATTACATGAATAGATTGCAACATGAATATCATAAAGGAAGGATCCTTCACATATTTGTGCATCACAATGCTCTATAGGTTGTCCACAAATACTCAGTAGTATTAAATGTTGATTGAAAGAAGATAATCATCTACATCATGAACTTTCGAGTATTTATATGGTGTAGTGGGATTGGCCTGACTAGATTAATGGATTTCTAATAAAAAAAGAACCTCAAAAAATATATTCTTGAGGTAAGAAAAATCTCTAAAGTATTGAAAATAAATATACAAAAGATAATATGTGCCCCTTCTGCATATCCAGTGCACCGAAATTGAAGTCACATATTTAATCAAACGTCAACCAAATGTGCTCCGCACTTAAAGCCTTTGTGGAATCCAAGTCTCTACAATGAAAAAAAGCTTCTAACCAATCACCAGAATTGCTGACCCTTGTGACAACCTTATTGGAGGCTTCAACATTAACATTCAGTCTCTTAACATCTTTCTATGCTTTCAAATGCATACTCCCAGTGTGTCATCCTTTACCCCGCGTGAGGTTGGGAATGGGAGCCTTGAGCCCTTAGGAGGGACCCATTCTCCTTCATATCCTTTCATATTCACACCCTCCTCTCCCAAGGGCCAAAGTCAACAAAAGACAGCAATGGTTATGGTGATCTACCACCTCTCAGAAATTTGCACCAGCCATGTAGTCTTTTCATGATTTCTTAGAATAGACACACAAAGAAGCATAGTGGAATAGTTCGATTCTCCAAGCCTACCAAGTAACTCATATTGTATGCATGCAGGAACTACAACAATTGTGCAAAATGGATTTGCTAAAAAGGCTTTAGAAACTGTCAAGCTAATGCAATCAATAGGTGTAAAAAATAATTCCACAACATATGCTAATGTAATTGGCAGGTGACTGGTAAAAAAAGGGTCATGCACAAATTCCTGTGAAAAACTTAGAATCTAATACAAATCAGCTGGTGAAATGTATTTGATATTGACATCTAAGGCAATGAATTATATTAAATCCAATTTTCCTTGGGTGGTATCAACCCCTAGGATAGTAATGGCTTGCATTAAATATGGCAATGACTTTTGAGATTGCTTGAAGATTTAATTTTGAGAACCGTAGGGTACACAGTCTTTTTGGACTGAATCGATAGCTATTATCATTTTAAGTCTTGCCTGAAATGTGCTAGTCAAATCACATAGAAAATGCAACAATCATAGCTATCTACAGTCACAGAGGCTCGGGGGTAGCTAACAAGTTATGAATGCACTACCAAAGCATTCAAAATCAGCACAATGCCTTAAGAGAAGTTAAAAAAAAAAAAAAAAACCAATGCATTTAGAAGAAAGAAGAGGCAACACTACAAATGATTCATAATGTGTGTAAATTTATTGAAAAAGGACAAACAAAAACCTCACTATACTAAGAAGAAGATTTAGAAGTAAGATGAGGCTGTCAAAAGTACATCACAACAAATGATTCAAGCCCTCCTTCTAGCTCCATTATGTGGACGTCAAATTTGCAAATGGTTAGAAATCTTGACATAATATCATCATGCTATTCATTTGAAACACATTAGATCAAACATCCCTATGAAATACTTAACCATGCTAAAATATGAAAAACTAAATAACAAAAATAGCTAATTGCAAGCATATAAAAATGTGATTAAAACTTCATCTCATAGTGGATTGGTGCTTCTGTGGAAAGAATCCCTTTCCCAATCCTTGCTAAGCTCTTGATATGTTGATGCTATGTTGATGAGTTGTGGAAAAATTAGCTCCCATTTGAAGAGAGTAACTTTGCATGAGGATTGTGGATGATTTGATGAAGAATCAACATTTTATTTATAGATTTTCAAATTGGAAGAGAGCTCAAAATAAAGCAATGTGGGATAATGATTGGACCAATGAGATGAGGCCACTTGTCACATAATGATAGGTTGGGGAATGTACAAGTTTTGGCCAATGTGCCCAAGAGAGGGAGATTCAAATTCAAATTTGTGAATTAAATTATGAGAGGGGGACATGAAAGAGATAATTTATTGCAATGTTGGAAGGGACAAGTCAACTTGTCATCATATTCAAACTTGAGGGAATATTCTATTTGAAAATGCTTTATTTATAAATGAATTAAAATGATTTATTGGTGCAAGTGGGAAAAGCTAGAGGATGTGATGGGTGGTTAGGTTAGGTTAATCAGGATTAGATTAGCTTAGGTGATGATTAGTTGATTTTGACCCATTTGAATTAGATTTAGGGATTTAACTCAAATCAAAGGGAGATGAAAGGTGATAAAGATTTAGTTAAATAAATATTTTATTTATTTAGCTAAGGGGGATAATGATAGGATCAAATTAAATAAATTTAATTTATTTAATTTTAGATGGATGATCCTTAGAGATTAAATCAATTAAACTTGGTTTATTTAATTGATGGGTGAATATGAACTAATTAAATGGAGGATGTCAATTTCACGTGTCTACAATATAATGGCATTTATGAATGATGGGTTTTATCCCTCAAATTTTTTTAATTAATTAGGCTTGGATTTGAATTAAAGGAGCTAATTAAGGAAAATTAACCTCAGTAAATTAATAAAGCCCTAGATTATTGTGAAAGTGTAAAGGTACACCTTACAACACCCTAAATAAGGTACCATTAAGTCCATTAAGTTAAAAAGGGCTCTAATCTTAATGTGAATATGTAAAACATATTACAACACTAAATCAAGGCAACATCAGGCTGATTTTATTATTAATTATTTCTAAATTAAGTGTGGAAAAAGGGATAATTTTTTTTGACACTACAATATCATGCATACCACAACATAGTGATTTATTTGGGGAAAACCCTTTTGGGAGAAAAACCCTACACTCCAAAAGCCAAGTCCAATATATAATTTAGAAATCATAAAGATTACAATATACTTGTAGACAAAGTTTCTCACAAGAGTGTTACCACCAGAGATCTAGAGACAACATGACCGCTATTAGACTCCTAGAATATATCACCATCTACAAGAATAGTACAACACCCTCATAAAATAGGGTTACCTCCTAGGTCAAGATAGACCAAAAAAATATTCACCATTAGATCTAAAACCTAATAATTGATGGTCTAGATTTAAAATATATCATTTATTTATTATATGTATGTCATTCAAGAGTTTTCTAAATTTAAATTTTACAAAAAATTATTTACATGCATCCCACTCCTCCCCTCCACCCTATTCTCCCATTGTATATTAAACCTATTGATGTAACTAGGAATATATATATATATATATATATATATATATATATATATATATATATATATATATATATATATATATAGTAAGGAAGCTAAGGTAGCGAAACAACTTCCTACACTAACCTTGAGAGAAAAATAATACAAAAAAAATACAAATATTTAACAGTTACAAAAGATTAAATAAAAATAAACACAAATATCATTCATACCACAATACAATGATTTACGTGGGGAAAACCCTTTTGGGAGAAAAACCCCACACTCCAAAATTTTCCCAATATATTATTCAAAAAACAAAAGATTACAATATCCTTGCAAAGCTAGCTTCTCATAGGAATATCACCACTAGAGATCAAGAGACACCACAACCGCTATCTGACTCCCAAACTACACTCTTGTCTACATAAACCCTACCCACTTATAACAAGCTTTTGCGAAAATTCTAGAATTAGGGTTTTACAACGTTGTATTTTATTTGACGAGTTAACGAAAAAACCTTGATGTTTCAATGGGAAAAAAACTTGCCGTGTTAGTGGAAAAAAAAACCTTGACATGTCAGTGGGAAAAATCCTTGATATGTCAGCAAGAAAAAAACTTTGGACCATTGCCCCGAACCCCACATCTTGTTATGAGTGTTCAATTGCCACATACCAACATACATCCTATCAACAATAAATCATCTATAATTGAAAGGTGGAGATACATTTTCCCATCTCCCACTTGTCAAACACCTTGCAAGGACAATGGAAGGGTGTCATCATCATCTCTAATTGCTATGGGTTGAAAGGCCCATAGTCTCTTAACACCATCTAAACTTCTCTGTGCTCACAGGCTTAGTTATAGAATCAATAACATTCATCAAAGTCTCTACCTTCACCAGCTTCACCCTGCCATCTTCGATCATATCTCCAACAAAATGATACTGTACATCAATGAGATTGGTCCTGGCATGAAACATTGGGTTCTCGGCTAGACATGTCGCACTCTGACTGTCTCAATAAATTGTCATTGCACCTTATTTTGTTCCAATATATGAACACAGTCTCTTAATCCAAATGGCTTCTTTACAAGCATGCGTAGTTGCTATAGACTCTACTTCAATAGTGGACAAAGCAACCATAGCCTATTACTTACTCATCCAATTAATTGTACCACCAAATAAAGTAAACATAAGCACTGGTACATCTTCTTCTATCAAAATCACCTGCCCAGTCTAAATCCACATAACCATGAATATCAAGGGAAATATTATCTTTAGTCATATTATTATGATAATATAAGGAATAATCTAAGGTACCGCTCAAATATCTGAAGACTCTTTTAACTACATCCCAATGAACTCTATTAGGATTATACATATATTTGGAAAGAATTCCCACTGGTTGGAGAATGTCTAGTCTAGTACAAACCATAGCATACATCAAACTTCTAACTGCACTCTAGTTAGGAACTCTACTCATGTCTTCCATATTTAATGGAGATTTTGGACAATTTGAAATAGATAACTTTGTTCCAACTAAAATAGGAACAACAATGGTCTACAATCCTACATATCAAACCTCTATAAAATTGAGTGAACATAATTTATTTGGACAAGCCATAGCTTTATGTTCACTCTATCTCTTTTAATTTCCATCCCAAGAATATATTTAGTTGCACCAAGATCTTTCATTCCAAATTCAATAGCAATTTGAGATTTTAGTTCTGAAATCATACCTTTCCCTCTACAAATAAATAACATATCATCAACATATAATCCAATAAACAAGAAACAATCACCATTAGTTTTATAATAAATGATGAGCCTAAAATATGCTCATAATTTGATGATATGATAAACTTTTAAATGATTTCATTTTTGTTATTTCATGGCTGTTTAAAATTTGATGAAACATTTTATGGGGATATCCTGTAGCAAGACACTTTTATATTCCTGTAGCCTATTGTGTTGACTTGATTGCATTTATTGCCCTGTTGACTCCCGAAAATGGCTGGAATATCGTATACAGTTTTTAAATGGTGAAGTAGATTTGAAATGTGTGATTAATGAATAGATATCGTGTATGTACCATATGCCTCTTCTTGCGCGTCTGTTACCTTTTGTTTCGCAGGTTGTTGAAGAATGATCGCGTCAAGCACAGCCGATCTCGCCTTGCAGTAAAGCCCATTTCCTGCACGACTTTGAGGAAGCTCCGCCAAAGACTCTTTGACCGAAACCGATTTGGAAAGATTTTTAATGAAAAGTCAATCTGGAGAGAGTGGAGTGCTAGATTCTCTCTGAATCGGGTTGAACACATAAATTCATTTATGAAGTTTGTTCCTTGATTCAGGGATATACTTTACTTCCACGTCTTTCTTTGATGAAGTTGGTTAGTTAGTTGTTCTTCTAATTTAAAAATAAGATACTCCTCCTGCGCGAGGTGGTGATAGAAGAGAAATAGAATGAGTAATAGATGATTTTTAGGTAAGATAGAAACAGAGTAGCAGAGATCATGTAAGAATCAGTATGATAATGAAAGACATAATCTGTTTGACCAGAAGCAGAGTTTGTTGTTAGTTTTCACACCAACAAGACAATGTATTTCATTCTCGTTTCATGAAAAAGATCGATGAAGTTCGAAGTTCAAAGATCCAGATAATCAAGAGATGCTTGCTAAGGGGCCCACTTTAGTAAGTATCTCAGAAGTTAATTAGTTAGATGTTCTTTTCTGCTGATATCCAGTTAGCTTTCATCTTTGAAGTTTTTATGCAAACTCAGTCTTACACTGCTCCTGCAGCATAGAGAGTCCATCCCTGTGACTGTTCCTGGAGCATAAGGCCAGTTCATGGTTTGTGCTTCAGTCGTAGCTATTACAGGTTTCTGTTTTAATCAAGCATAGTTGAGTTAAAGAATTATGCATTACCATTTTGTAGCTTAGATAGAATTTCTTTCCAGTATGTATTTTTGCTAAGATTTGACTAAAACAAATTCCTAGTGCATATACTTTGCTGCGCCATTTAAAGTCTACGTCCCCTGGTTTGACAAGTAAATAAATGTCCACAGAAAGATATTAGTCACCTGTCGGAATGTCCAATTCCCAGGAAAGTTTCACTGTGATATTCATATCCTTTTGTGAGTGCGAGCCATTTTTGGCGCCGTTGCCGGGGATGGTGTCTAACTAGGAGTCTGACAAAGTCATTTTCAGCATTAGTTTAGTCTGTTAGTCAAAAAATTTCAAAATCTTTCAAGCCGTTATTCACCATATTGCATGCATAGAAGAAGGAGAGACGCACTGGGAAGGTTCCTCCCTAAAAATTTGTTTATTGAACTACCGTTTGACCCAGCTGATAACGAACCTAAAGAAAATCCATTTGCTCTGCTATTCCAACACCCAGACATGGCAAATAATCCACCTAATAATCCACCTCCTGCATTTGAGTTTCCCATTGTTCCCCAACAAGATACTGATAATCTTAAAAACATCCCCTCTTCCTTGCTCCCAAAGTTTTATGGCCTGGTCACAGAAGATCCAGAAACCTTTCTGTTTGAATTTGATGTCCTCTGTCGCAGTTATGACTACAACACCGACGCTCATAAACTGAAGCTATTTCCTTCCACTTTGAAGGAGGGAGCTCTCAGATGGTTCATGAGTCTGGGAAGAGCTGTTGTAAATAGTTGGGCAACCATGCAGACGAAATTTCTTGAAAAATATAAGGAATATTGTAAGAGTGCTAGCAAAGGTGATGACATATTCTGAATTCAGCAGAAGGAGGATGAAAGTCTGGAAGACTATATTTCAAGGTTTTTGTTTTCATTAAAAAGAAACTCAAACCATACTCTTAACGAGGACTCTCAGAAACTACTCTTTCTAAGGGGAATCAGTGATGCCTGTATTGACGCCCTGGACCTAATGGGAGGAGGTGATATAACTCAACTACCTTGGGATGATATACAGAATATATTCCTTAACTACTCTCGAGCAATAGTTAAGAAAGGTCGAGGTCATCATGCTTCAGTGGGGAAGTCTTCTTCTGGTGGAGTTTCCCGAATGGAGATCACAAATCTGCTATCTGATTTCAAGCAGGACATCATTAATAATATGGCTACATAATTGGATATTATGCAAGCTCGGAAAAAACATGCAAAAGCTGAGGTAGCTTTGGCTGAGTTCTGTCCCTACTGTAGACAAAAGAAGCGTGATTGCAGATGCAAGATGGTGGCTAATCTGGAAGCCAGACAACTGCCTATTGACTTCAAACCAGTGGAAGGTGATGATGATTAAGTGTTCTTTGTTGCACAAAGGAGACCATGGGCCCAAAGGCAAGGTATGCCTCAAGACCTTTTAACTTTTGGTAATCCCTATTCTAGCTATAATAACCAATGGCAACAAGCATATGGACCACCACCACCATGGAATCCGCCTCAACCAAGCTGGCCTAATTATCAAACCCCGCAGTGGCAATCTCCTTAAGGAGGTTGGCAGCAGCCACAAGGTCAATGGACCCCACCTTCAGGAAATTGGCAACAAAATCCTCAATGGAGAAGTCCTCAACAATGGCAAAACTAGTCTCCTGGGTTCCTGCAGCCTCCACAGCCATAACAACAGGCCCTTATGCCACCTCCTGCAGCAATTACCACAAATCCTGGACCTCCAAAGCAAACGCCTATGTCTGCCCAGTCGTTGACTAATCCCAATAATAAGCAACCGCAGCAGCCTCAACAGCTTGTGTATATTTCTGAAGCCAACCAATATCAAGCTTATGCCTTAAATGTTAATGACATCCATTTGAGGTCTAGAACTACTTTATCTGCTCCCAAACCACCTCTGATTACAAAAATATCTGATTCACCCTTTGAAGAATCTAATGCACCTGTTGTTTCCACTGAACACATGCCTATACCCGATACAGTTTCTATGGAACCTGTTCTGCAGAGACAAGATAAACTACCTTTTCCTCAGAGGTTACAAAGTATTGAATCTAAACTCATGGAAGAACCCACTTTTGATATACTAGATCAGCTCAAGAATGTGCAAATTCAAATCCTTTTGTTTCAGGCTATTAAAGATGTTCCCATTTTTGGAAAAGCTATTAAAGAAGCATGTTTGAAGAAGCCTGGACGAAAGAAAAAGGATCCCCAAATAATTCATGTCTTAGGGAAATTGACTGATATAATGTTGAGAAATGTAGTCATTCCAAAGTATATTGACCCTGGAAGCCCTGTAGTACAGATACATATAAATGGCCAAGTTGTAAAAAATGTTTTGATTGATTTAAGAGCTGCCATTAATGTAATGACAAAGCATACTATGGACTCCTTGAATATTTCAAACATTAGGTCTACACCCATAATTTTGCAGCTTGCAGACAGCTCCACAGTCAAACCTGATGGGATGATAGAAGATGTAATTGTCACTCTTGAATCTTGGGAGTATCCTGCTGATTTTACAATATTATCAGTTAAGGAAACTTTAGGAGGGTATCCAGTTATCCTTGGTAGGCCATGGTTAGGCACCGCCTATGCTTTGAGTAGGACTCGTCATTGAGATATGACCATATCAAGGTAGTCCACAAAGAAATTGGCTTTGTATCCTACAAACTCAACTGTGATTTGTCCCAACCCCGCTTTGGCTGCATGTGGAGAAGAACCTAGGCCAATTCTTTTGGCTCAATTTTCGATGATGCTTCAAATGATCCATTCTCTCAACTTCAAAGTGAAGGAGGCTTCTTTCAAATTCTGCATTCAATCTTGATGCGTATAATTTATCCTCGATCCACTGGATACCAAGATCAATGTTTCCCAGCAACAGATTCCGGAGTTCATTGCCTAAACTTCCGACAATTTTTCATAACTTGCTTCCACAAGAGGTACAAACATTACCTGTTGATTCTATGAGTAATCTCATTAAGCAGATAGAATTGTCTCCAGATCATTGTTTGAATGTTAATAGTAAGTTGTCTCAGTCTCAAGAGGATGACTTATTAAAAATGCTACAAGAACAGCATAAAGCTTTTGCATGAGAATATGGGGACATGCAAGGAATCGATCCTCGACTCTGTACTCATAGGATATATATCAAGAAAGATTGTTCACCAGTTAAATAACCTCAGAGAAGAGTAAATCCAACACTTAGAGAAATAGTAAAAAATGAACTTCAAAAGTTGCTTGATACTGGTTTTATTTACCCAATTTCTGATAGCCAATGGGTTTCTCCATTAGTCATTATCCCCAAGAAAGGAGGAAAATGGAGAGTATGTGTAGATTACAGAGAGTTGAACAATGCCACTAAGAAAGATCATTTTCCATTACCTTTTGTAGACCAAGTACTAGATTCACTGTCTGGTAAAAGATATTTTTCCTTCTTAGATGGTTACAGTGGGTATAACCAGATAAAAATTACCCCTGAAGATCAAGACAAGACCACTTTTACCTGTCCATGGGGAACATTTGCTTATTCGGTCTTGCCTTTTGGCTTATGCAATGCACCAGCAACATTTCAGAGAGCAGTAATTAGTATATTTGTTGATATATCTCATGAATGTATGGAGATTTATATGGATGATTTCACTACATATGGAGTCACATTTGAAGAAGCACTGGTGAATTTAGAAAAAGTATTAAAAAGGTGTAGAGAGCAAAATTTGTCTCTAAACAGTGAAAAGTGCTTTATAATGATGGAAGAAGGTATTGTTCTAGGTCATCATATTTCAAAGAATGGAATTCAGGTTGACCCTGCTAAAATTGAAGTTATTCAGAATTTACAAACTCCTGCAAAACAAAAAGATGTTAGAAGTTTTCTTGGTCATGCAGGGTATTATAGAAGGTTTATAAAAGACTTTAGTAAAATTGCCAGTCCACTTTATGCTTTGTTAACAAAAGATTCCCAATTTGAGTGGACCGAGGCCTGTGAAAAATCCTTCTTGCAGCTAAAAGACTTGCTTACCAAAGCCCTTGTTCTTCAAGGTCCAAAATGGAACCTGCCTTTTCACATACATGTTGATGCGTCTGATTTTGGTATAGGAGCAGTTTTAAGTCAAAAAGAGAATTCAATTGAGCATGCTATCTACTTTATCAGCAAAAACCTTCAAGGTCCTGAGCTCAACTATACTGTTACAGAAAAAGAATTGCTTGCAGTAGTATATGCTTTGAATAAATTCAAGCATTATGTCACAGCTTATCAGATATTTGTCCACACCAACCATGCAGCAATCAAGTACCTGATGAACAAACCTACCATTTCTGGTAGATTGGCACGATGGCTCCTGTTGTTACAAGAATTTGATATCACAATCATTGACAAACTAGGAAGAGCTAATGTTGTAGCTGACTTTTTATCAAGACTTCAATCAGCTGCATCTGAGGAACAAGAGGTCATTGATGATAGATTTCCAGATGAACACTTGTTTTCCATTGCTGCACATACACCCTGGTATGCAGATATTGCTAATTATCTGGCAGCAAATAGAATACCAGCTCATTTTTTTCCAAAAGAAAAGAAGTTGTTGACAGAGAAAAGTTTCAACTTTACCTAGATTGCCAATTGTCTGTTCTATACTGGCCCTGATCAAGTAATGCGAAGATGTGTAAGAGAAGATGAGACTTATGATATATTGCATGCCTGCCATAATGAACCATGTGGAGGGCATTTTGCAGCAAAAAGAACAACAATGAAATTCCTTACAATAGGGTATTACTGGCCAACATTACACAAGGATGCGGTGGCCTATACAAGGAAGTGTGACAGATGCCAGCGTATGGGAAGACCAACTAAGTCAGATGAAATGCCACTATATCCGCAGGTGATAGTCACCCCTTTTGATAAATGGGGGATGGATTTTGTGGGGCCAATTGATCCACCATCAAATGGAAAGTCATATATTCTAGTTTGCACGGATTATGTCACAAAATGGGTCGAGGGAAAAGCTATGACTAATGCCCGAGATAACAAAGTTGCTAAATTTTTGTATGAATAAATTTTCACCAGATTTGGAGTCCCCAGAGAGCTTGTAACTGATCAAGGAGCTCAGTTTACATCAAATCTGATCACTGCACTTATGAATGACTATAAGATCAAACACAGGAAGTCCAGCCCCTATCATCCTCAAGCCAATGGTCAGGCGGAGGTAACAAATAGAGAAATTGAAGCGATCCTCACAAAAATAGTGCAGATTCATAAGAAAGACTGGAGTAATAGACTTCCTGAAGCAGTTTGGGCTTACAGAACTACATGGAAAACAACAACTGGGTTTACACCTTTTGAGTTGCTCTATGGGAAAACAGCTATGTTACCCATTGAATTTGAACATAAAACTTTGAGGACAGCTCTTGAACTCAACATGGACTTATCCGAAGCACAATAGGACCGTATCCTGCAGCTAAATGCTTTGGATGAAATGAGAAAAGCCGTCCTGCATCATACAAAAGTAATCCAACAACAGAGAAAGAGATGGCATGATCAGCACATCAAAACCATAAAATTTTTTGCTGGAGATTGGGCTTTGTTATATGATTCCAGGTACCAAGAAAATCAGGGTAAACTCACAACACGTTGGCTTGGGCCCTATGAGGTTGAAAATGTGTTTGACAACGGAGCTGTGCAGCTGGTCACAATTGATCCAGTCCGTTTCAAATTGCTCGTCAATGGCCACCGACTCCGACTGTACCATAAACCAGTTTCCAAGGAAGACTTCATGAAGCAGTTCATTCAGGTTCCTCCTGCTACTCTTCCTGCAGCCGAAGGCTCTAGCCTTTCTCCTGCAGCGTTCCCGTAATTTTTAAAAAGCATGCCCATAATAAAAGTTTTCTTTTTAAGAAAACCCTTTTCTCCATTTTCATTTATCGCCCCCACCTCACTTCTTTATCTTCCATCCATCCATCCCATCCATCCATTTCATTCGTACATTTCATCCGCCCACGTCACCCATTCACTTGAACCATCTGTATCAACCTTAATTAAGATATCTTTCTAACTTGTCAATTCACTCAGCGCCGTCATCTTTCTTCACACATACGTGCAATTACTAAAGGTACGCCATATCTTTTCTTATCGCATATTTGATTTATTTCATTCTATTCAATTACTGCTATGCATGTACCGGTCATTATCACCCGAATCTCTACCTATTTTTTAGTACATGTGAGGACATATGTCATCTTTTAAGTAGGGGGCGGGGTAATCCATCGTTTGAGGCCTGTCTTTTTGCCGCTGCCATAACTGCAAAATAATATTTCTTTAATATATTTCTGGTACTTTCCAAACGTGATTGCATGACCTTCTTTAATGCATCTTTTTCTTGCAAACTACGATTAAGACTGCTTGTTTAAAAAAGTTTATTTTTGGAAAAAAGAAAGAAATGTGGCGGCCTGACAGAGAAAAACTAGAGTAGAAAAGGAAATAAAGAATTTGAATCTTCAGCAAGAAATTGAGTTCAGCTAGAAAAACTGCAATATGGGTGGTCAGTTGGTACGACATGAGCCTGTAGCTCATGAATTGTTGTTGCAAACCCCACAGACAATTCAAGCATTTAGCCTCTGTGGATGGTTAAATTATTTTCTAAGTTTAAATGATTTTGATGAGGAGGCTGCAACAGAATTTTTGAGAACACTTTCTGAAGGGGAAGCCACCGTATGGGGTCTAAAAGTTGTTGCAACCGAAGACAGAATTGCTGAGGTAACCGGGCTCCTAGCCGTTGGAGAAAAATTTTCTTCAGATGCTGCAGCTGCAAGGGCTGAATTTTCGATGCCTGTTGATGGACCTCTGGACATCTCCAAGCAAGGATGCAAGCGGGTGTCACTGCCTCTTCCATATTCAGAGTATGCCACTTATATAATGAGGAATTTAACCTGTGAAGGCCATTTTTCCTATCTACATTCGCATCATTTTAAATTATTAAGCCATATAAGGCATGGGTTGGCTGTGAATGTTCCGAATTTCTTGTTAAAGTTTTTAGAGCAAAGTGCCCATGGAACTCAACAAGGGAAATATAACTCTGTCACTCATCATGGCCTTATTAAATTGCTTATTGAGCACTCTTTGAGAGATGTTTCACCTCTCTCCTAGCAATAATTTGTTGCCAAAAAGAGTTTACAACCTCCACAACCCCCTAGGGTAATTACCCTACGGCCTCAAAGAAAGAAGAAAGAAATTGCGTCTACTAGTGGAATAGGGCAAGGGTCATCTACTCCTGTAACACCCGATCCTGTATCTATCACAGCTAAATCCTCTACTAGGGTACAAACTAGGTCTACCGCTAGGAGGGAGAAAGGAAAATCAAAGGCAGTAGGGTCCCCAGAATCTGAGCCTCGTTCTCAGAAAAGGCAATGCTCCTCTCCTGTAGCACCTTCCCCTGTAGCAGTTTCTCCTACAGCAACAGTTGTTGATATTTCCAGCTCACCATCATCCTCTGGTAGGGCAGAGCTCCCTGAACAAACAAGAAAAAGAAAACCTACCGGAACACCTCCTGCAGCCACATCAATACCAAGAAGGGTTTCCACAAGGAAACAATTTAAGACCTCCCTTGTTTCACTGAAACCTGAGGTAATTGTAATTTTAGAAGGGTCTGCTGAATCTGAATTTAATGTTTCTCAGAATGAATCTGAGAATGCTGCTCAGAGTTTGGTCGTTCCTGAAGAGGAACAAGTAGAGATAAAAGAAGCAGGGCATAATGGGCACGAGTTGCCAAGTCTTGATGATCTGGTTAATGCTGCTATGCAATTCTCGGAGGAAGCACAGACTTCTTCACCGCAGCAACAAGAAGAATTTATCCTGCAGCAAGAACAAGAACAAGCTGAACAAATAAATGTGCCTAACGAAGTTGTATTTCATTCTGCAATGTGTAAAGCCATTGTTGTGTATAGGAGGACCTTTTTAATTGAATTTCTGGAATTTATTAAAAAAAATTAGGAAACAGTTACACTGCAAACTGTGACTTTTCGACACATTGCCCAGACTGATATGCAACAAAGTCTGTGGCAAATAGAAAAGAAGAAATTGAAAAAGAAAATTGAAAATCAGAAACAGGAAATTGCTGAATTGAAAGCAAAAATGAATGAAATGCTAAAGGTAACCGGTCAAATTATGGAATGCAGACTGCCACCCAGATTTTATGCTCTGTGCCTCAAAGAAAATTTTTTATGGTTTCAATTGATGAGAATTTTCAGAAACCAAGACCCCATAATTCATTATGCCAAAGAGTTTTATGAAGCATATCAAGCAGCCCCTAACTGGTTAAGGAATTCTCTGTGTGAATTCTATTTGCATGGATTTTTAATACCACTTGAAACATAATGGAATCCTCTTCCATACATTGGTGATATTCATTTGAGAGCATTCATGTCGTGGGCAGCAAATGAGGTGAATTATGGCAGACAGTGGGAAACGTATGAGGAAATTGAGAAAACAGAGCCTGTCCCATTACGCTCTCAAAGTTCAAACCCACATGCAATGCTGAAAGATTGGTTTGCATTGACATATGGTATTAATAATGTTTCAGCCAGAGCAAAAATATTTGACATCAGAAAGCAAGTATATGATGAATTCCAGGCACAGCAATATTCATTTTGGAGATTAGCATATACCAGAACTGAGAAAAGATGGGAAAAGTTGACTGTTGGGTTAAGAAAGTCAGAACCACATGGTCCCTTAAACTTTACAGCTGCACTCAAATGAACCAGCAGATATATTCAATTGGGACTTCAAACAAGATTTGAATTGTGGCTGCCACTGACATTCAGACCCCCTGTGCTAATGTGGCCCCTGTATCCTCATCAGGCTACAAATCTTAACAGTGAATTAGAAGACCGCAGATATGAAAGGTGCCAGGATTTCAGAGGATTCTATTACAGGTTTGGACATCCATTCCAGAGTCATGCAGCCACTACTGACTTCAGAGAAACCACCAGGAAAGTTAATGCTAGGAGGACCAGCATTGGGCTAAGTAGGGGGCAGTGATGAGCCTAAAATATGCTCATAATTTGATGTTATGATAAACCTTTAAATGACTTCATTTTTGCTATTTCATGGCTGTTTAAACTTTGTTGAAACTTTTTATGGGGATATCCTGTAGCAAGACACTTTTATATTCCTACAGCCTATTGTGTTGACTTGATTGCATTTATTGCCCTGTTGACTCCTGAAAATGGCTGGTATATCATATACAGTTTTTGAATGGTGAAGTAGATTTGAAATGTGTGATTAATGAATAGATATCGTGTATGTACCATATGCCTTTTCTTGCACTGTTACCTTTTGTTTCACAGGTTGTTGAAGAATGATCGAGTCAAGCGCAGCCGATCTCGGCCTTGCAGTAAAGCCCATTTCCTGCACGACTTTGAGGAAGCTCCGCCAAAGACTCTTTGACCGAAACCGATTTGGAAAGATTTTTAATGGAAAGTCAATCTGGAGAGAGTGGAGCGCTAGATTCTCTCTGAATCGGGTTGAACACATAAATTCATTTATGAAGTTTGTTCCTTGATTCAGGGATATACTTTACTTCCACGTCTTTCTTTGATGAAGTTAGTTAGTTAGTTGTTCTTTTAATTTAAAAATAAGATACTCCTCCTGCGCGAGGTAGTGGTAGAAGATGAATAGAATGAGTAATAGATGATTTTTTAGGTAAGATAGAAACAGAGTAGCAGAGATCATGTAAGAATCAGTATGATAATGAAAGACAGAATCTGTTTGACTAGAAGCGGAGTTTGTTGTTAGTTTTCACACCAACAAGACAATGTATTTCGTTCTGTTTTCATGAATAAAGATCGATGAAGTTCTGAGTTCAGCATCTGTGTAATCAGTAGATGCTTGCTAAGGGGGCCCACTTAGTAAGTATCTGTAGTTAATTAGTTAGATGTTCTTCTCTGCTGATATCCAGTTAGCTTTCATCTTTTGAAGTTTTTACGCAAACTCAGTCTTACACTGCTCCTGCAGCATAGAGAGTCCATCCCTGTGACTGTTCCTGTAGCATAAGGCCAGTTCATGGTTTGTGCTTCAGTCGTAGCTGTTACAGTCTCTGTTTTAATCAAGCATAGTTGAGTTAAAGAATTCTGCATTACCATTCTGTAGCTTAGATAGAATTTCTTTCCAGTATATATTTTTGCTAAGATTTGACCAAAACAAATTCCTAGTGCATATATTTTGCTGCGCCATTTAAAGTCTACATCCCCTGGTTTGACAAGTAAATGAACATCCACAGAAAGATATTAGTCACCTGTCGGAATGTCCAATTCCCAGGAAAGTTTCACTATGATATTCATATCATTTTGTGAGTGCGAGACAACCACTTTGCCCGTCATATCCTTTACTTTGCATGATTTTGAAACCCTTTCCATATAGACTTGTAGGAATATGAGCAAGTAAAAGGGGTTCTGGATTATCTTCCTTGTATAGCCAGGAAGTAACATCTTCTGTATCTACAGCCTCTTTGCTTAATTCGCCCCATTTAGTGAAAGTTGTTGTGGGGGGAACATGTATAGTGATTATAGACTGTCCCTTACCTATTGTAGGAAAACCATATGACTTAGGAGGAACGAAATGGCTAACACAATAAGAAGTCTTCATGTAATACTCTCCACAACCCTTGTCTTGGATCTCAACCCTAGGAGTGGTAGGAAGTGAGGGTGAAACAGATGTTCGAGTGAGCACGGACGGGTCAACATAAGAAGATGGTTTAGACGGTGAGGCCTCTTGGTTGACCGGCACTTGACATTGAGGGATGTCCTTTAGATTGGTGCAATACTGGAAAGGATCGGGATCACCATCTATAGTTATTTCGGTGCCGTTGTAAGGGAATTTAAGACACTGATGATATGTGGAAGTGACCGCCTTCATGGCATGAATCCATGGTCTACCTAGCAGAAGGTTATAAGGGAGGGTGAGATCCAAGACTTGGAACTTCGTCTTCATTACCGCAGGACCGAGTCTGATAGGAAGTGTTACCACCCCCTTTGATTTGCGTTCTTCATCATCATAAGCCTTAATGACAATACTCTTGGTGGCGTCCACACATGCTTCTGAAATACCTAATGCCTTAATTAGTCTTAAAGTGCATAGATTTAACCCTGCTCCTCCGTCTACCAAAACTCGTCTAACCTTGGTGTCATCGACAAGGACTTCTAGATGTAAAGGGTCATTGTGGTTCATCTTTTCTGTGGCATAGTCTTGTTCAGAGAACATGGCATGATGGTTATTGGTTAAGTAGCCCACCATTTCCTGGAAATGACTGACATCAAGGTCAGTAGGGACCGTGGTGTTCTATAAAGCCTTATCGAGGATAGACCGATGCTCAAGAGAGATACGCAACAATTCCAAGATTGAGATTTGGGCTGGGGTCTTCCCCAACTGATCAAGTAGGTTATATTGTAACTTGGAAGGTTGAGGTGTTTGCTGTGATGGAGGGCCTGGGATAGTAAACTTAGTATGACGAGTATTGACTGCACATTCAGGATTAGCATTGATAGTAATGGTATTGATGTTTTCATCGGCGGCACGAAGGCAATGAATGATTTTGCCACTATCATAATCATGTTTGATACTCACATAATTGGCTGACATATTGGCCTTAGTACTCGAACTGGGGATAGTTCCTTTCCCATGGTCATGTAGTGGGTCTGAGAAGACTTGATGATTAGTGTTAGATGTCTTTTGTTTTTGTCCACTAACCTCAATAATTCTCTTATCAACAAGATCCTGTATGATATTCTTCAGTTGTCGACAGTTTTGTAGGTTATGCCCCTTTGTCCTATGATAATCATAGAAGGCATTGTCATCCCACAACGTTGGTTTAAACTGTCCTGGATCGTATTGTCTTGGTTCCTGCAGTTGTATGAGGTTGTGTTGTAACAATTGTTTGAACACCGACTCAATGGGTTCCCCTAAGGGAGTGAACTCACGTTTCTGGAATCTCCTTGTTTGTGGACATTGAGTATTTGAGACCGTGGTAGGAGGTTGATTGACAACATTAAGCGTGTTAGCAAAAGTATGAGGTCCTTGTAATGTGAGGAGGGGTCTTGCTTGTAATGTTTTAGCATCCACCACCCCATCATTGGTGACATTTTTGTTGCGAGACCAGAATCTATTTCTGTCGGTGGGGGCGTTTTGTACGATAGGGTTTCTATTTGATGTTGTCATTTTGAGTTCACCCTTTTCAATGAGATCTTTCTCTATTATCACCCCTTTTTCTACTAGTTCTGAAAAGGATATGCAACAATGTACCCTTAAGTTACTCCTGAGTTTTGGATGAAGGTTTTCTTGAAACATGGTAACCTTTTGTTTTTCAGGTATCTCGACAGGACACCTACTAGCAATAGTTCTCCAACGTTGGAAGAAAGCAATGAATGTTTCACCTTCGTCTTGTGTTGTGTGGCACAAGGTTGCTATGTTTATCTCATGGTCAATGTGGAAGGAGAATTGCTCCACAAATTTCTCGACTAGTTCGCCCCAAGATCTAATGCCAGAATCTAAACCTGAAAACCATTCTAGTGCCACTCCTACAAGACTTCGTGGAAATAGCCTCATAAGATATGTGGGATCATAAGCGACATCTATGCATATGGTAGAAAATTCCCTGATATGTTCTACTGGATTGCGTTTGCCATTGTACTTAGGAAGATTCGGTATGACATATCCATGAGGGAAAGGTGTCATGTACAATGATCTATCAAAAGGGAATGGGCATATGTCCTTTGGTGAAAATGATTTCTTAGTTGAGACCGACATGTTATCCATTTGCATTTGTAATGCGTGCATTTGTGTTTGCAGGACGTCAACTTGGGTCAAAGATGTGCTAGGAGGATTATGCGGATCCATGTATGTATTCTGAAATCCAAAGTCTCGTGATGGGTTTTGATTGAACGTTGGCATCTGAGGTGGATTCAGATTCAGAATGTTGGTAAATGTATTTCGATCTAGAGTCGGCATAAATTGGTGTTGACCTGGGTTCTGTGTAAATGGATTCCGAGTACCACTCTGTGAAAAGGGATTCTGATTCAGAACCGATGTGAAATAGTTTTGGCCTAGAATCTGGGTAGACGGATTATGACTACCAATCTGTGAAAAGGGGTTCTGATTCGGAACCAATGTAAATTGGTTTTAACTGCTAGTCTGGAAAGGTGGATTTTGATTTCCATATTGGAAGGAGGGAATGCCCCCTGTTTGTGTAATCCTTGGTATAGTACTAGTGACCTGAGCACTAGGTATGGCCATCGACTGTGGTAAGGTACCCATAATGCTAGCAGTAGGTGTGGTTGTTGATTGTGCACTTGTGACACCGACATATGATGTATGGGCTGACGTTTTAGGTCTTTTACTCCCAATAAGAGGACCAGTGGGAGTGGATGAGGATGCCCCTATAGTGAAATTAAATCCTGATGTCATGCTAGGTATACCAAATGGGGATGTATGGACTGTTGTACTCTGTGTAGACGTGCTAGATGGCATAGTCATACTGAGTTGAGGTATAGTAGTGCTAGCAGTCGTAGTATTTGTCCCTTGTGTAGGTTGAGTTTGTAAGGTACTGATATCAAATCCTGGAGGTAAGGTAGCACCTTCAGCTAGCAATTTTCCTAAGAACCGTTGACGATCATTTGCTAGGTACTCATCTACAAAAGAGGCAAACTCAGGGTCCTGTGCGGCAGCCTCTATGTCTTCTGTTGTAACATGTCCTTGAGTGTTTCTAGTGGTGAATTTGTCTAATAGAGTCTTATGAGGTCTTGAAGAAAATGGGTTGATGAACTCGCTTGGGTTCGACATGTTTTCTCTCTCTCTTCTCTTAGACCTAGTTTCAACCATGTAAGACAAGCTCAATATGCAGGAAATGCAAGACTATATGTAGAAACTATATGACTCTATGCTATGTTTTTGGGGTTTTCTTATGCAAAATAAGGGATGTCATTTGATGATACTAGTCTAGACTCTAAAGGTGCAAGAAGTCTAAGTGAGACCCTAAAATGATCAATTCTATAAACCCAAGGTGAAGGGACCAACTACCTAAAGTCAAACCAAAGTGTCAATTTAGCTAAGTCAAGGAACCAATGTAGGACAAAGATCAAAGACAATTTGAGTTTCCTAACTACACTGATGAGCTAGGATGACTCTCTGTAGGAAAAAGTAGATGATGATAAGACTAGGTTCAATGGCAGATTTCGTTGACACTATGACCTTTCTAGAGTATAGATGGTGGACTACTCCTAAAGTTTGTAAAAGTGACCTCTCAAAAAGTCTAATGCAAAGTACTATGGACCCTAAGATGGATGTAAACGCTAACTGAAGACAACTATGGTAATGACTAAATGAACCTAAAGGATGCAAAATTGAGCAAATCGTTTCAGGTTTCTATTTCAAAGACTGTTTGTATGAAGACCACTGGAACTGGTATAACCTTGTGAACTGGACAGTGACTGTGAATTTTGGTTATTCTGGTAATCAGACAGATGCGTTTCAAATTTAACAGTTGCGGTCCAAACTAACAGATGCGACTCAAGATTACCAGATGCGACTCAAAATACAACGCATGTGGTGTTTTCAGAACAGATGCAAGCCAAAATAACAGATGCGACTCAAGATTAACAGATGTGACTCAAAACTGCCTGATGCGACCTTTATAAATCAAATGCGAGCCAAACTGATAGATGCGAATCATAAATTACAGATGCGACTCAAATTTAACAGATGCGACTCAAAATTAACAGATGCGTCTCTAAAAATCAGATGCGTGTTTCTGGTGAACAATTGTGATTCTCTGTGAATTTTCACTGACATGAAATTTAAATTGACTCCATTTTTCATGATCAAATTCTGACAATCAAAGACAATCATAAGACAAAGTGTTTTCAGTTTCAATTTTGGACTCAAAGAATGTTTTAAGTGACAATAGACAAGCACATCCTAATAGGCCAAAGGCCTAGGGTTTGTATACTTGGTATAGCTCACCCAAATACCCCGGATTGGTGATGAACACCTTTCCTTCTCGAGAGCGGATAGCTTAGGAATTTGGTGGCATTGCTCCCCTCCACGGCTCATTAACATCTTTCGAGCACACCAATTCTGAATTCTTTGGGCAATGACCTCCCAAGAACTGCTATCTCTACTCAAGGGGATCAGTGGTGAGTATCTTCGGGCATGATACTGTACCCTGCACTGATACCAAGCAATGGCCACAAATAGGTTGGTCTCTACAACAAAGGGTATTTAATTCGGGCATTCCGTTCGTGGGGTGTGATCCATATGGCGCGAGTCCCCTTTCGGATCCATCTCGTCAGAACTACACTCGTGATTCTTGGGGTTTCCCCAAGAACCCACTTTTGTATACCGGCTGGAAGTCCCTCGGGTTCAGGGTGCTACCGATCTGAGTCATTCTGGGGTGAGTACTTTTTCCCACCAGAATAGGCCCAAGTTCTAGAGTTGGTAACTATTTCTCTTACACCTAGGATCGTACGGATGCGCAAGGGGAGAGGATACTTCGGTGTACCAAATCGTAAGGGTGACCAAACTTGTGCTTTCGCACCAAACACAGTAAACACTTGTTAATTTTAATCCAAATGAAAGATTTGTTACGCTACCAAACAATCTGTTTCAAAATTTAACTAGGGTCTTCGACAAGCATCCTGCAGAAGATACCATTAGTAATTTTCAATATTGTCTTCATCAATCGTCTTGCAAAAAGCTTGTCAACTCTGAAAAGGCCACACGCTAAAAATAAGATATCAGTAACACGAAAATCAATGGAAAATTTCAGATTGCGGGAAACGAAAATAAAATTTTACTAGTCAGTTGCGTCGTTTTTGTTACTAGTCAGATGCATCGTTTATTTTTCAGTTGCGGCTCGGGATATCACTTGCGGTTCAGAAATTGTCAGATGCGTTGTTTCTCTATCAGATGCGGTTCATAAAGTCAATTGCGGTTTAGAAACTTCACATGTGGTTCCAGAAAATCAATTGCGGTGCAGAAACTTCACATGCGTCGTTCCATACGAAAAATCTGCAAAAACAAAAATTAAAAGATCTACGGATTCGCGAAGATGGTGTCTTCACGTCGGGTTCACCAAAATGTAATGCTGAAAATGAAACAGGCCTTTTGCACAATAGACAACAAGAAAGATCGTTAGAAGCACACATGCATACAATACTAAATCTAGAATGCAAATTCATACGTGAAGCAACAAAGAACATGGGAAAGTAAAAATGTAATTAAAACTAGAACAATCTCACCAATTTTCAAACGTATTTCCATGAATCATCTCGATTGCCCTTCTCCATTTCGCTTGTGTAGTATAATTTCCCTCAAATTTTCAAGTTCGTGCAAGTATAGCCTATTGATAAAGATTAGCAAAATATCGAAGATTCAAGACAAAAGTGCTCTCCAAAGTTACAAAATTCGCGAGAGAGAGATTTCGAGAGAGAGATTGGAATGAAGAATGACAAATCAATTTATAGAAAATTGATTATTCGAACGACAGGTCAAGATCGAAAGATCAACGGACGATTGAGATTGAGAGATTGGACACGCATTCAGATAACTGACAGTGACGACATGAGTGATTCGAATTAGAAATAGAATTAAAGATTAAATAAATGATTTAATCTTCAGTTCGGCATTCAAAAACATTAGAAATATCTTTGCATGACAAAGATAAAGATTGATTAAAGCAACTCTCTGTTCGAACGCACGCACAACACTTAATTAATTAAATAAGAATATTTAATTAATCCGCATGTACACACAAATGAGTTAAAACTGGAGGATTGCATGATCTGAAGAAGAGATTACTCGAAGACGCCACCCATACATTAAATCAATAGTTGACTGAACGATTAAAATAGATGTCGAGTCGAGTAAAGTGAATACTTAGATAACTCACATAATTATCTAAAATATAGAAGAATGTGTTAAAATAGACTTAATGAATTAAATAATTCATTTAATTCAAGAGACTCAATATTCGAAGGATAATTAAATAAATAAGATTTATTTAATTAAGTGATGAAAGGGATTTTAAATGAATAATTAAATAAATAAAGAATTAATTTAATTATAGTTGAAATATGATAGAGAATAAATTAAATAATGAGTTATTTAATTTAACCGGAAGAATAAGGTTAATTAGTAAGACAATTAAATAAGAAGCGTTTATTTAATTAATTAGAAGAAATGAAGAAAAGTGATTTAATTAAATAATTAATATTATTTAATTAATAGAAGAATTAATGTTAAGATGAATAATTAAATAATTGACATTATTTAATCATGACCATGAATAATACGAATTATGCAGAATATGGAAGTCGCAGGCTTAAACCAGATTTTGGTGTCTACAGTTTTGATTTATCCAATTTAATAGGATGAAAGGTTTAGCATGAAAGGAGTAGGAATTAACCTAATTAGAATAATTAGGTTAATGGATGAAAATAACATAATTAATTAAATAACTAGGCTAATTTAATCAATTAAGCAAAAAGAGGATGGGTTTTAGGATGAAATAGTGTTAGTATATTAGATTCAAGTGTATAGTATCATTCAAGACATTTTTAAGTGTTTACAACTAGACCCAAAACTACTCGAATGATAGTCATTTGAACAATGGGTGAAATATTTCATTAAAACCAACTCCCTTCTCCTACTCATATCCTTTGACATTTAATTTGGCCTTGTACTACTTCTTTCCATTATCTTCTTCATTCAATTTGTAAACCTACCTATTTTTTAAGGCTCTCCAATTTGGTGGAAGATGGACCAAGTCCCATGTGTGATTTTCCATCAATTAATCCATTTATTCTCTCATGGAATTTATCCAAAGTTTGGAATCAAAGGAATTACATGCCTCTTCAAAAAATTTAGGTTTATCTTGATCAGAGATTAGCAAGTGTTGAAGAAAACCATCATACTTTGATAGAGGCTTACACTCCCTAGTTAATCTCCTCAATTGAGGAAATAATTCTTGGATAATTCCTCCCTAAACACCCTATTAAGAAGCACAATTTTGATGAACCTACTCTTCATTATTATGGTTTTATGACAAAGCTAACTCTTGTAATTGAATATATGGTAAAAAAAATAGCTCTTGTGAGTGGTGAGTTTGTTGGGAATAAAATTGGTGTTGAAGGTGTGACACATCAATCCCACTTGAGATATATTCTACAGGCACAAAATCCTTTATTTATTTCCTCTATTCTAGCAGTCTCAACATTATTTTCTCATTGAAAATTACATCTTGGTTGCAAGTGACCTATTTCGGAATGGGATTCCACAACTGATAACCATATGTTGCCTCTTTGTATACAACCAAGAAAACACATTTTAGACTTCATTTCTAGCTTCATTCATTTTTCTAATGCGATGCAAATTTTTGAACATACTTGTATACTAAGAGGGGGGTGAATTAGTATCTATTAAAACTTAAACCCTTAAGATCGCAAACCCTTTAGCAATGTAGAAATTTAGAAAATTAACAAGATCAAAAACCCTTAATCAAATCAACAACACTCAATCAAATCACAAATAATGAAAGATAAGAAAATGAACACATATGCACAAGATAACACCAACTTTATGTGGTAAACCCAAGAAGAGAAAACCATGGAGAGAACACTCTCAATATAAGAAGCTCACTACTTACAAAATTACATTTTGTTTTAAGGCTCACTACCTAAGGATGCGCACTGATCTCTAATTGAATTACAAGCTAAGGTTCACAAACCTAGGTTAAGATATAAAGGACATGCAATACTAAGGCGTACAACCCTAGGAAAGATAAAAATTACAAGGACCTTCTGAAGAGACTCACTATCTAATAGTAGGATACATGAAATTTTGAATTACAACATATGTCAACAATACACTCTGTTGATTGATACTTTAAAGCTCATTTATCTTTTATTTTTTTCAACTTACTTCTTCATTCCATCTCACACATTATCACATATTCACTCATATTGTAATTAAATTTTTCTTTCATTTTTATGCTTTGCAAGATATCAACATCAATTAGATAAGCCAGAAAAGAATACAAAAAATAATTTCAACAAGTTAACAAAAGAAAGCATAATGCAGTCCTATCCAAAAGGTAGAGAAGACCAAAAAAAACATATTACATCTTCCAATGTGATCGCAAACAACACACATTGGCACACATCAACCCAAGTTAACAACAAGGAAACAAGTAGATGAAATGTGTAGCACATTACCAATCGGTCCAAAAAAGCAACTTCAAATTAATTTACTTAATGTGGTTCTCACCAAGATATGGAAAAACCCAAATACATCTTAACACAATCTCAAATACTAGCGTAGACCACCAAGCACATAGTGCAAGTGATAAAAAATCCCTTTCAGCCAAACATCTACAAATTTCAAAGAAAATCAACTCAACACAATATGTAGTACCATAGAGATCAACCATTGACAAGTAGGCTATAGAGCGACATTCCATGAACATACAAAAACACTTCTCGATACTTATTTCATACTACAATGCCACAAAAAACCACCACAAACTAAACAAAAATAGAATACTTCACCCCAGAAGTATAAAATGCATAACTAAGAGATATAGCATTATCGGATAAAATTGTGAAACACTTAACAACATGAAAACTAAATAGAGACATTGTACAAAAACTGAGAGTACATCCACCAAGCTATAGGATTAAAAACACCAATTTAGAATAACGTAGAGCATTTTTTGGACTAGTCCAGACAATCAATAAAATTGCCTATACACTATAAATACTAAAAACCTCCTTGACAAAACTAGTGACCTCAAAATAATGGAGTATGAAATCCATAGAGCACAAAAACTGAATCCAAAGCCATAAGATCATATCTTCATCAACAAAGAAATGCAAATCATTTTCCCAAATACTATTTAAACCAACTTCCTGAAGAAAAAAAAAATTACCAGCTTATGGAGGCCGAAACTTTCTTGTAGCAACATATACTTCCTCAGGAACAACAAGAAAGAGAATACAACATACTAGATACCATCAACAACATCACTATTAGCACAACATCATGCATCAATGAAAAAAGAAACTAAGTGTTGACATTAATGAGAACCAATGCCAAATATACAACAATATCACAAACATATGTTCAACAATCTTCCCATGTGTTGACATCAATGAAAACCAATGCCAAAAATCTTCCCAAGTGTTGATATCAATGACAACCAATGCCAACAATCTCCCCCTTTGGCATTGATGGAAACACACATATGCACACTCTCCCCTTTGGAATCAACAAGAAAGGGAAAAATAATCTTCATTTGAATCATCAACACATTCTCCCCCTTTGACCAACAACACTTCTTCAAACAGTTATGAATTCTCCCACTACCAATAGTCACAATCCAACTACCTAGTCCCCCTAAAGGGTAGCTGTAGTGTCCCTCCAGTTTCGACACTCTGTTTAGTTTGATTATGCTTGATAGATGCTTTAGTTAATTATGATACTATGTTATTCCTTTTTAGATAAGACTTGGATATTATATTGTTTTGTGTTTCGTGGATGATACATTGACATCCTGATTATCTGGTCGTGTTAGTTTGATGATACTGAGATAGACACGTACATGATATGGTTTATTTTCTTACGACTTTTCAAGTTGTTATCATGTTGAGATGATTGCTTATGATTTATCTTGCTCGTCTGTGTCGGTGAAGAAGAAAGTGTGGCATTACTCATTCGTGAGTACCCTGCTACGCTGCAATTCTTCTTCACTATGTGTATTCTGATATAAGTATATATGTTTTAATGTTGATGTTTCATGTAGATACATGTACCGAGTAATGGCTCCACCTGCTTGACAGGTCTGAGCATACCCCAATTAAATAAAAATTATGTTGTTTTGGAGGTATTGACAGGTCCTTTTTGAACCAGTGTTCTTTGTCGAGCGAGTATCTATTTGTTACCCCTTTTTGTTGTCTAGTTTGCTCTGTTGTGTTGTGTTTGTTTGTAATTTTTTATGTCTGAGAATTTAATATTTAAGTTTAACAAATGTTTATTAACATATTTATAAATGTTTGTGATTTAATTTATTAAAATAAATTAAATAAGTTATCGAATTTAAAAGTGAAAGTTATTTCTTTGCAAATGTTTTTAATTAAATATATATTGCTCATTTATTTGTGCGAACTTGAATTATGAGGAAATATATATTTCAAAGAAAGATATTTTCAACAAGATATGAATCTTTGATTTCAATTTGAAAATATGATTTGATATTATAAGTGTAAGTTGAACTGATTGATCTATTTTGAATGCATAATGATCTATCAGTTAAGTTATTATGATTGAGAGATAATGGAATGCATGAATATCTTTTGGGTTGCAATTTTGCATTCATGGGAAGAACTTTCATGGCAGTAGTTTTTAGCAGATTTTGCACGACAATTGTTGTAGAAATTTTTTTATCTTAAGAATTAGTTTACAAGCATAATTTAGAAGCTGTAGTGGTTCGAATTTCATTGTTGAAGCCTGGTGATTTGATAGCGGAATTGATAGAAGTTTTAGAGATTCATTTTCAGCTAGTTATCAATCTTCAAAATAGGTTTTCTTCTTGATTTTTAAATTCTTGTGTTTAATTTTGAAAACATAATGTTGAAATTTTGTTGTTTGGTAAAGAAATTGTTTTGCTGAACCTGCCCAAACAACAAAGAAACAAAATTAGAAGAGTATTTGGATATTAAGAAAAAAAAGAATGAAAAACATTGTAAATATATTATTCCAGTTCAGAATTTGTCTTAAATTTGTCTGCAAAACAAATGTATTTGCATGAACTCAAAATTTTAAGAAAAGACAGAAGAGTTTCCTTTATTTCAAAAGTAGTTATAAAAAAAATCCAGATCTGAACATTTAGGAGGCTGTAGATTTAATTGAGGCGTCATAGGATTCTTGAATTTTGTCGTCTGAGACTATCATCATAACTGTTAGTGTTATTTCCATCTTGACACCAACTGATGAGCTATAGGATTTATTGGTTTGTTGATGTTTATAGATTGAAACTCATTTTGAATGAAGTTAAAAGAATCGTAGAAAATCCTTTTACCTATAGATCAATAATTGATAGATTTTTTTGTAATTTGTCATATAACTTGTTGCATAGCCTTCCTGGTAAAGCAATAACACTATAGTATTATGTTCAATACATCTGAAGAGGAAATAGTTTGTATCTCCAACAAGTTCATTCGCTATTTTCATGGAACATTTGAATATAACATTATTAGTTTGCATTAATTATGGTGGTAATTTCATTGATTATAATTTGTAGGTTCATAACATTTAGTTTAAATATTATCTGACCACTAAGAATGTATGCAGCCTTCTCCTAAACTATATATCTTGGCTTAGTAATTGACTTTCATTTCAGAGAGAAGATTTATTCTTTTATACCATAGATCTTTTTGCCAGAGGTTGTGTGCAATTTCCTTCCAATGATTCTTGTTGTGTAATCTTTGATCAGAAGACTTAACTTAAATTAATGTCTATATCTTATTATATCCATTTTGCATGGCATTTTCTTCTAAACCTGCGCATATGGGTGAAGTAATAAATTTATTTTCTGGTATTATGATGTCTCCCTACGCCATGACTATTCACCATAATAATTCTTGCCAAAAAATTCCGTGCAAGTTGTAGTTAGTGTTTAGAGATTTTAACCATGTAAATATACCCATATAATTGAAACAACTCCTCATCCAATATCCTTTAATTTTTAGACTGATGAAAATTTCCCAAGTTACTGCATGTTCATTGATAGTTTTCTCATGCATCCTATTTTGTTTCTTCCGCGTCGATGATCACTTTGCATTAAGCATTTTTTTTTTTAATGTTTTGATGTTATTGTGTTCCCTGCACTACGCTGGAGTAATCAATATTTACATAATTACGCATGGCATCATGTAGATTTCTTTCAGTTATGATTTTTATCTGAAACTACTACTCTTAATCTTAGACCAAACTCTCCTTTGCATGCAACATCAGTGATAGTTATTTAGTCATAAAATAATATTTACTTAACTATCGTTTGGTAGATATTTTCAAAGCGTAAGTATAGTTAAATGGTGAATTATATTTTTGGAATAATATGAAAGATTTTTAGTTTTCCAATATATATATATATTTATGTAAAAAGTAAATTGTATTGCTTAAAAATATTTGGATTACAGATGTAAGGATTTATACCATCTTTACTCTATAATAATATAAATAAAGGTATTTTCTTAGTTATTATAAGGAATATATTAATATCAATAAATTGTTAATTATGGATTTTTAATTCATGAAGGTTGAAAAATTGTAATTAATGGATATGCATATATAATGTTGATGATGCATATTTTCATTTCATCAAAGCTTAGAAAGTGAAAATTTGTTTTGTTAAGTTTATTACACTTTATTTATGTTACTCTATTGCAATGATTTTTACTTGGGGAATAGCTTTTCATATTTTGTTGTTGTCTATAGAAGCATCTTAGAGATTATGATTTGTCTCTAGTGAAAGATATAAACATTATGGTTGTGATCTTTATGCTTAGTAGCTACCCCTAGTCTTATTTTTATGTAAAATCATGTTATAGAAAGAGTGGCTTGTGTTAGGGGCCGAGATCCTAAGAGATTGTCTGGGTAACTTATCGTAGGTGTGTAAAATTTAGTGAAAATCTAACTAATGTATTAGGGGTTGGGTAGAACTAAACATTAACTTAGATAAAAAATTTCCTCGCCTTCGTTTAGGTTGAGAAAAGGGTGAGAAGGCCTGGAATGGCTAGTCATCCATCTTGTCTTCTTGAAAGATGAAGCGACTCCACATTAGTCTATATAGGGGCTGAGAATCAGTAGAGACTGCCAGGGTAACTCTTGGAGAGGGCCGGTAGTCTAGGTAGATTCACCAGGGTAACCTATCTCGACAGTGTGATGACACTCTTAGTCTATACCATGATTGTGATCTTCGTGTTAAGTTATATTTTCTAGTGTTATGTCACTGAGATTTTATTTGTTATGATTTGTTATCGTAATGTTGTATTGTGTTTGTAAGCCATGTAATTTTTATGTTTTGTATTCTTGTTTGTGGACCTGTCATTATCTCCTAGCATGGAGGGAGTGGACCTTTGGGTTTCATGTGGTTGGGAGGAAACCGTGCTATACCTTCCTTGGATTTTCATGTAGTTGATGCTATACTCACAGTGGATGCGGAATGTGTTTGTGGATATGGAAGTTTGATATTTTGTAATCATTATCCTCTTTGTATATTTACCTCTTGTATAAGATCATTCCCATTGTAACATCATTTTGATGTTTTGAGGTTCAATGTAATCTCACTTGTTGTAATATGGACATATGGATATTTGATTGCATTAAGTTTTGTAAACTGGATCATTCATGGCATTAGATTTGTACTTAAGTTTTGTGAGATAATGTGTTGAGATTATTTGTTATGTTTATGTATCATCATCTTGGAAACCTTATGGGAGTTGTGTAATTAATTATCTTTAAAAAAAAAAATGATCTTTTAATTTTTTTATTCTTTACACTTTGTTTTAATGGTAACCAAGGTGGGGCATTACAGATTGGTATCAGACCCAAGTTCTAACACTGGGTGCTCTAGCTTTATGAGCCCATTAGGTTTTCTTAGATGTTAGATTTGGTTGATGTGTTTTCATGTTTGTTTTGGTCATTTTATAACTAGACTTGTCCTGTATTTGGTGTAGGATCATTCCTATGCATCATGGTAGAGGTCGTGGTCGAGGCTGAGGTGGTGGCCGTGGGCTGAACTGCCAGGTTACTCCCCCTCTGAGCCCTCATCAGAGCATACAGGAAGAACAATTGGGTCTGTAGTTGGAATAGGCAAATGAGGAACATATTCTGAAGCAGTCAGGGTTAGAGGGATCACAGTAACACCCTTTACTAGAAGAGGTCTTAGCTTGACTTGGACCAAGACAGGAAGTGGAATAGGAAGTGAATAGGGAACATGATAGATCTCTAAGGAGAGTTGATGATACAGTGCAACAGGATGCCATTAGGGCTAGTCATATGCAAGATTTGTTTAGGGCACGCCCTCCTACATTTGATGGATCTGGTGGTGGTTTAGAAGCAGAAACTTGGTTGATTGATTTGGGATGATGCTTTGTGATGCATCCTTATGGTAGCAATACCCATGCTCGTTGCACCATTATGCATCTTAGAGGCTTTGCCTTTACTTGGTGGCATTTGGAGGAGCAGAAGCTCCATCTGGAGATTGGTACAGTCTCTTTGGATAGGTTCCTGGAGAGAATCAGAGCATGTTTCTTGTCTGAGCATTGGAGGCAGGGATGTGCAGATGAGTTTCATGATCTACGTCAGATGGCTTTGTTCGTGGAGTAGTTTGAGCATAGGTTTTATGAGCTTAAACAATATGCAGGGATTGTGGACAATGAGGCGATGTTGGTGTAACATTTCATTAGGGGCCTAAATGCCCGTATTAGCGGTGGAGTCATAGTCTTTGAGCTGAAGACTATGGAGGTTGCTATGGAGAAGGCACGTATTATGGAAGAGAATCTCGCTATGGCATTTGGTGGACACACAGGAGTACAAATAGGTAGTGCTCCTATTATAGGATTTGGTCAGCGAGGTGGTCAATTTGAGTTAGGTGGTTCCACTAGGAATCAATAGGCACCCGCTAAGGGTGGACAACAGCAACAACGTAATCCACAAAAGAATAAGAATTCACAGTTCTAGCAAGATAATAATTCACAATCTAGAAGGAATCATAACTGGTGGCATAATAAGCACAATCGACATGATTAGCCGACTTAGAGTGCATAGTCTACAGTGAGTAGAGGCAGCTTTCAACAATCCAATGCACCTTTAGGTGGCAGAGGATTTGGCAGAGGTATTGGATGTTTCTCATGTGGACAATAGGGACATATTGCTAGGCAGTGTCCTATGTGAGGCACTTCAGGTTTTGGATAGTGACTAGCAGCTTCAGAGCCGATAGTTGGTGATGTAGGCTGTTCACATATAGTTTTTTCTGCAGTAAATAACTGCCAAGCAGATCATCAGAACACTGTGGTTGAATCTTCAGGTCAGTTACAGGGTACCAATGTTACTATTCTCTTTGATTCTGGAGCTACTAATTCATTTATTTCACCTACTATTGTTAAGTGTTGTGGACTTATGGCCATAAAGCAAGGCGATAGGTGGTAGGTGGAATTTTCTTCTGGGTTAAAGGTAGCAATAGAATCCCTCGTTCGCAATTGTGGACTTAGGATTGGACCGTTATCTACTTCAGTAGATCTTCGAGTCACACCTTTAGGTTCGTATGACATTGTTTTGGGAATGGATTTGTTAGAATCTCATCATGTAATGATTGACTATCAATAGAAGACAATACATTGTATTGATGATGTTGGTATAAAGGTTGAAATTTTTAGTGTTTAGAGACCTATCTCTTTGCGGATAATTTTTGCTATTTAGTTGAAGAGATGCCTTCGTCAGGGATGTCAGTTATTTGTGACAACAGTTAATGACTTGGATTTAGGGGAGAGTCAAGAGATATCACTTGATGATCACCCAATTCTCAAGGAATTCGAAGATGTTTTTCCTAGTGATATTCTTGGTATGCCACCGAAGCATGACATAGATTTCAAAGTTGACCTAGTTCCTGGAGCAGAGCCCATCTCTCATGCTCCATACAAAATGACTACACAGGAACTCGAAGAGCTTCATATTTAGTTGGAGGAACTCTTGGAAAAGGGTTTTATTCATCTGAGTGTTTCCCCTTGGGGAGCACTTGTCATCTTGATGAAGAAGAAGGATGGATCTCTCAGATTGTGCATTGATTATCATCAATTGAAAAAAGTGACGATTAAGAATCGATATCCTTTACCCTGAATCGATGATCTTTTTTATCAAATCAAGGGAGCAAATGTGTTCTCAGATTGATTTGAAATCAGGTTACCATCAGTTGCGTATTGTAGAAGCTGATATTCATAAAATGACATTTTGAACTCAATACGGATACTACGAGTTCACAGTAGTACCATTTGGGTTAACGAATGCACCATTAGTTTTCATGAGTTTGATGAATGGTGTATTTCATACCTATCTTGATTGTTTTGTTCTCGTGTTTCTCGATGATATTTTGATCTATTCGAGAAATATGCAGGAGTACGAAGAGCATTTGAGACAGGTACTGTAGTGTTTGAGGGAGAATCAATTGTATGCAAACTTGAAGAAATGTGAATTCTTCCAAATTGAGGTGAAATACCTTGGTCATGTGATTTCTGGAAAAGGTATAGTTGTGGATCCTGCAAAGATTCAAGCTATCATTGTCTGGCCTGTGCCTACTAATGTTGCAGAGGTTCGTAGTTTCATGGGTCTTGCTAGATACTACAGATGATTTGTTCAGGGGTTTTCTAGGATTGGACACCCCATTACTTCTCTTCAGAGGAAAGGGAAGAAATTCATTTGGACAGATCAATGTTAGTTGGATTTTCAGATACTTAAGGATAAGCTGACTAGTGTGCCTATTTTAGCAGTTACTGATCCTGCTAAGGATTTTGTTGTTTGCATTGATGATTCTTTGGAGGGTTTAGGAGCTGTACTGATGTAGGATGGACGTGTGATCACTTATGAGTCTCGTAAACTCAAAGATCACAAACATAATTATCCCACTCATGATTTAGAGCTTGCTGCAGTTGTTCATGCTCTAGTTCGCTGGAGACATTTCTTGTTGGGACACCATTTTGAACTTCATTGTGATCACCATAGTTTGCAATATATATTCACACAACCTAATTTGAATGCTAGGCAGAGATGGTGGATGGAGTTCTTATGTGAATATGATTGTTGAGGTGAGATATGTTCAGGGAAAGGAGAATGTAGTAGCAAATGCTCTCAGTCGGTGAAGACATGAGATTTCTGCTGTGGCACTTGGTGTAGAGTTGAGGAGCCAGATTTTGGCAGCACTTCCTACTGATAGATTATATTAGGAAGTGAAGACAGAGATTGATTTAGGTAGACCCTTGGAGGGAAGATTTTCAAGATATAGATTTGAGTTAGATGGTTTGTTGCGACATCTAGGTCGTATCTATGTACTGCCTACTGAGGATCTTCACACTATAATTTTGACAGAGGCACATCGAGCACCATACTCAACTCATCCTATTGTTAAGAAGATGCATGCGGATCTTTGAGAGTTGTACTTTTGGCCTGGTACGAGGCGTGACATTGATGATCTTGTTTCGAGATGTCTTGAATGCCAGAGAGTTAAGGCTGAGCATCAACATCCCGCCAGTTTATTATAGCCACATCTCATTCCTGAGTGGAAATGGGATATTATATCAGTTGATTTTATTGTTGGATTACCTATGTCATCGAGTCGACATGATTCCATCATGGTTACTATTGATAGATTGACAAAGGTAGCTCATTTTTCTCCAGATCGATCAACTTAGAATGCTTCCTCTGTGGCCAGAATATTCATGGAAGATATTGTTCTATTGCATTTGATTCCTCATAGAATCATTTCTGATAGGGATCCTATATTTACATTAGCCTTATGGACATCGTTACAGCATGCTTTAGGTACACAGTTGAACTTTAGTTCAGCCTATCATCCTGAGACTGATGGACAGACAGAGAGAGTTAACCAGATTCTCAAAGACATGCTTAGAATGTATGTGATGGATCGACAATCACATTGGGAGGATTATTTATACTTAGTGGAATTTTCCTATAATAATGGCTATCAAAGTTCCATAGGTATGCCTCCTTTTTAGGCACTATATGGTCATCCTTGTCATACTCCATTGAGTTGGGATCGACTTGAGGATAGAGTTCTACTCGGTCTTGAGATGTTTCATGATATGGAGCAACAGGTTGATCGCTTCAGAGAGCACTTGGTGGTGGCACAGGATAAACAGAAGAAGTATGTTGATGTGCATAGAGTGGATCAACAGTTCTCAATTGGCAATAGGATTTTTCTTTGAGTTTTACTGTGCAAGAGTTCAATCCGTTATAGAAAAGGCTCTAAGCTTGTGCCTTGTTTTGTTGGACCATTTGAGATTCTTGAGAGGATTGGTCCTATGGCGTATCGACTTGCTTTACCACCTAGTTTATCATGCATTCATGATGTCTTTCATGTATCAGTTCTTAGATTTTATCATCCTGACATTTCACATGTACTCGATGGGAATGCATTACAGGTAGAGGATGGGCAGCTGGCTTTGGAGCCTGTGGGCATTCTTCAGCATCAGAGGCTCACCCTTAGGGGTTGAAACGTTGATCGGGTGAGGGTCCAATGGGATCCTAGCGATGAGGCATCAGCTACTTGGGAGGATGCGACACGTATCCATGAGCTTTATCATTATTTATTTGCAGGCTTCCAGGAGTAAGCCTTATCCTAGGGGGGAGGATGTAGTGTCCCTCCACTTTTGACACTCTATATAGTTTGATTCTGCTTGATAGATGCTTTAGTTAATTATGATACTATGTTATTCCTTTTCAGATAAGACTTGGATATTATATTGTTTTGTGTTTCGTGGATGATACATTGACATCTTGATTATCTGGTTGTGTTAGTTTGATGATACTGAGATAGACATGTACATGATATGGTTTATTTGCTTACAACTTTTCATGTGGTTATCATGTTGAGAAGATTGCTTATGATTTATCTTGCTCGTCTATGTCGGTGAAGAAGACAGTGTGGCATTACTCATTCGTGAGTACCCTGCTATGATGTAATTCTTCTTCATGGTCTATATTATGATATAAGTATATATGTTTTAACGTTGATGTTTCCTGCAGATACATGTACCGAGTAATGGCTCCACCTGCTTGAGAAGTCTAAGCATACCCTAATTCAATAAAAATTATGTTGTTCTAGAGGTATTGGCAGGTCCTTTTTGAACCATCGTTCTTTGTCGAGCAAGTATCTATTTGTTGCCCCTTCTTGTTGTCCAGTTTTTTTTGTTGTGTCATGTTTGTTTGTAATGTTTTATGTTTGAGAATTTAATATTTAATTTTAACAAATGTCTGTTAATGTATTTATAAATGTTTGTGATTTAATTTATTAAATTAAATTAAATAAGTTATCGAATTTAAAAGTGAAATTTAATTTCTTTGCAAATGTTTTTAATTAAATATATATTGCTGATTTATTTGTGCAAACTTGAATTATGAGGAAATAGATATTTCAAAGAAAAGATATTTTCAACAAGATATGAATCTTTGATTTCAAGTTGAAAATCTGATTTGATATTATAAGTGTAAGTTGAATTGATTGATCTATTTTGAATGCATAATGATCTATCAATTAAGTTATTATGATTGAGAGATAATGGAATGCATGAATATCTTTTGGGCTGCAATTTTGCATTCACAGGAAGAACTTTCACGGTAGCAGTTTTTAGCAAATTTTGCATGACAATCATTTTAGAAAAACTTTTATCTTAAGAATTAGTTTACAAGCATAATTTAGAAGTTGTAGTGGTTCGAATTTCATCATTGAAGCTTGGTGATTTGATAATGGAATTGACAGAATTTTTAGAGATTCATTTTCAGCTAGTTATCAATCTTCAAAACAGGTTTTCTTCTTGATTTTTAAATTCTTGTGTTTAATTCTGAAAACATAATGTTGAAATTTTGTTGTTTGGTAAAGAAATTGTTTTGCTAAACCTGCCTAAACAACAAAGAAAAAAATTTAGAAGAGTATTTGGATATTAAAATAGGAAAGAATAAAAAAACATATTGTAAATATATTATTCCAGTTCAGAATTCATCTTAAATTAGTCTGCGAAATGAATGTATTTGCATGAACTCAAAATTTTAAGAAAAGACAAAAGAGTTTCCTTTATTTTCAAAAGTAATTATAAACAAAATCCAGATCTGAACATTTAGGAGGCTGTCGATTAAATTGAGGCATCATAGGATTCTTGAATTTTGTCATCCGAGACTATCATCGTAATTGTTGGTGTTATTTCCATCTTGACGCCGGCTGATGAGCTGTAGGATTTATTGGTTTGTTGATGTTTATAGATTGAAACTCATTTTGAATGAAGTTAAGAGAATCGTACCAAAGCCTTTTACATATAGATCAATATTTGTTAGATTTTTCTGTAATTTGTCATATAACTTGTTGCACAGCCTTCCTGGTAAAGCAATAGCACTATAGTATTATGTTCAATACGCCTGAAGAGGAAATAGTTTGTATCTCCAACAATTTCATTCTCTATTTTCTTGGAACATTTGAATATAACATTATCAGTACGCATTAATTATGCTAGTAATTTCATTGATTATAATTTGTAGGTTCATAACATTTAGTTTAAATATTATTTGACCACTAAGAATGTGCACAGCCTTCTCCGAAACTATATATCTTGGCTTAGTAATTGAATTTCATTCTGGAGAGAAGATTTATGATTTTATACCATAGATCTTTCTGCCAGAGGTTGTGCGTAGCTTCCTTCCAATGATTCTTGTTGTGTAATCTTTTATCAGAATACTTAACTTAAATTAATGTTTGTAGCTTATTATATCCATTTTGCATGGCGTTTTATTCTAAACCTGTGCATATGGCTGAAGTAATAAATTAATTTTCTGGTATTATGATGTCTCCCTGAGCCATGTCTATTCACCATAATAATTCTTACCAAAAAATTTCGCACAAGTTGTAGTTAGTGTTTAGAGAGTTTAAACATGTAAATATACTCGTACAATTGAAACAACTCCTCATCCAATATCCTTTAATTTTTAGACTGATGAAAATTTCCAAAGTTATTGTGTTCATTGATAGTTTTCTCATGCATCCTATTTTGATTCTTCTGCGCTGATGATCACTTTTCATTAAGCATGCATTTTTTGTTATGTTTGGATGTTATTGTGTTCCTTGCACTATGTTGGAGTAATCAATATTTTGATACTTACACATGGCATCCTATAGATTTCTTTTAGGTATGATTTTTATCTGAAACTACCACTCTTAATATTAGACCGAACTCTCCTTTGCATGCAACATCAGTGATAGTTATTTAGTCATAAAATCATATTTACTTAACTATCATTTGGTAGATATTTTCAAAGCATAAGTATTAGTTAAATGGTGAATTATATTTTTGGAATAATATTAAAGATTCTTAGTTTGCCAATATATATATATATATATATTTATGTAAAAAGTGAATTGTATTGCTTAAAAATATTTGGATTACAGATGTAAGGATTTATACCATCTTTACTCTATAATAATATTAATAAAGGTATTTTCTTAGTTATTATAAAGAATATATTAATATCAATAAACTGTTAATTATGGATTTTTAATTCATGAAGGGTGAAAAATTGTAATTAATGGATATGTATATATAATGTTGATGATGCATATTTTCATTTCATCAAAGCTTAGAAAGTGAAAATTTGTTTTGTTAAGTTTATTACACTTTATTTGTGTTACTCTATTGCAATGATTTTTACTTGGGGAATAGCTTTGCACATTTTGTTGTTTTCTATAGAAGCATCTTAGAGATTATGATTTGTCTCTAGTGAAAGATATAAAAATTGTGGTTTTGATCTTTATGCTTAGTAGCTACCCTTAGTCTTATTTTTATGTAAAGTCATGTTATAGAAAGAGTGGCTTGCGGTAGGGTCCGAAATCCTAAGAGATTGTTTGGGTAACCTATCGTAGGTGTGTAAAATTCAGTGAAAATCTAACTAATGTATTAGGGGTTGGGTAGAACTAAACATTAACTCAGATAAAAAATTTCCTCACCTACTTTCTTAATGCTTTTTTAGGTTGAGAAAAGGCTGAGAAGGCCTGGAATGGCTAGTCATCCATCTTGTCTTCTTGAAAGATGAAGCAACTCCACATTAGTCTGCATAGGGGCCGAGAATCGGTAGAGACTGCCAGGGTAACTCTTGGAGAGGGCCGGTAGTCTAGGTAGATTCACTAGGGTAACCTGTCCTGATAGTGTGATGACACTCTTAGTCTATACCATGATTGTGATCTTCGTGTTAAGTTATCTTTTCTAGTGTTATGTCACTAAGAGTTTATTTGTTATGATTTGTTATCATAATGTCATATTGTGTTTATAAGCCACGTAATTGTTATGTTCTGTATTCTTGTTTGTGGACCTATCATTATCTCCTAGCACGGAGGGAGTGGACCTTTGGGTTTCACGTGGTTGGGAGGAAATTGTGCTATACCTTCCTTGTATTTTCATGCAATTGATGCTATGCTCATAGTTGGTTCTAGTTACTTCGTTGTTCGTGACAGTGGATGCGGAATGTGTTCATGGATATGGAAGTTTGATATTTTGTAATTATTATCCTCTTTGTATATTTACCTCTTGTATAAGAGCATTCCCATTGTAACATCATTTTGATGTTTTGAGATTCAATGTAATCTCATTTTGTGTAATCTGGACATATGGATATTTGATTGTATTAAGTTTTGTAAACTAGATCATTCATGGCATTAAATTTGTACTTAAGTTTTGTGAGATAATGTGTTGATATTATTTGTTATGTTTATGTATCATCATCTTGGAAACCTTATGGCAGTTGTGTAATTAATTATCTTTAAAAAATAAATTGTTCGGTTAATTTTTTTATTCTTTACACTTTGTTTTAATGATAACCAAGGCGGGGCATTACAGTAGCACACATCAATCCATGAGAAAAGGACATGACATGAATTTCTCCATCAAACTAGTAATTCATGACAATTGATGACCATAGAAGTACTTACTAGTTTTGAATCCTCTGTGCCAAACTTATTCAACATATCTTTAACATACTTAGGCTAAGAAATAAAGATACCATCATCTAGCTAAACAATTTTAATCCCAAGGAAGAAAAATAACTCACCAAACATAGACATCTCAAACTCTTTCTAGATATCTTCTACAAACCTCTTGCACATATCATTATCTCCACCAAAGATGATTCCATCAACATATACAATAACCATCAAAATCTTGTCTTCCTCAACCTTAATATAGAGATTACTATTTTTAGTACCTTTCTTTAAACCTTGCTAAAGTAAGTACTTGTCCAACCAAGCATACCAATCTCTAGGAGCTTGCTTGAGTCCATATAGAGCTTTCTTGATTTTGCACACCATATCCCGATATTTTGATAATAGGAAACCATCCAGTTGCTCAATATATACTTCTTCCTCTAAATTACCATTCAAGAAGGCTAACTTGGCATACATATGATAGACTCTGAAATTCTTGTGAGTAGCAAAAGAAAGAAACATACGTATTTCCTCCATTATAGCTATTGGAGAAAAAGTCTCCTCAAAGTCAATACCTTCAACTTGTGAATATCCCTTACATGCTAATCTGTATTTGTTTCTCACAACTTCACCATCCTCATTCAACTTATTCTAGAACACCCACTTTGTTCCTATAACATTCTTATAAGTTGGTATGGGAATCAAATCCCATGTTTGATTCTTTTCTATTTGATTCAATTATTTTTCTATTACCTTTATCCATCCATTATCTTTTCTAGCATAAAAAAGGTTCTGCAGCTCTAAGTCTTTGATAGTAAACAAAAATTCACTTGCTCACTTTCTTTTACAAACCTTCTCCTAGTCAACACACCTTCATTCTTATCTCTAATTGTTTGATCTTTAGAATGGTTCTTCTGAACATATTTCGTTGGAGTCTTAGGAATATTTTATGATTCTTGTTTCTTCTCTTCCTTTTCTTCTTCTTCCTCTTCTTCAATGCAGGGGCATATATCAGGTTTGAAAACCTCTAGTTCTTATGAGATCTAACACAAATATTCATCTACTTTAACATTTGTTCTTTCAATCATCTTTCCCAATCTCTTGTTTAGTATTTGTAGGCCTTGATTTTGCTTGAGTAACCAAGAAAGATCCCTTCATCACATCTTGAATCAAACTTTCCAAGGTCTTCTTCATCTCTTTTGATGTAGCATCTACTGCCAAAGATCTTGAAGTATCTAATAGTAGGAGGCATTCCATACCACATCTCATGAGGGGTCTTAGTGCTATTGACCCTTAACCACACTTTATTAAACAAGTAGACAATAGTGTGAACTACTTCGTTCCAATACATATCAAGTAGATTTGCATCTCTCCTCATTTCCCTAGCCATATCTTACATAGTCCTATTATTCCTCTCCACTACCCCATTCTATTGATGGGTTCTAGAAGCAGACACATGTCTCCTAATGCCATGATCTTAAAAAAAAAAATCAAATTCATTTGAAGTAAATTCACCTCCTTCATCTAACCTTTAGCATTTGATCTTAGCATCCATTTCATTCTCAAATTTTTCTTTGAAGATTTTAAACTTGTCAAAAGCTTCTAATTTTTCTCAAAAAATGTAACTCAAGTCATTCTAGAGTAATCATAAATCAACAACGTGAAATACCTTTTACCTTGTTGACTCCTTATTCTTGTAGGTCCACATAGGTCAGTATGAATCAAATCCAATAGCACTATAGCAGAACACTCCTTGCTCTTGAAACTTGTATTTGTTTTCTTTTCCATTTTATACTCTTTACATAAAGTGTTTGTAGGCTTGGTTATCTTAGGAATATCTCTTATTGCATGAGAAGATCCAATCTTCATCATATTGTCAAAGTTGATGAGTCTCATTCTTTTGTGCCACATCCAATAGTCGCCAGATTGAGACAATAAGTGGATTCTTCCATTTGCATCCTTTAGGTGATAAAAATTTCTAGTTTTCCTAGTTCCTTCTATAACTACTCTTATAGACCTTTCCTTCCCAATCTCACAATCTTTGGAATGACAAGTAAGGTTATATTCTCTGTTGCACATCTGACTAATATTGAGAAGATTATGCTTCATTCCTTTGACATAGAGTACATCCTTAGTCCTATTCTTTCCATCAATGTTATAGAACCCTTTCCATAAATTTGTTTTGACTCATCACCACCAAACTTGACAGCTCCAACATTACACTTCTTAAGATTGATGAACCTCCCCTTGTCACCAGTCATGTGGTTAGAGCAACCACTATTAATCGCCCAAGTATTTTCCTCTTCCTTTACATGAAAGGTAGTCCAGACTGCCATTGATCTTTCATTACCCTTATCATCTTGCAAGGAACCAAAATTCTTACCTTCTCTAATATCACTATTTTTTTCTTTCATAACCATGAATAGGGTTTCATCATTTGAATCATTGTCCTCATCTTCTAAAGAAAAATTCTCTCCTTGAAATAGAAGCCCCTTTTGAACTTCTCTCTTTTGTTACCATCTTCTGATTCTTTAAAAGGACATTTAGAGGTAAAATGACCAATTCTCCCACAATTGAAACAATTGAAAGGTAACTTACCTTTATATTTTCCGGTGCTTTCCTTCAATATTCTTACAAAAATTTCTTCTACCTCATCAAAGTCATCATTTTGATCAACTAATTTATCTTCTATCTTTTTATTGGTTTTGAACTTTGCTTCCTTCTTTGGAACATATTTATCAAATTCTCTCATTTCAAAGGTTTTCATAGCTCCAAACATTTAATCTACTAAATACTTATCCAAGCCCTTAGACTCCTCAATAGCAGATACCTTATTACTATAATATTTAGGGAGAGATATCAAAATCTTATTCACAATCTCATCCTCTTTCAATTCTCATACAAGACCTTTGATGCCAATAACTAATTCATCCACCTAGAGAATATAACTAGCAATATATTCATCCTTTGTCATTCTTAGGGTCTCAAATATGCTCTTGAAAATTTGCATCTTGGCATGCTTTACTTTATTATCTCCTTCATAGATGTTGCTAAGTTTTCCCAAAAATCCTTCGAAGAAATGCAATTCATAGCCTTCAAAAGTTCTAAATCAACTAACCCACACAATAGAGCATTCTTAGCCTTGTAATTGTTCTTAAACAACCTAACCTCAACTAGATTAAATTTTAGAGGAGAAGTAGGAGTAGTATAACCATCCTTGATATATTACCAAACACCAAAATCAAGAGAGTTTAGATGGCCTTCCATTCTGAATTTCTAAAAGGTGTAATTTGTCCCATCAAACCTAGGACCTTTGTAAGCTCCATCATGTGCCATCCTAGACCTTTTCTTTAGTGATTAATATTCTTCAGAGGAACTTGGATTTGATACCAATTGCTGAACAAACCTAAATATTGAGAGGGGGTGAATAAGTATCTATTAAAACACAAACCCTTTAGTTCATAAACCCTTTAGTAATATACAAATTTAGACAATTAACAAGATGAACAACCCTTAGCAAAATCAACAATAATTAGTCAAATCAACATAAATGAAAGATAATACAATGAACACATATACACAAGATAACACTAAATTTATGTGGAAAACCCAAGAAGGGAAAAGCTACAAAGAGAAAACTCTCAATATAGGAAGCTCACTACTTACATAATTACAATTTGTTTTAAGGATCACTGTCTAAGGAAGCACATTTCTCCCTAATGGACTTGAAAGCTAAGACATACAACCTTAGGGAAAGATATAGAGGACTTGCAGTACTAAGGAGCACAACCCCAAGGAAAGATACAAATTACAAGGACCTACTAAAGAGACTCATTGCCTGATAGCATGATACATGTAAGTTTGAATTACAACATATGTCAACAATACACTTTGCTGAATGAGGCATTAAATTTCATTTCTTTTTTATTTTATTCAACTCACTACTTCATTCCATCTAACACATCATCACATCTTTTTTCATCTTGCAATTGATTTTTTCTTTCATTTATATCCTTCGCAAGATCTCAAAACATCAATTGGGTTGGCCAAAAAAGAATACAAATAATAATTTAAATAATTTGGCCACAAAAATCATAATGTGGTCCTATCCAAAAGGTAGAGAGGATGAAAATAAAATTATTACATCTTCCAATATGATCCCAAACAACACACATGATGGCACACATCAACCCAATTCGACAACAAGGATGTTGCAAGTATGAATGAGTATGGTGGTGTTGTCATTAATGTTGTCATTGATGTCAACACAATATAGGTTGTTGCAGAGAAAGTAATCGTGTGATTGTAGGTGGTGCATGTATAGTTGAGATACTATAGAGATGTTGTGAGTACATGGAGCTATCTTTATGGTGTTGTAGGTGTGCTAATATGATGAGTTACCAAGTACTTTTGAGAAAATTAATAAATAGTGAAGTCAGAATTGTGTGTTTGTTCATAATGTTCTCTAGTATGTGCTATGCATTTCTTCTGTGTTAATCCTATGCTTGTATGAATCTGAAGTATTGTTTATGGGAATCCTTGGGTGATATATCCTAGATTATAGCCTTTGGTTTGATGAAGAGTGAAAGTTGTGTTCACCAGTGTGAATTGGTCTGGCAAAGTTATTTGTCTCTGGATTGGGAGAAATATATCTACTCCATAGTCCTCCATTGGTTTGTTTTAGGTCTTGCACATCTGGAAGAAGGCTTGTAATGGTGTTATTTATGTTCTATCAAAGGTGTTCATGGTTTGGTGCTCTGGAAGACTAGTTTCAGAGTTTCTATGTGTCTGTATAGTTTTGGATGGATTGATGGAAAGTGTTCTGAGTATGAAGGTTGTTGCAGATGAATTTGAAGGCATCTAAGATGTGTTCTAGTGTATGGTGAAGCATGATTTGTGGTCCACATGTTATCTTCTTGTTGCAGAAGTGTGTACTTCAAAGTTCATTGGTGTTTTCATTAGGTTTGGCCAACCTGGTGTTTACACGTCATGCGAAGGATAAGTATCAATTAAGAAAGCAGGTGATTGATCCAAGATGTTGTTTTGGGTCTTGGTTAAGTTTTTGTTTGGTCTTCTCTCATTCTTATCCACTACGAGAATGTTGAGTTTCTAACCTAATTTGAATATATAAAATGAAGCATGTGTAGCCAACCTTGGAGAAAGTTTCTAAGGTTGAAGATGGTATAAATACAAGGAAAGATGTTAAGGATTGTAAGCCACAAGCATGAGAAGCAAGGTAGATGTGGAGATAGTGTGAAAATGGATTGAGGCAGTGAGAATTTTAATCTGTTAGACTTCTAAAAGCAGTGAGCGATGGCATTTGCAATTTTCTGTCAAGGAGCTCGCAGATGTGTGGAAGTGGATGCGAGACATCAAGGCCAATCTCCAAATGGATTTGCACAAAATTTTGGTTTGAAAAGTTTTGGCTTGTACTGACCTTGGCCAAGTCAGCATGTTGTGTGGTAGGTTGAATCAATCTTTTGTCTAGGTGTTATTTTAGTCATCATAGTTGTTTGTTGGTAGATTTTGCTTTATTAAGGTATATAATGTTGTGCTTGAAGATATGATGCAACAACTTGTGTTAGAGTCACTTCCTCGTTGATGGAAGATATTAGTGGTCAGTTGAAGCGTTGTGAACTCAAGGACAACGAGTTAGGAGATCCTAAAAAGAGGGATAATGGTGAGTATTGCAGGAATCTTGCGAAAACTGCATGATAACAGTGAGAAGTTGCATGCAGTTTAGAAGTTATCTAGGATTCCCTTAAAAACAGGGATATTGGAACGAGCAATACCCTTGAAACATGGAAATGGAACGAAAAATGGAGAGATGGCTTGGGAATAGACAGAGTAGTGGAGTTTTTGCATTGTATCAAAAAGACTTTGATGTGAATAAAAAAAATAGTTTTCTGGTTTGCATGCAATTTCTGTATTTTTCTGGAAAACACAGTGTGTTTTGCACAGTAGGGTTTATTTAGGTATTGCATATTAACATAGCATGTTATCTGTATTTAAATAGCAGTGTTAACACCTTTCTTGGTGTATGATACCCATTTTGTATGTTGATAGTGTGTGGTGTTCAAGATTCAGGTGGAAACAGCACGTTAACCCTATTTTAAGCAAAATCTGCAATTTATGTTTCTGCCCGTGAGTTTTTGAAGACAGTGAATTCACAAACTTTGTAAATACTGTTTCAAATATGCATTGGGGTTCTTAGTGTAGATTTGTGTCATTTTTCCCTCTGTATACAGGTTGCTTAGAGTAGAATTTTATTTTAGTCTCCATAGTCATTAGGTTGGGAAGCGTTCTCATTGCAGTTTTGAGGCAGTCTTTTGTAAAATGGCTCCCCCATAGCCACAGACCATGGGATCTCCCTGAGACTGTGGAATATGGGAGAAGAGTCATTTTTTTGCACACATTTGACAATAGATACCAGGGAACAAAGAGCAAAGAAGAATACACCCAAACCCTAGGCGAGCATAGGACCCGGTTAGGGAATTAGGGTGGAAAACAAAGAACCAAGGCAGGGAAAAAGGTACAGTTGTACGGCCAAGGACATTTCCAGGTGGACTAAGCTCAAATACAAAGAAACCAGAGAAATGAAGGCCTGAACAATTTGTTTGGGTGAGAAATCAACAAGGAACAGCAAAACCCTAGGAAATAGGGCAATTAGCCCTCCTTTCCAAGGTCTCAGGAGACAGTGGTACGGAGCATTTGGTGACCTGAAAGTTTTTGCAAGATTTAAAGCTAGAAAAAGGGTATCAGGAAATGATCTTTGTTTGATAGGTTATGTGGTAAATTGGAGAGTAAAAATCCAAATACCGACTGGTAAAGGCTAGAAGAGTGTTTGGACTGTCCAAGGTAAATTGATAAAATAGGTGATTTGAAGTCTGAACCTAAGGCAAGATGTACCTATTTGGAGCTGCATTGCAAGAAGCCAGCATCTCTAGTTTCCCTGCCATGAGTTCAAG
>VDFB02075321.1:14837294-14958610 GCA_007258455.2 Sequoia sempervirens
AAAAAAAACCAATGCATTTAGAAGAAAGAAGAGGCAACACTACAAATGATTCATAATGTGTGTAAATTTATTGAAAAAGGACAAACAAAAACCTCACTATACTAAGAAGAAGATTTAGAAGTAAGATGAGGCTGTCAAAAGTACATCACAACAAATGATTCAAGCCCTCCTTCTAGCTCCATTATGTGGACGTCAAATTTGCAAATGGTTAGAAATCTTGACATAATATCATCATGCTATTCATTTGAAACACATTAGATCAAACATCCCTATGAAATACTTAACCATGCTAAAATATGAAAAACTAAATAACAAAAATAGCTAATTGCAAGCATATAAAAATGTGATTAAAACTTCATCTCATAGTGGATTGGTGCTTCTGTGGAAAGAATCCCTTTCCCAATCCTTGCTAAGCTCTTGATATGTTGATGCTATGTTGATGAGTTGTGGAAAAATTAGCTCCCATTTGAAGAGAGTAACTTTGCATGAGGATTGTGGATGATTTGATGAAGAATCAACATTTTATTTATAGATTTTCAAATTGGAAGAGAGCTCAAAATAAAGCAATGTGGGATAATGATTGGACCAATGAGATGAGGCCACTTGTCACATAATGATAGGTTGGGGAATGTACAAGTTTTGGCCAATGTGCCCAAGAGAGGGAGATTCAAATTCAAATTTGTGAATTAAATTATGAGAGGGGGACATGAAAGAGATAATTTATTGCAATGTTGGAAGGGACAAGTCAACTTGTCATCATATTCAAACTTGAGGGAATATTCTATTTGAAAATGCTTTATTTATAAATGAATTAAAATGATTGTGGTGCAAGTGGGGGAAAAATAGAGGATGTGATAGGTGGTTAGGTTGGGTTGAAATGGGAGTTGAATTAGCTTGGAGTGATTGGTTGATTTTTGACCCACATTTTGAATTAGATTGCATGCTCAAATCAAGGGAGATGAAAGGTAAAGATTTGGTTAAATAAATATTTTATTTATTTAGCTAAGGGGATAATAATGGATCGAAATTAAATAGGAAATTTAATTTATTTAATTTTTAGATGAATGATCGCAGAAATTAAAATCAATTAAACTTGACATTTAATTGATGGTGAATATGAACTAATTAAGTGGAGGGATGTCAATTTCAGGTGATACAATATAATGGCATTTATGAATGATGGGACTCCCTCAATTTTTAATTGATGGGCTTGGATTTGAATTAGAGACTGAGTGGGGAAGGTAACTGCGATAATTAGCTAAAGCCAGATTGGCTGAGAGGTCTTAAAGGTACAACACCCTAATGGGTACCATTGGGGTCCATTGAAGTTAAAGGGCTGTCTTAATATTAATTATGTAAAACATATTACAACACTAAATCAAGGCAACATCAGGCTGATTTTATTATTAATTATTTCTAAATTAAGTGTGGAAAAAGGGATAATTTTTTTTGACACTACAATATCATGCATACCACAACATAGTGATTTATTTGGGGAAAACCCTTTTGGGAGAAAAACCCTACACTCCAAAAGCCAAGTCCAATATATAATTTAGAAATCATAAAGATTACAATATACTTGTAGACAAAGTTTCTCACAAGAGTGTTACCACCAGAGATCTAGAGACAACATGACCGCTATTAGACTCCTAGAATATATCACCATCTACAAGAATAGTACAACACCCTCATAAAATAGGGTTACCTCCTAGGTCAAGATAGACCAAAAAAATATTCACCATTAGATCTAAAACCTAATAATTGATGGTCTAGATTTAAAATATATCATTTATTTATTATATGTATGTCATTCAAGAGTTTTCTAAATTTAAATTTTACAAAAAATTATTTACATGCATCCCACTCCTCCCCTCCACCCTATTCTCCCATTGTATATTAAACCTATTGATGTAACTAGGAATATATATATATATATATATATATATATATATATATATATATATATATATATATATATATATATTATGGGAAATAAGATTATGGCTTTTAACTTCTACTAACAGGGAAAAATAATACAAAAAAATACAAATATTTTTGGTTACAAAGATTAAATGAAAGGAAATGAAGCCTGGAAGTAAATGCATTTTTCCATGCCTGTGCAATGGGTTCAGGTGGGGCTCCCTTTTTTAGAACCCACACACTCAAAATTTTCCCAATATATTCAAAGAAACAAAGAGATTACGTATCCAGCACCAAGGCTAGCTTCTCATAGGAATATCACCACTAGAGATCAAGAGACACCACAACCGCTATCTGACTCCCAAACTACACTCTTGTCTACATAAACCCTACCCACTTATAACAAGCTTTTGCGAAAATTCTAGAATTAGGGTTTTACAACGTTGTATTTTATTTGACGAGTTAACGAAAAAACCTTGATGTTTCAATGGGAAAAAAACTTGCCGTGTTAGTGGAAAAAAAAACCTTGACATGTCAGTGGGAAAAATCCTTGATATGTCAGCAAGAAAAAAACTTTGGACCATTGCCCCGAACCCCACATCTTGTTATGAGTGTTCAATTGCCACATACCAACATACATCCTATCAACAATAAATCATCTATAATTGAAAGGTGGAGATACATTTTCCCATCTCCCACTTGTCAAACACCTTGCAAGGACAATGGAAGGGTGTCATCATCATCTCTAATTGCTATGGGTTGAAAGGCCCATAGTCTCTTAACACCATCTAAACTTCTCTGTGCTCACAGGCTTAGTTATAGAATCAATAACATTCATCAAAGTCTCTACCTTCACCAGCTTCACCCTGCCATCTTCGATCATATCTCCAACAAAATGATACTGTACATCAATGAGATTGGTCCTGGCATGAAACATTGGGTTCTCGGCTAGACATGTCGCACTCTGACTGTCTCAATAAATTGTCATTGCACCTTATTTTGTTCCAATATATGAACACAGTCTCTTAATCCAAATGGCTTCTTTACAAGCATGCGTAGTTGCTATAGACTCTACTTCAATAGTGGACAAAGCAACCATAGCCTATTACTTACTCATCCAATTAATTGTACCACCAAATAAAGTAAACATAAGCACTGGTACATCTTCTTCTATCAAAATCACCTGCCCAGTCTAAATCCACATAACCATGAATATCAAGGGAAATATTATCTTTAGTCATATTATTATGATAATATAAGGAATAATCTAAGGTACCGCTCAAATATCTGAAGACTCTTTTAACTACATCCCAATGAACTCTATTAGGATTATACATATATTTGGAAAGAATTCCCACTGGTTGGAGAATGTCTAGTCTAGTACAAACCATAGCATACATCAAACTTCTAACTGCACTCTAGTTAGGAACTCTACTCATGTCTTCCATATTTAATGGAGATTTTGGACAATTTGAAATAGATAACTTTGTTCCAACTAAAATAGGAACAACAATGGTCTACAATCCTACATATCAAACCTCTATAAAATTGAGTGAACATAATTTATTTGGACAAGCCATAGCTTTATGTTCACTCTATCTCTTTTAATTTCCATCCCAAGAATATATTTAGTTGCACCAAGATCTTTCATTCCAAATTCAATAGCAATTTGAGATTTTAGTTCTGAAATCATACCTTTCCCTCTACAAATAAATAACATATCATCAACATATAATCCAATAAACAAGAAACAATCACCATTAGTTTTATAATAAATGATGAGCCTAAAATATGCTCATAATTTGATGATATGATAAACTTTTAAATGATTTCATTTTTGTTATTTCATGGCTGTTTAAAATTTGATGAAACATTTTATGGGGATATCCTGTAGCAAGACACTTTTATATTCCTGTAGCCTATTGTGTTGACTTGATTGCATTTATTGCCCTGTTGACTCCCGAAAATGGCTGGAATATCGTATACAGTTTTTAAATGGTGAAGTAGATTTGAAATGTGTGATTAATGAATAGATATCGTGTATGTACCATATGCCTCTTCTTGCGCGTCTGTTACCTTTTGTTTCGCAGGTTGTTGAAGAATGATCGCGTCAAGCACAGCCGATCTCAGCCTTGCAGTAAAGCCCATTTCACGCGACTTTGAGGAAGCTCTGCCAAAGACTCTTTGACCGAAACCGATTTGGAAAGATTTTAATGAAAAGTCAATCTGGAGAGAGTGGAGCGCTAGATTCTCTCTGAATCGGGTTGAACACATAAATTCATTTATGAAGTTTGTTCCTTGATTCAGGGATATACTTTACTTCCACGTCTTTCTTTGATGAAGTTGGTTAGTTAGTTGTTCTTCTAATTTAAAAATAAGATACTCCTCCTACGCGAGGTGGTGATAGAAGAGAAATAGAATGAGTAATAGATGATTTTTTAGGTAAGATAGAAACAGAGTAGCAGAGATCATGTAAGAATCAGTATGATAATGAAAGACAGAATCTGTTTGACCAGAAGCAGAGTTTGTTGTTAGTTTTCACACCAACAAGACAATGTATTTCGATACGTCTTCATGAAAAAAAGATGATGAAGTTCAGGTTAAACATCGTATAATCAGTAGATGTCTTGCTAAGGGGCCACTTAGTAACTATCGCGTTAATTAATTTGATGTTCTTTTCTCTTGATATCGGTTAACTTTCATCTTTTGAAGTTTTATGCAAACTCGGTCTTACAACGCTCTGCGGCATAGAGTCCATCCACGAAATTTCTGCGGCATAAGGCGATTCATGGTTTTGTGCCGATGCAGTTTCTGTTTTAATCAAGCATAGTTGAGTTAAAGAATTCTGCATTACCATTCTGTGGCTTAGATAGAATTTCTTTCCAGTATGTATTTTTGCTAAGATTTGACTAAAACAAATTCCTAGTGCATATACTTTGCTGCGCCATTTAAAGTCTATGTCCCCTGGTTTGACAAGTAAATGAACGTCCACAGAAAGATATTAGTCACCTGTCGGAATGTCCAATTCCTAGGAAAGTTTCTTTGTGATATTCATATCCTTTTGTGAGTCAGGCCATTTTGGCCCAGATTGCGAGGATGGTGTCACAACTAGAGTCGGCAAAGTCATTTCAGCATTAGTTTGTCACGTTAGTCAAAAATTTCAAAATGACACAAGCCATTATTCACCATAATGCATGCATAGAAGAGGAGAGACCCAACTGGGAAGGTTCCTCCACGAAATTTATTGAACTACCATTTGACCCAGCTGATAATGAACCTGAGGAAAATCCATTTGCTCTGCTATTCCAGCACCCAGACATGGCAAATAATCCACCTGATAATCCACCTCATGCATTTAAGTTTCCCATTGTTTCCCCAAGCAAGATCGGTAATCTTAAAACATCCCTCTTCCCTTGCTCCCAAAAGTTTTATGGCACAGTCGCGAGAAGATCGAAACCTTTACGTTTTGAATTTGATGTCCTCTGTCGCAGTTATGACTACAACACCGACGCTCATAAACTGAAGCTATTTCCTTCCACTTTGAAGGAGGGAGCTCTCAGATGGTTCATGAGTCTGGGAAGAGCTGTTGTAAATAGTTGGGCAACCATGCAGACGAAATTTCTTGAAAAATATAAGGAATATTGTAAGAGTGCTAGCAAAGGTGATGACATATTCTGAATTCAGCAGAAGGAGGATGAAAGTCTGGAAGACTATATTTCAAGGTTTTTGTTTTCATTAAAAAGAAACTCAAACCATACTCTTAACGAGGACTCTCAGAAACTACTCTTTCTAAGGGGAATCAGTGATGCCTGTATTGACGCCCTGGACCTAATGGGAGGAGGTGATATAACTCAACTACCTTGGGATGATATACAGAATATATTCCTTAACTACTCTCGAGCAATAGTTAAGAAAGGTCGAGGTCATCATGCTTCAGTGGGGAAGTCTTCTTCTGGTGGAGTTTCCCGAATGGAGATCACAAATCTGCTATTTGATTTCAAGCAAGACATCATTAATAATATGGCTACACAATTGGATACTATGCAAGCTCGAAAAAACATGCAGAAGCTGAGGTAGCTTTGGCTGAGTTCTGTCCCTACTGTAGACAAAAGAAGCGTGATTGCAGATGCAAGATGGTGGCTAATCTGGAAGCCAGACAACTGCCTACTGACTTCAAACCAGTGGAAGGTGATGATGATCAAGTGTTCTTTGTTGCACAAAGGAGACCATGGGCCCAAAGGCAAGGTATGCCTCAAGACCCTTTAACTTTTGGTAATCCCTATTCTAGCTATAATAACCAATGGCAACAAGCATATGGACCACCACCACCATGGAATCCGCCTCAACCAAGCTGGCCTAATTATCAAACCCCGCAGTGGCAATCTCCTCAAGGAGGTTGGCAGCAGCCACAAGGTCAATGGACCCCACCTTTAGGAAATTGGCAACAAAATCCTCAATGGAGAGGTCCTCAACAATGGCAAAACCAGTCTCCTGGGTTCCTGCAGCCTCCACAGCCACAACAACAGGCCCTTATGCCACCTCCTGCAGCAACTACCACAAATCCTGGACCTCCAAAGCAAACGCCTATGTCCTGCCCAGCCGTTGACTAATCCCAATAATAAGCAACCGCAGCAGCCTCAACAGCTTTGTGTATATTTCTGTCCAACCAATATCAAGCTTATGCCTTAAATGTTAATGACATCCATTTGAGGTCTAGAAACTACTTTACCTGCTCCCAAACCACCTCTGATTACAAAATATCTGATTCACCCTTTGAAGAATCTAATGCACCTGTTGTTTCCACTGAACACATGCCTATACCCGATACAGTTTCTATGGAACCTGTTCTGCAGAGACAAGATAAACCACCTTTTCCTCAGAGGTTACAAAGTACTGAATCTAAACTCATGGAAGAACCCACTTTTGATATACTAGATCAGCTCAAGAATGTGCAAATTCAAATCCTTTTGTTTCAGGCTATTAAAGATGTTCCCATTTTTGGAAAAGCTATTAAAGAAGCCTGTTTGAAGAAGCCTGGAGAAAGAAAAAGGATCCCCAAACAATTCATGTCTTAGGGAAATTGGCTGATATAATGTTGAGAAATGTAGTCATTCCAAAGTATATTGACCCTGGAAGCCCTGTAGTACAGATACATATAAATGGCCAAGTTGTAAAAAATGTTTTGATTGATTTAGGAGCTGCCATTAATGTAATGACAAAGCATACTATGGACTCCTTGAATATTTCAAACATTAGGTCTACACCCACAGTTCTGCAGCTTGCAGACAGCTCCACAGTCAAACCTGATGGGATGATAGAAGATGTAATTGTCACTCTTGAATCTTCGGAGTATCCTGTTGATTTTACAATATTATCAGTTAAGGTAACTTTAGGAGGGTATCCAGTTATCCTTGGTAGGCCATGGTTAGCAATTGCTGATGCTTTTATAGGATTCCGTTCTGGAGATATGACCATTTCTGATGGGTAGTCCACAAAGAAATTGGCTTTGTATCCGCCTGCTAAACCTCAACCAGATTTGTCCCAACCTGTTTGGCCAGATGTGGGAGAAGAAACTGAAGAAGCCAATTCTTTGGCTCAATTGATGATGCTTCAAAATGATCCATTCTCTCAACTTCAAAGTGAAGATGCTTTTCTTTTTCAAATTCTGCAATTCAATCTTGATGCAGATAATTTATCTGATCCAAGTGACAGTCAGCATCAATGTTTCCTGCAGCAGCTAGATTCCGAGAGTTCATTGCCTAAACTTCCGACAATTTTTCATAACTTGCTTCCACAAGAGGTACAAACATTACCTGTTGATTCTATGAGTAATCTCATTAAGCAGATAGAATTGTCTCCAGATCATTGTTTGAATGTTAATAGTAAGTTGTCTCAGTCTCAAGAGGATGACTTATTAAAAATGCTACAAGAACAGCATAAAGCTTTTGCATGAGAATATGGGGACATGCAAGGAATCGATCCTCGACTCTGTACTCATAGGATATATATCAAGAAAGATTGTTCACCAGTTAAATAACCTCAGAGAAGAGTAAATCCAACACTTAGAGAAATAGTAAAAAATGAACTTCAAAAGTTGCTTGATACTGGTTTTATTTACCCAATTTCTGATAGCCAATGGGTTTCTCCATTAGTCATTATCCCCAAGAAAGGAGGAAAATGGAGAGTATGTGTAGATTACAGAGAGTTGAACAATGCCACTAAGAAAGATCATTTTCCATTACCTTTTGTAGACCAAGTACTAGATTCACTGTCTGGTAAAAGATATTTTTCCTTCTTAGATGGTTACAGTGGGTATAACCAGATAAAAATTACCCCTAAAGATCAAGACAAGACCACTTTTACCTGTCCATGGGGAACATTTTCTTATTCGGTCTTGCCTTTTGGCTTATGCAATGCACCAGCAACATTTCAGAGAGCAGTAATTAGTATATTTGCTGATATATCTCATGAATGTATGGAGATTTATATGGATGATTTCACTACATATGGAGTCACATTTGAAGAAGCACTGGTGAATTTAGAAAAAGTATTAAAAAGGTGTAGAGAGAAAAATTTGTCTCTAAACAGTGAAAAGTGCTTTCTAATGATGGAAGAAGGTATTGTTCTAGGTCATCATATTTTAAAGAATGGAATTCAGGTTGACCCTGCTAAAATTGAAGTTATTCAGAATTTACAAACTCCTGCAAAACAAAAAGATGTTAGAAGTTTTCTTGGTCATGCAAGGTATTATAGAAGGTTTATAAAAGACTTTAGTAAAATTTCCAGTCCACTTTATGCTTTGTTAACAAAGGATTCCCAATTTGAGTGGACCGAGGCCTGTGAAAAATCCTTCCTGCAGCTAAAGGACTTGCTTACCAAAGCCCCTGTTCTTCAAGGTCCAAAATGGAACCTGCCTTTTCACATACATGCTGATGCGTCTGATTTTGGTATAGGAGCAGTTTTAAGTCAAAAAGAAAATTCAATTGAGCATGCTATCTACTTTATCAGGAAAAACCTTCAAGGTCCTGAGCTCAACTATACTGTTACAGAAAAAGAATTGCTTGCAGTAGTATATGCTTTGAATAAATTCAGGCATTATGTCACAGGTTATCAGATATTTGTCTACACTAACCATGCAGCAATCAAGTACCTGATGAACAAACCTGCCATTTCTGGTAGATTGGCACGATGGCTCCTGTTGTTACAAGAATTTGATATCACAATCATTGACAAACCAGGAAGAGCTAATGTCGTAGCTGACTTTTTATCAAGACTTCAATCAGCTGCATCTGAGGAACAAGAGGTCATTGATGATAGATTTCTAGATGAACACTTGTTTTCCATTGTTGCACATACACCCTGGTATGCAGATATTGCTAATTATCTGGCAGCAAACAGAATACCAGCTCATTTTTCCCCAAAAGAAAAGAAGTTGTTGACAGAGAAAAGTTTCAACTTTACCTGGATTGCCAATTGTCTGTTTTATACTGGCCCTGATCAAGTAATGCGAAGATGTGTAAGAGAAGATGATACTTATGATATCTTGCATGCCTGCCATGATGAACCATGTGGAGGGCATTTTGCAGCAAAAAGAACAGCAATAAAAATTCTTACAACAGGGTATTACTGGCCAACATTACATAAGGATGTTGTGGCCTATATAAGGAAGTGTGACAGATGCCAGCGTATGGGAAGACCAACTAAGTCAGATGAAATGCCACTATATCCGCAGGTAATAGTCACCCCTTTTGATAAATGGGGGATGGATTTTGTGGGACCAATTGATCCACCATCAAATGGAAAGTCATATATTCTAGTTTGCACGGATTATGTCACAAAATGGGTCGAGGTAAAAGCTATGACTAATGCCCGAGATAACAAAGTTGCTGAATTTTTGTATGAACAAATTTTCACCAGATTTGGAGTTCCCAGAGAGCTTGTAACTGATCAAGGAGCTCAGTTTACGTCAAATCTGATCACTGCACTTATGAATGACTATAAGATCAAACACAGGAAGTCCAGCCCCTATCATCCTCAAGCCAATGGTCAGGCGGAGGTAACAAACAGAGAAATTGAAGCAATCCTCACAAAGACAGTGCAGATTCATAAGAAAGACTGGAGTAATAGACTTCCTGAAGCAGTTTGGGCTTACAGAACTACATGGAAAACAACAACTGGGTTTACACCTTTTGAGTTGCTCTATGGGAAAACAGCTATGTTACCCATTGAATTTGAACATAAAACTTTGAGGACAGCTCTTGAACTCAACATGGACTTATCCGAAGCACAGAAGGACCGTCTCCTGCAGCTAAATGCTTTGGACGAAATGAGAAAAGCCACCCTGCAGCATACAGAAGTAATCCAACAGCAGAGAAAGAGATGGCATGATCAGCACATCAAAACCAAAAAAATTCTGCTGGAGATTGGGCTTTGTTATATGATTCCAGGTACCAAGAAAACTAGGGTAAACTCACAACACGCTGGCTTGGCCCCTATGAGGTTGAAAATGTGTTTGACAACGGAGCTGTGCAGCTGGTCACAATTGATCCAGTCCGTTTCAAATTGCTCGTCAATGGCCACCGACTCCGACTGTACCATAAGTCAGTTTCCAAGGAATACTTCATGAAGTAGTTCATTCAAGTTCCTCCCACTACTCTTCCTGCAGCCGAAGGCTCTGGCCTTTCTCCTGCAGCGTTCCTCTAATTTTCAAAAAGCATGCCCATAATAAAGGTTTTCTTTTTAAGAAAACCCCTTTTCTCCATTTAAATTTATCGCCCCCACCTCATTTCTTTATCTTCCATCCATCCATTCCATCCATCCATTTCATTCGTACATTTCATCCGCCCACGTCACCCGTCCACTTCATCCGTCTGCATCAACCTTAATTCAGATATCTTTCCAACTTGTCAATTCATGCAGCGCCGTCATCTTTCTTCACACGTACGTGCAATTACTAAAGGTACGCCATATCTTTTCATATCGCATATTTGATTTATTTCATTCCTTTCAATTACTGCTATGCATGTACCGGTCATTATCACCTAAATCTCTACCTATTTTTTAGTACATGTGAGGACACATGTCATCTTTTAAGTAGGGGGCGGGGTAATTCATCGTTTGAAGCCTGTCTTTTCGCCGCTGCCATAACTGCAAAATAATATTTCTTTAATATATTTCTGGTACTTTCCAAACGTGATTGCATGACCTTCTTTAATGCATCTTTTTCTTGCAAACTATGATTAAGATTGCTTGTTTAAGAAAGTTCATTTTTGGAAAAAAGAAAGAAATGTGGCGGCCTGACAGAGAAAAACCAGAGCAGAAAAGGAAATAAAGAATTTGAATCTTCAGCAAGAATTTGAGTTCAGCTAGAAAAACTACAGACATGGGTGGTCAGTTGGTACGACATGAGCCTATAGCTCATGAATTGTTGTTGCACAACCCACAGACAGCCCAAGCATTTAGCCTCTGTGGATGGTTAAATTATTTTCTGAGTTTAAATGATTTTGATGAGGAGGCTGCGACAGAATTTTTGAGAACGCTTTCTGAAAGGGAAGCCACCGTATGGGGTCTAACAGTTGTTGCAACCGAAGACGGAATTGCTGAGGTAACCGGGATCCCAGCCGTTGGAGAAAACTTTTCTTCAGATGCTGTAGCTGCAAGGGCTGAATTTTCGATGCCTGCTGATGGACCGTTGGACATCTCCAAGCAAGGATGTAAGCGAGTGTCACTACCTCTTCCATATTCAGAGTATGCCACTTATATAATGAGGTATTTAACCTGTGAAGGCCATTTTTCTTATCTGCATTCGCATCATTTTAAATTATTAAGCCATATAAGGCATGCGTTGGCTGTGAATGTTTCGAATTTCTTGTTAAAGTTTTTAGAGCAAAGTGCCCATGGAACTCAACAAGGGAAAGATAACTCTGTCACTCATCAGGCCTTATTAAATTGCTTATTGAGTGCTCTTTGAGAGACGTTTCACCTCTCTCCTGGCAACAATTTGTTGCCCAAAAGAGTTTACAACCTCCACAACCCCCTAGGGTAATTACCCCACGGCCTCAAAGAAAGAAGAAAGAAATTGCATCTACTAGTGGAACAGGGCAAGGGTCATCTACTCCTGTAGCACCCGATCCTGTAGCTGTCACAGCTGAATCATCTGCTAGGGTACAAACTAGGTCTGCCGCTAGGAGGGAGAAAGGAAAATCAAAGGCAGAAGGGTCCCCAGAATCTGACCCTCGTTCTCAGAAAAGGCAATGCTCCTCTCCTGTAGCACCTTCCCCTGCAGCAGATTCTCCTACAGCAACAGCTGTTGATATTACCAGTTCACCATCATCCTCTGGTAGGGCAGAGCCCCCTGAACAAACAAGAAAAAGAAAAGCTACCGGAACACCCCCTGCAGCCACATCAATACCAAGAAGGGTTTCCACAAGGAAACAATTTAGGGCCTCCCCTGTTTCACCGCAACCTGAGGTGATTGTAATTTCAGAAGGATCTGTTGAATCTGAGAATGCTGCTCAGAGTTCGGTCGTTCCTGAAGAGGAACAAGTAGAGACAAAAGAAGCAGGGCATAATGGGCATGAGTTGCCAAGTCTTGATGATCTGGTTAATGCTGCTATGCAATTCTCGGAGGAAGCTCAGACTTCTTCACCGCAGCAACAAGAAGAATTTATCCTGCAGCAAGAACAAGAACAGGCTGAACAACTAAATGTGCCTAATGAAGTTATATTTCATCCTGCAATGTGTAAAGCCATTGTTGTGTATAGGAGGACCTTTTTAATTGAATTTCTGGAATTTGTTAAAAATAATTGGGAAACAGTTACACTGCAAACTGTGACTTTTCGACACATTGCCCAGACTGATATGCAACAAAGTCTGTGGCAAATAGAAAAGAAGAAATTGAAAAAGAAAATTGAAAATCAGAAACAGGAAATTGCTGAATTGAAAGCAAAAATGGATGAAATGCTAAAGGTAACCGGTCAAATTATGGAATGCAGACCGCCACCCAGAGTTTATGCTCTGTGCCTCAAAGAACAGTTTTTATGGTTTCAATTGATGAGAATTTCCAGAAACCAAGACCCCATAATTCATTCTGCCAAAGAATTTTATGAAGCATATCAAGCAGCCCCTAACTGGTTAAGGAATTCTCTGTGTGAATTCTATTTGCATGGCTTTTTAATACCACTTGAAACAGAATGGAATCCTCTTCCATACATTGGTGATATTCATTTGAGAGCATTCATGTCATGGGCAGCAAATGAGGTGAATTATGGCAGACAGTGGGAAACGTATGAGGAAATTGAGAAAACAGAGCCTGTCCCATTACGCTCTCAAAGTTCAAACCCACATGCAATGCTGAAAGATTGGTTTGCATTGACATATGGTATTAATAATGTTTCAGCCAGAGCAAAAATATTTGACATCAGAAAGCAAGTATATGATGAATTCCAGGCACAACAATATTCATTTTGGAGATTAGCATATACCAGAACTGAGAAAAGATGGGAAAAATTGACTGTTGGGTTAAGAAAGTCAGAACCACATGGTCCCCTCAACTTTACAGCTGCACTCAAACGAACTAGCAGATATATTCAATTGGGACTTCAAACAAGATTTGAATTGTGGCTGCCACTGACATTCAGACCCCCTGTGCTAATGTGGCCCCTGTATTCTCATCAGGCTACAAATCTTAACAGTGAATTAGAAGACCGCAGATATGAAAGGTGCCGGGATTTCAGAGGATTCTATTACAGGTTTGGACATCCATTCCAGAGTCATGCAGCCACTACTGACTTCAGAGAAATCACCAGGAAAGTTAATGCTGGAGGACCAGCATTGGGCTAAGTAGGGGGCAGTGATGAGCCTAAAATATGCTCATAATTTGATGATATGATAAACTTTTAAATGATTTCATTTTTGTTATTTCATGGCTGTTTAAACTTTGATGAAACCTTTTATGGGGATATCCTGTAGCAAGACACTTTTATATTCCTGCAGCCTATTGTGTTGACTTGATTGCATTTATTGCCCTGTTGACTCCCGAAAATGGCTGGTATATCGTATACAGTTTTTAAATGGTGAAGTAGATTTGAAATGTGTGATTAATGAATAGATATCGTGTATGTACCATATGCCTCTTCTTGCGCGTCTGTTACCTTTTGTTTCGCAGGTTGTTGAAGAATGATCGAGTCAAGCGCAGCCGATCTCGGCCTTGCAGTAAAGCCCATTTCCTGCACGACTTTGAGGAAGCTCCGCCAAAGACTCTTTGACCGAAACCGATTTGGAAATATTTTTAATGAAAAGTCAATCTGGAGAGAGTGGAGCGCTAGATTCTCTCTGAATCGGGTTGAACACATAAATTCATTTATGAAGTTTGTTCCTTGATTCAGGGATATACTTTACTTCCACGTCTTTCTTTGATGAAGTTGGTTAGTTAGTTGTTCTTCTAATTTAAAAATAAGATACTCCTCCTGCGCGAGGTGGTGATAGAAGAGAAATAGAATGAGTAATAGATGATTTTTAGGTAAGATAGAAACAGAGTAGCAGAGATCATGTAAGAATCAGTATGATAATGAAAGACAGAATCTGTTTGACCAGAAGCAGAGTTTGTTGTTAGTTTTCACACCAACAAGACAATGTATTTCATTCTGTCTTCATGAATAAAGATCGATGAAGTTCTGAGTTCAGCATCTGTGTAATCAGTAGATGCTTGCTAAGGGGGCCCACTTAGTAAGTATCTGTAGTTAATTAGTTAGATGTTCTTTTCTGCTGATATCCAGTTAGCTTTCATCTTTTGAAGTTTTTATGCAAACTCAGTCTTACACTGCTCCTGCAACATAGAGAGTCCATCCCTGTGACTGTTCCTGCAGCATAAGGCCAGTTCATGGTTTGTGCTTCAGTCGTAGCTGTTACAGTTTCTGTTTTAATCAAGCATAGTTGAGTTAAAGAATTCTGCATTACCATTCTGTAGCTTAGATAGAATTTCTTTCCAGTATGTATTTTTGCTAAGATTTGACTAAAACAAATTCCTAGTGCATATACTTTGCTGCGCCATTTAAAGTCTACGTCCCCTGGTTTGACAAGTAAATGAACGTCCACAGAAAGATATTAGTCACCTGTCGGAATGTCCAATTCCCAGGAAATTTTCACTGTGATATTCATATCCTTTTGTGAGTGCGAGCCAATAAATATAGTGGTTTGATTTAGAATGCTTAAATCCCAAACTCAACACATATGTATCAAATTTCTAGTACCACATCCTAGGATTCTATTTTAATCCATACAAAAACTTATTCAACTTGTGAACCAACTTACTTTTACCTTTCACCATGTAGTGCCATGTTTGTCATATAAATATCCTCCTCCAAATCACCATGAAGGAAAGCAATTTTTACATCCATTTTCTTAACCTCTAAATCATAAGAAATAGTAATAGAAAGAAAAAATATAATGGATGTCATTTTTAGAACAGGAGAAAATATCTCACCATAATCAACACCCTCAACTTGAGAGGAAACCTTCACAACCAACCTTGCTTTGTACTTCTCAGTACCTGCATCTGAACCAATATTTTTCTTTAACAGCCATTTACAACCAATAGGTTTTAATCCTTCAGGCAATGGTACAAGATCACATGTATCATTCTTTTTCAAAGATGTCATTTCTTCATCCATAGAAATCTTCCATAATTCTACATCATTCATACCTCGTGCCTCTTCTACATATTTGGGTCCATCCATGTTAGTATTCAAAGAAAAAATACATCTCAAATCATTAAGTGAATACCTTTCAGGTGGTTGTCTATGCCTTGTAGACCTACGAACAAGTTGAGTTGGAGGTTCTTCCTCCTATTATGAAGACCCCGAGCTGAATGAGCTCTCCTCAACTTCTTTTCTATCCTTTGGCCTCAATTTAACTTTCTCAAGTGTAGAAGGAAATTGAATCACATCTTGTTTAATTTTTTCTTGCTGTAATGTTACTGAAGAAGGCTTAGTTTCTCTATAAAAAAAATCTTTAACTATGTATTACCTTATGTGTTGTAGGATCCCAAAGCTTGTATCCCTTCGTACCATAACTATATCTGATGAAGATACATTTCACAACCTTGTTCTCCAACTTTTTTCACTTCTCCTTTGGAACATGTGCATATGATTCACAACCGAAATCTCTAAGATGTCTTAATGAAGGTTTATGACCCGAACATGCCTCTATAGGCCTCTTATGAACAAGAGTTTATGTAGAAGACCTATTAATCAAATAAAAGGCAATGGAAAAAGCTTCAACCCAAAACTTTTGTTCTAGGCCACCACCACTCAACATACCCCTAGACTTCTCCATCAGTGTCTTGTTCATTATTTCTACAACTCCATTCTGTTGTGGAGAAAACAAAGTTGTCTTTTGTCTATGAATACCACAATCTTTATAGAATCTATTAAAATCATTAGAGAAAAATTCATTGCCATTATCATTCCTCAAACATTTTATTTTATTTGTAGTCTGCAACTTAACCATTGCTTTAAATAATTTAAATGGACTAAAAACTTCAAATTTACTCTTTAAAAAATATACCCATGTCCTACTATAATCATCAGTAAATGAAACATAATATGTGGATATACTAATTGAAGGAATATCTACAGGAAACAATACATCATAATGAATAAGATCTAATACATCACAAGATTTATGAGAACTCGAGTAAAAAAAACATGGTTTTTTTTTTCCATAAATGTAATGCTCACAAAAATTCAACTTAAGATTACAATCAGACAAACCTTGAACAAGGTTTTTATTTTTCAAGGTCCTTAGACCCCTTTTTCCAATGTGGCCAAGTCTCTAGTGCCATAACATAGTTTTCTCTATAGGTAACTTTTTCTTAGAAGAAATACCACCCTTGGGTACCCAAAAATCCATGACCATCGGCTAAAGATGAAACCCTCACTTCTTCTACAAAATTTATTTTCACAGGAGTACTATTGCATGCAATAGTGCATGCATCAAGCTTATATAATGTCCCATATCTAAAACCTCTAGCAATCACCATAGCACCTCTAACCATTATTCATCCTACATCAAAAAATACTACCTGCACACCCGCATCTATTAGTTTTCTCATAGATAAAAAAATTATGCTAATCCAGGGATATGCAACACACCATTAATCCTTTTTATTCTACCATAAGGAAACTTGATTTTAACTTTACCATAGCCAACAATATCTAAATGAGAATCATCACCCAAGTACACCTTACCTCCATCAAATTCTTCATATTCATAAAACCAATCTCAATTAAGTTCATATGAAAAGATGCACCCGAGTTAATTAATCATCCATCATTACCTGCATGAGTTTCCAGTGTTGCAATGAATGCGTCAACATCTTCCTTCTATTTCTTCTTCTTTTCTTCTTTGCATTCCTTACAAACATGTCCAGGCTTACCACAGTTTCAACAAAAAACTATGGACTTTTTAAGGGATTTAGATCTCCCCATGGACTTGGATTTGTCATGCTTCTCATTCTTCTTTCCTTTTTCCTTAGGTCTTTCACGAACATTTAGGGCCTCCTTGGAAGTGATGGATACCTTCCTCATCTCTTTAGAAAGAAAAGAACCCACCACATCTTTAGGCTTCAATATAATAGAGGTACTCCCAATAGCTATAAAAAGAGAATCCCATGAATCAAGGAAAGAACAAAGCAAGATTTGACATTTCTCCTCCTCATCCATTTTGACACCAACTGATGTCGATTGAGCTACCAATATATTGAATGCTTCTAGGTTGTCTATGATTCATCGACCCACTTCCATTCTCAAGGAATACAACTTATTCCTCAAGAAAATATTGTTCACTAAAGATTTGGCCTGATACATCTCACCAAGCTTCTTCCATAGTTTCTATACAAAGGTCTCTTCATGGAAATTAATTAAAATAGAGTCTCCCAAGAACAATTTAATTAGACCCTTGGCTTTATGGTCTATAGCATCATATTGAGAAGATTGAGTAGGATCTACAGGCCTTGAAACATTCTCATTAGCAGCATCCCATAGATCTCGATCTATCAACATATCCTCCATCTTTAGCTTCCACATCTCAAAATTATTTCCAAAAAAATTCTCCACCTCTATTCTCCCTGATGACCTTGCCATCTAAAAATTCCTACAACAAGATCACAAAGTGTCTTTTTCACAAGCTCCCACTCAAACCTGGATTATTTCAAAAAACCCAACAATCCACAATTGAATCCAAAGGTGATCAAGCTCTTATACTACTTGTAAGGAATCTAAGGTAGCAGAACAACTTCCTACACTAGCCTTGAGAGGAGAATAATGCAAAAATTTTACAGATCTTTAGCAGTTACAAAAACTTAAACAAAAATAAACACAAATATCATGCATACCACAACATAATAACTTACGTTGGGAAAACCTTTTTGGAAGAAAATCCCCACACTCTTAAAGTCACTCAATATTTTATTCAAAAATCAAAAGATTACAATATACTTGTAGAGCAAGCTTCTCATAGGAGTATCGCCACTAGAGATCAAGAACACCACGAGTACTATCAAACTCTCAAAATACACCCCCATATACATACATCACATCCACTTATAACAATATTTTGGGAACCTTCTAAAATTAGGGTTTTACAAGGTCATTTTTCATTTGACATGTTAACGGTAAAACCTTGATGTGTCAGTGAGAAAAAACGTTGACGTGCCAGCAAAATTCTTTTTTGGGTCATTGCATCGAACCCCACATCTTGTTATAAGTGTATAATATTTGCAGGATCTATCACCACATACCAACATACATCCTATCAACAATAAATCATATATAATTGGAAGGTTGAGACACATTTCCCCAACATATATAAACATACACACATACATAGATATATATATATATATATATATATATATATATACATATATATATATATGGGTGATCCCACAATACTAGTTTACAATTCCAGTGAGGAAGGAAAATTGATTTTTTTTTGTTTTCAGGGGTTTACACGAACTAGGGTGTTCGAATGGACCCTGGTTTGAGCGAACCCTATTAAATGATGGGACCCACTTATTTTGCATTTTTTTATAATGAAAACAATGGAAAAGTGAATAGAAGGGGGGGTTTGCTTAAACAAGGGTTCTTTCAAACCTTGGTTTGAGAGCGAACCTCCAAGGGGGGTTCGTTCAAACCTACGTTCATTTGAAGCCCCCCCTTTTCCCCCTTCTCCCCATTTTGCACCAAATTTCTATAGAATTTTTCCCTTCGAAGCTCTGGTTGAGGATGAAAATGGAGGAGAAATTACAGACCCAACTGGATCAATGATAGTCCTCAGAATGAGTTATCCATCAAGTATAATTTTAATATTTTTTTGGTTTATTATTTATTTTATTATTTATTTTGATTAAACATAGCTTTTTCACTGAAAATCAAGCTCTCTTTTTTGCACATGTGAAAAAATAGAAAATTATAATTTTTTTTGAAAAATATCAATGCACTGGATATAGATGTCATTGATCTAACAAAAAAAAATGAACATCCAAAAAAAAGTTATGTTTTAGCCAGTCAATCATGTCTAAATTGTAAAAGGTTCAACTTTGAAACTTAATTAAGAAAAAAATATTCTACGAAACCAATTCCATGCACTAGATATCATAGTTACGAATCTAGATTTGAAAAGAATGGAATTTTATCCTTTAGAGAAAAAAAGTTATGTGTTAGCCAGTTACATCACTCTTTAAAATGGTGTTTATTGTTAAAAAATATTTTTCGAAGAAGATGGAAAAAAATGTGCAATATGATTCAAAAAAGTTTGAAAAGAATATATTTAGAATCTACAAAAAAAATGTCACAAATCACTAGTTTTCATCATCTTCAAATTCCTCACGGTTTAGCCACTATAGGTGCCTGAAAGTGAAGATTTAGTTAAAAAAATTAGTTTAGTGTCTAGTTTGACCAAAAAATTGTAAACTGGCTAGTATTGTGGGATCACCTATATATATATACTATCAACAATAAACTTTATATAATGGCAATGTTGAGACACATTTTTCCAAGAAATATCCCACTTGTTGAACACCTTGCAAGAGCAACGAGAGGGAGTAAACATTGTCTCCTAATTGCTAGGGGCCAAAAGGCCCATAGTCTTTGAACACCATCAAAACTTCTATGTGCTCACATGCTTAGTTTAAAAATCAACAAAATTCATCAAAGTCTCTACCTTAACCAATTTCATCCTACCATCTTTGACCATATCTCAAACAAAATGATACTATATTAATGCACATGCTTGGTCCTAGCATGAAATGTCAGGATCTTGGCAAGACATATCACACTTAATATCACAATAAATTATCATTACACCTTGTTTTATTTGAATATCTGAACATATTTTGTTAGACCAAATGGCTTATTTACAAGCATGAGTAGCCTCCATATACTCTTCTTTAGTAGTGGAGAAAGAAACCACAACCTATCACTTACACATCCAACTAATTGCACCACCACATAAAGTAAACAAAAAAGCACTAGTGGATTATTTGCTATCAATATCACCTTCCTAGTATGAATCCACATAAACATGAATATGAAGGGAAACATCATATTTAGTCATATTTCTATGATTAAATAAGGAATAATTTGAGGTACCGAGCAAATATTTGAAGACTCTTTTTACTTCATCCCAATGAACTCTACCAAGAATAAACATATATCTGTAAAGAACTCCCACTGCTTGGGTAATGTTTGGTCTAGTACAAACCATAACGCACATCAAACTTCCAACTGCACTCTGGTAAGGCACTTTGTTCATGTCTTCCATCTGTGATGGAGATGTTAGACAATCTGAAATAGATAACTTTGTTTCAATAGAAAGGGGAACACATAATGGTCTACAATCCTACATGTTAAATATCTATAAAATTCAATTGACATACTTACTTTGGCAAAGACATAGATTTTTGTTAAGTCTGTCTCTTTTAATTTCCATCCCAAGAATGTTCCTAGCTACATCAAGGTCTTTCATTTGAAATTTAGTAGCAAGTTGAGGTTTTAGTTATGAAATAATACTTTTCCCTTTGTCAATAAATAACATATCATCAACATATAATGTAATGAATAGGAAATGATCACCATTAGCTTTATAATAAACACAATGATTTGATTTAGAATGCTCAAATCCGAAACCCAACACATATGTATCAAATGTTTGGAACCACATCCTAGAAATTTGTTTTAAGTCATACAAATATTTCTTTGAACAATTTGCAAACCAACATACTTTTACCTTTCACCACGCAGTGCTTTTGTTGTGTCATATAAATATTCTCCTCCAAGTCACCATGAAGAAAAGCAGTTTTCACCATAATCAACACCCTCAACTTGAGAGTAATATTTCACAACCGACAAGGGTGACCCCGTAACGCAGCGGTAAGCTGCGAGCCTTCCTCATGGGAGGTCTTGGGTTCAAGTTTGCTCGAGCCCCATGTGCCTGACACATAGAAGAATGAAGGAGAAAATGTAGTGGATGAAGTTGGTGCTGGGTTGATGGTAGACTGAAAAGTAATGACCGAGCTGCGGGTGTCAGAGGGTGGCGTGGAGAGGCCACAGGCGAAGGTGAGGTGAAGTGAAGAATGGTAGATGAGAGCCAGGGAGACGGGAGGAAGGAAAACAAAAGAAGGGGGTCAGAGGATGATGGGAGGAAGGATGAAGGGAGAAAAAGGTGACCAGAAGAAGGGAGACGAGAGAAAGAAGAGGTAGGGAGACGAGAAGGATGACGGGAAAAGGAGAAGAACAGAGGTAGGGAGATGGGAAAAAGAAGAAGAACGGAAGGGAGTCAGAGAAAGGAGAACAAAGGTAGGGAGAAAGGAGAATGGAGGAAGGATGATGGGTGAAGGAAGAGGCAGGGAGACGGGAAGGGTGACATGAGGAAGAAGAACGAAGGTAGGGTGATGGGGAGAAAAACAAAACGGAGGAAGGAGAAAGGATACAACTGCATGAGACAAAAAATTGGGGATGGGGTCTCCCATTGTGACCCCACTAGTTCATAGCTCCAGTCAAAAGCATTCACTGATAAAAAAAAAAATTCACAACCGACCTTGCTTTGTACTTCTCAATACCTCCATCTAAACCAATCTTTCTATTGAGCACCCATTTGCAACCAACAAGTTTTTGTCCTTTAGGAAATGGTACAAGATCTCATGTATCATTATTTTTTTAAGTTGCTATTTATTCATCCATAACAATCTTCTAGAATTCTGCATCATTCAGATCTAATGCCTCTTTTAGAGGTCTAGGTTCATCCATGTTAGTATTCAAAGGAAAAATACATCTTGAATCATTAACTGAATAGCTTTCAGGTTTTTTTCTATGCCTTGTAGACTTACGAACAAGTTAAGTTGAGGGATCTTCATCCTCTTTTGAAGATTCTAAGCTAGGCGAGGTCTCCTCAACTTCTTTTCTATACATGGGCCTCAATTCAACTTTTTCAGGTGTAGAAGGAAATTGAATCACATCTTATTGTTTACTTTATTCTGGCTCCAATGTAGTAGAAGAAGGCTTAGTTACTATAAAATAACACTTCTACTATATATTACCTTTTGTGCAACAGGATCAAAAATCTTGTATCCTTTCACACCATAACTATATCTGATGAAAATACATTTCACATACTTTTTCTCCAACTTTTTTCACTTCTCCTTTGGCACATGTGCATATGGATCGCAATGAAAAGTTGTAAGATGTCTTAATGAAGGCTTGTGACCCGACCATTCCTCTATAAGTATCTTACCAAAAAGATTTTATGTAGAAGATGTGTTAATCAAGTAACAAGTACTTGCAATAACTTCAGCTCAAAATCTTTGTTCTAGACCAACCCCACTCAACATACTCCTATCCTTCTCCATAATTTCCCAGTTCATTCTTTTTGAAACTCCATTTTGGTGTGGGGAATATGGAGTTGTCTTTTGTCTATGAATACCACAATCTTTACAGAATCTATCTGTATGTCTACATATATGTGAACCCCAAATTTGCATGTTCTTCAAACAATGACCACCATTGGCTTGGTTCGTCAGTTCAAAACATGCAAACCCAAGATTCCTATGAAATAATAAATCATGCTTTAAAATACAAACAAATTACAAGACAAACTAAGGCATATAAAGCATGAAATCCTATTTCATAGTGGATTGGTGCTTCTATGGAAAGAAGCCCTTTCCCAATCCTTGCTAAGATAAGCTAAATGATAAAATGCTTTGAAGATGGTGTAAGATGGGAAAAATTAGTTCTCAAATGAAGAGAGTGACTTTGCATAGGATTTGTGGATCAAGTTATGGAGATGAAATGCTAAGATCCTGGAGGATTTGTTGAAGGATGAAGCCTCTATTTAAAGATTCTCAAGTTGAAAGAATGCTTATGAGAGAGCAATGTGGGATAAAGATTGGACAAATGAGATTATGCCACTTGTCAACTTGTCATAGGTTGGAGGATGAGCACATTTTGGTCAATGTGCCAAAGAGGGGGAGATTCAAATTTGAATTTGATGACAAGATGAGTTAAATGTTAAGTTTGACCTTTGCAAAGGGACATGTGAGATTATTAATTGATTTGTTGGATGTACATGTCCACTTGTTTTTGAACTCAAACTTGAGGGAATATTCCTCAAAGATGCCATGTTGATGGAAAATGCTGATTTTATAAATGAATTAAAATGATTTATTGGTGCAAGTGGGAAAAGCCAGAGGATGTGATGGGTGGTTAGGTTAGTTTAATCAGGATTAGATTATCTTAGGTGATGATTAGTTGATTTTGACCCATTTGACTTAAATATTTGGATTTACTTAAATCAAAAGGGATGGAAGGTGATTTCAGACTTAATTAAATAAAGGTTTGATTTATTTAATCAAGGAGGGTGATGTTAGGATCAAGTTGATTTATTTAATTTAAATTGATGACTTTAGGAGATTGATAAATAAACTTGATTTATTTGATGAATGGATGAATATGACCTAATCAAATGCATGATGCTAATTTTGTATGTCTACACAATCAAAATCATTAGAGGAAAATTCACTGCCATTATTAGTTCTCAAACATTTAATTTTCTTTCTAGTCTACATCTCAACCATTGCTTTAAATTCTTTAAATTTACTAAAATCTTCAAATTTATTCTTTAGAATTTACTATACTAATTTCCTTCTACTATAATCATCAATAAATGAAACATAATATATGGATTTACCAATTGAAGGAACATCTACAAGATGAAACACATCAGAATGAATAAGATCCAATACACCACAAGATTTAGGAGAACTCGAGAAAAACTAAATGTGGATTTGTTTTCCATAAATGCAATGCTCATAGAAATCAAATTCATGATTACAATAAGATAAAAATTCAACAAGATTTTTATTTTTCAAGGTCCTTAGACCCTTTTCTCCAATGTGGCCAAGTCTCTAGTGCTATAAAATAGATTTCTCTGTGGCTAAGTTTGATTCAGAAGAAAGAGCACCCTTGGGTACCCAAAAGCTATGACCATCTATTCAATGAGAAATCCTCACCTCTTCCATTGACTTTCTTTTCATAGAAGTACTATTGTACTCAATAGTACATGCATCAAGCTTATACAATGTGTCATAGCTAAGACCTCTAGCAATCACCATAGCACCTCTAACCATCTTACATCTTGCATCAAAAAATACTACTTGTTGTGGATGAAAAATCTGCATTTTGGCTAAAAACCAAACAAACATGAGTTGTTAGTTGAATCAAGCAAATAAGATAGAGCATCCCTATGAAATAATTGATCATACTAAAATATGCAAGCTAAATAGAACAAAGATAATTAAATGCAAGCACATAAAATCATGACCAAACCCTATCCCATAGTGGATTGGTGCTATTGTGGAAAATAGCCCTTTCCCAACCCTTGATAATGCCAATGATGATGATGCAATGGAAAAAATCAGTTCTCCATGTGAAGAGAGTGATTTTGCATAAGCTTTGTAGATGATTTGTGGAGGATTTGATGAAGAATGAAGCTTTCATTTATAGATTATTTTGATGAGAGAAATAGCCAAATGGATGAATGTGGGACAAAGATTGGACCAATGAGATGAGGCCACTTGTCAACTTGTGAGTGGTTGAGGAGTGAACACATTTTGGTCAATGTGCCAAAGAGAGGGAGATTTCAAATTTTAATTTGAGAGTAAATGTTGAGTTTGACTTGTGCAAGGAACATGTAAGAGCTCATAAATGCCTTGTTGGATGCACATGTCCACTTGATTTTGAATTTAAACTTGAGGGAATATTTCTCAAAGATGCCATGTTGATGGAAAATGTTGATTTTAATAAATCAATAAATTGATTTATTGGTGGAAGTGGGATAAGCTAGAGGATGTGATGGGTGATTAGATTAGGTTAATCAAGGTTAGATTAACTTAATGATGATTAGATGCTTTGACCCATTTGACTTGAATATTTTGATTTATTTAAATAAAAAAGGGATGAACGGTGATTTTAGGCTTAATTAAATAAAGGTTTGATTTATTTAATCAAGGAGGGTGATGTTAGGATCAAGTTGATTTATTTAATATAAGTTGGTGACTTTAGAAGATTGATAAATAAACTTGATTTATTTGTTGAATGGATGAATATGACCTAATTGAATACATTTTGCCCCACTTTGAAGCAATGTACTTGTTGCGTTGGTTCAAAGAATAAACTTGCTGCGATCAAATTTCAAAAAAATTATGATTTTTTGGATGCCCCAATGGAAAGTACACTGGTAATTGCCCCCACGAGAGATCGAGCAAAAAGATTAAATTTGAGGGTCAATCTTGCGATAAAGAGGTTCAAAATGGATGGGTATGGATGATGCAAATGATATGGTTTTAAGATGCTTAGAATAACAAATCTATATTATCTTAAACAACTTAAATGATGATATGATGTGACGATGGATGAGATGGATGATGTGATATGCTATGATTATATGAAAATGTATGATTTATGAGATGCTTAGACTAACTAATCTATATTATGATGATGAACATGCATGTGAGATAATATGCAGAATACTGATGAATGCAGGATAGATGCACTGGTGATGATGATTAATTATTCATGACATGATGTTAGTGCAAAAAACAAGACATTAGATGATGACAAGAGGATCCAACAACCCAACTTTATGAGAGATGATGATGAGAAATGATTATGATAGATGGATGATTTGTTTATCAAGGATTGGGATTTTAAAAGGGCTATTTACCTTATGTTTGATAACACACGTAGGTACGATGCATCAAGGTATAAAGAACCAGGATGGCATTGTACCTAGTGCGATGGACTTCGACTTGACAAGCAGATAGGAGTATTCTTGTTCACACTTGACATACAGAAACCTTGCTATGATGTACCTAACAAAGCAAGTATTCACCAAGTTATTTTACAAGAACGTCCAACAAGCACAACAAACAAAAGATAATGATCATTGCCCCATTCCTATCTCTCTAAATCCTTCGTTCAGATATCATCGAGAGGTCCTTGGAATGAGCGCAATAAGATAAATCAAAAAGAAAAGATCAAGTATGCAAAAAAGTTAATGTTCTTTATATCTCTAGCCAAAAAGGGATTTGTTTTGATAGGATAAGAATCCAAAATGATATAAAAAATGATGCCCATTATCGGAACGATATATCCTAGGACATGCATTATAAAGGATGATGATGGTTTGATAAATTGATTGTTAGGCTATTGATATAAATTTGATTGTCATGTTTGCGATTGATCAAGAGTTTGATTTTGTTTTAAATATTTGTTGTTTGCTTTTTATTTTACGATTGAAGCTTGATTTTGCTGATTGTTGTAGTTGTTTCTATTTGTTTTGCTAAAGGATGAAAGTAACGATCAGTTTACTATGGATGATTGATTATCGTGGGTGAAAGAGAGATGGGGACGGATGGATTTTTTCAGATATTTGGATGTTTTTGATGTTTTTGGAATGTTTTGAGGCTGTTTTTGGGGTTTTTTTTTGGATTTTTCAAATGTTTTGGGGTTTTCTGAGATTTTATGAATGTTTTTTTTGGATGTTTTTAGATTTTTGATGTTTTTTTGTATGTTTTTGGATTTTGATGTCTCGGGGGCTAATCAAAGATGAGCCTTGCCTAAGTTTAAGCTTAGAGACGACGTAGTTCGAATACCATGTTTTTTTTATATTTTTCTGACTTTTATGAATGTTTTTGAATTTTTCGATGTTTTGATGTTTTTGGATTTTTTTGCATGATTTTGACGATTTGGATATGGATATGTGTGATGATATCAGTGCTTCGTTTAGGAATTTGTTGAAAACCAAGCTAAGGTTGACTGATCAAATTGATGGATTGATGATGATGATAACATTGTTGAGGATACACAACAATGCAAGGATTTGATTGATTAGGATTGATGATGATAACATTGTTGAGGATGCACAACAATGCAAGGATTGATTGATCAGGTTTGATGATGATAGCATTTTTGAGGATGCACAAAAATGCAAGGATAGTGTTAAACAACACAATGATTGGGAATGATATCCCGAGATGATGATTTTTTTATTGGATTTGATTGATCATGATTAATGAAGCTTGATTTTGGAACAAAAGTTGTTCAAATGATTTGATGTGACATTTGAAGTGTGCATTTGATACAACTGATATTAATTGTTTGTATCGATGTTTGATTGAAGATAACACTTGATAAGGAGCATCTTCTTGTCAAAATATGCCTTGGTCTAGTGATTTGAATTTTGGATCATAAATGCTTTGACCAATTTGGTTTCACATTTTGCAATGTTCAGATCGCCACATAAGTTGGACGATATAGACCAACATTTATTCTCAAAGCAAGATGTAAATATTTGCCCCCAGTGTCTAGCAATGTATGGAATGCGATGGGTGGATGCCTAGATAGGTGTATGGATGGATATGGTAAACATGCAAAGAATACCAAGGATTATCTTGCGATAAGATAAGGTGTTCAAATAAGGAATGCTCATTTGGATAATGCTTCATGGCTCTAATAACGTTGGATAGGATAGGATCAATGAAAATGACCCATGTCAAGATGTTTTACTGTAACCAAGCATAAAGTGTGCCCCAAAATTTCATCAAGATCAAGATAACTTGGACTATGGATGTAGATGGATGAAAATGGATTGGATAAGACAGATGGAATGTTGGCTTTATTATGCATGGGATAAGACGCTTTCACCTGAAGTGGCGCACGTAGACGCTCAATTCACACATTGCTAGGTTTTCATCATGGTCTTGCCATAAGCACCGTAGTGGTTTTCACTAGCCTTTTACAATCCTTTTTCTGATTTTTTTTTTGGATTTTTGAAAGATTTTAAGCTCATACTGAATCACAAGGTGTTGTTGATGTAGATGCCCCTGTCATAATGTGACATCGATATCTTGCTTGAAGAAGCTGCTTTGCTAAGATACGTGCACTTGAATGCAACTTTTGGGATTCATGATCTGCTTCATTGATACTGGAGTTGACTTTGTCTTTATGTGCACATCATGACATAATGCCTTTGGAATCCTTATGATAAAGGGTCGTTGCCAATAGATGGTCAATGTGACATTTGGATATCATGTGTGGAGGCATGGATGGAGTGCGTTTAGGGATAAGAGATGGATTGGTTGACAGTTTGGAACCTTTGACTCTCCAAACTTGGGAAGATGAGCAATGATGGGTGGATACGAAAGTGTGCGTGGAATTAGGACCAACTACTTGATACACTTTGTATGTCACTTGAAATGCCTACTTTTTCTTTTGTGGACATCTTTGATGGATACTTTTCCCTTTTTATTTTTCCCCATAGTTTCTTTGATTGATGGAGTTTGATACGGATAATTTTTTTTGTATGTTTTGGTATCCATGCGTATTTGATTTGTCCATTATGCTTCCTTGTTTCTTCTACTTTGATAATGTTCCTTATGCTTTGATTCAAATCTTTATTTCGACGTTGGTCCCAATTCGTGGATGGGTTGATGGGTGGATGAAGATTCATGATGTGGCTGGTTGTAGCATTGACATTGGTTTCATCATAAGGATTCTTCATGCTCCTTATGTTGACATTTTCTTGAGACATGGTTGCCCCCAGTATTGTGGAAGTAGCACCTTCATGCCTTGATTCTGCCTATTCTGAGAGCTCTTTTTTAGAATGCATTATCTGATAAATGATCACCGTAGGTGACATTGTTTCAATTTGCTACTCCGCTAACTCTAAATTATATTGTTTTGTCTAACTAGTTTCCTTGAGTGGATAATGCTGGATTTCTTCATACATGATGTCTTCAGTCTGGATTTTGGATATATCTGATCTTGATGTTGTCAACTCAATAACCTACTCTTTTTGTGTTGTAATGTCAGGAGTAAAGGAATCCTATTCTGAATGAATATCATCTACATGTCCATCCACAGAAAGCATCTCATGGGTAGATGGAGGAGTATGTGCTACATGGATATGATCATCTTGCATAGATAGGAGAGTCTCCATTAGATTATTGTAGTATCTTGAAGATACAAATTCTTGATCTTGAATGATTCTGGAGTTTCTTTAATCATGCTTTGGATCAAGTTCTTGACATGAGTCAGTTTCAAAGGATGGATTGCTTACAAATGGTTATTGGATATCTTCATTAGGCATGGGAAGTTGCTTAATATCTTCTTGATCTTTGAGTGGACTTGGATCAGGTGTCGAGTTGAAGATTCCTTCAATATCGGCAATCGTGAGGTTGAAGGATGTCAATATGGCTTGGCAAGGATCATTGCTAGACTTTGGTGAAAGAAATTGATCATACTTTGGAATAAATTCTTGAGATATTCCCTCTAACTCATAAGGCAATGTAGAGACATTTTCAACATGATCATTGGTCGATGCGTCATTGGATGAGGAAAAAACATCTTTATTGATGGATAGATCTTGATCATTGTTTTCAACAATTGTGGTGGAGGGATTTCCAATATCTTCAACCATAGGATCAAGTGATGTTGGCATTTCTTTGATTGGATAATTGTTGGTTGGTGGAATTTGATCATGATTGAAAAGTGACTCTTGACATATGTTGATTTGATCATTGGATGAAGTAGAAATAGCTTGAAGGTGCTCAGTGATGGATTGATCTTGATCCTTGTTCTCAATAGTTGTGGTGGAGAGATTGCCAATGCTATCATTGTCCCCAATAGTGATTATATTTTGATCAATCAGGTCTTGGATGAGTTTTTTGAGCCAAACACAATCTGATCTTTTGTGTCCCTTTATTCAATGATAATCACAAAGGTGCTTCTCGTTATACCTTGGTGGTTTTATGTTTAGTTCTTGATAGTTCACGTAAATGGGGATTTTGATGAGATTTTCTTGTACCAATTGTTGTAGGACTGATTTGATTGGTCTCCCAAGTGGTGTGTATTTTCTCTTGTTACCTTGTGAGATTTGTGTCTTAAATTGACCTTGTTGTGATTGATTTTGGAGATGTGGTGATTGATCTTTGAAATATGGTGATTGATCTTCGAGATGGAGTAATTGGGTTTGTTGTTGATCTTGACCTTGATATCTACCCTCTTGACATTGGAGATTTTGTTCTTGATGTGATTATGGAGACAACCCAATGCTTTGATGACATGGTTCAACCAACGAAAGAGTGTACTAATTTTGGAGTGAAGATATCTCTTGGCTCAATAATTCAATTAGCTTGGCATGTGAAGCAAGTTGTTCTAGCGAAATTTGATCTTGATTTTGCATTTGATTCCCTTGTTTTGGATTTTGTTGAAGCAAATTTGGAATGTTCCCTTGTGGTGTTTGAATGGGATCATGGACAAACTGATCTTGGATAATGTTCTGATTAGGGATGATGTTTAAATTTGCATTATGGGTTGAAGTTGAACTTTGTTGGGAGCCACATTTCCTTGATTTAGGTAACTTTGATTTTGCATGGTGTTACCTTTACTTGTTAACATCTTGTTTGGACTTTGAACAATATTTGTATGATTTGCAAACATATTTATCCCAAATTTTACCAAGTTTGGACTCAAAAAATTCATGTTTGGTAAAGTTGTACTTGGTACATTCATATTTGGCATGTAGGGATTTGATGGGATGATGTTCATTTGAAGGCTCATGCATTGATTGTTCGATTGATAGACTTGTAGGTTTGGATTTAGATCTACCATCGGGAAAGGTGTTCCAATCTTTTGACTAGGCATACTCACATTTGTTGTACCATTGATGTTTGTAGGAGACAACAATCCCATGTATGGATTGTATAAATGTGAGTGTTGATAATCAATCAGTGTTGTAAGGCTTTGATAGCTTAGTTGACTTGGATTACTCATGATGTATGGATCAAGTTTATACTCCATATTCCTCTTGTGTTTTGACCTTGTTATAAAAGTGACCTCTAGGTGTTTAGGAACAATGATGAGATGAATGATGTAAGGGGTGAATGAAATGGGTGTCAAAATTTTTAGGAACCTTAGATCAAAGCTATACTTAGGGTTTGATTTTGATTGGTTTGATTTGGATAATGAACTTGTAAATGCTAAGATGTTATATGTGATCTTAAGATGAAATTTTTCAAAGAGGTGATAATTTAGCTAAAGGTATGAGAAAGGATGCATTCCCATACTCCTAACTAAACAAGGTGATTTTCATTTTGATGATCTACCCAAGTCTAGAATGATGTTTCCAAAGCTCTAAAATTGTTTGGTGGGATGGATTTTGATAAATGTTTGGGATGGGCGAAATGTTTGATTTGATCCTAAGAGAACCTAAGGACTTTGTTTAGTAGGCCAAGATAGTGAAGAACATGCCTTAATCTAAGAGTAATTCAAAATCAAAAGACCAATTTTTGCATGAAAACCATATGACCAAAAGATCCCAAGCATATGTATGGGGTCCAATTGATTCAATCTTTGCTTAATGGATTCTTTTTACCACAAACACACTCTTGATTAGATTTTGAATCTAGATGTCTAATGTATCAACTTTCCCCTTATCCCACAAAGTGTATTATGCGGAAACCGAGAAAATTTGAGGCAAGAGTTACCTATTGTTGACCTTATAGGAGAAAATTGAGATGAAATCCAAATGCTTAGAAGCCTCTAAGGGTATGAATCCCAAGGGAAAGAAATAGCATGTGAATTTTTTCAAGGATATTTGCTCCTCCTAAAGGGTTTGATATTTGATGCTCATGTTGAATGTTGGTTTTCCAATGTTTTCGATCAAAGCACTATGTTTTCAAACTGACTCACAAGCAATATAATATCCTATCTCAATTGGTACATTTTTCTTGGTGGGCTTTCCTCATGCCCTTCATAGTAGAAGAGATGATTTTACATTCAACCAAGGAAAAATATAAAGGTCTATTAAGAATGAAGTCTTAACCTCTATATTTTAACCAAGATCGGACATGGCAAGTAACTTCTTGGAATCTAAGTTCCAATTCACCACTTTGATAAACTCATTGAATAGATCAATTGGTCACTATAAACAAAGTTTTTAGTTCAGACTTTCCGTTTGTGGAGATTGACCCATACGGCAAGAGTCCCCTTTCGGATCCATCTCGTCGGAATAAACTACGTGATATTGTTGTTTACTCCAATACCCACATTTATATCCTGGTTGGAAATACTCTTGGTTTTAGAGTGTTATCAGTTAAGTCATTCCCTTGGGTGAGTACTTTTTCCCCAAGGCAGGCCCTCTAAGATAGACAAAAGCGAATAAACGTATTCATAGTTTGATCGACCCTTGTTTAGAAACAAAGGGAGAACGCATGCAATAAGCTCACTCACACTCGCACAAGATTTTGTTCAATTTTAAACCCAAAACGAAGTGTGGAGGAAATCTTTTATGCAACTTAATGTCATCAAAAAGGCTTTTGATTCTCAAGATCATTGTGAAGCGCAAGAGAAGTGCATACACCTTTTTAGATGAGATTATTTTGCATAAAATATTACAAAACATAAAAGACACATGTTCATTTTAGCCTCAAAGCAATGATGAGTTCGTTTTAAGCACCAAAAATCAAATGTGAAGTTTGTTTGTTCAATTTTAGCCAAATCCAAAATCTAGTGAGTTTCTAGGGTTCAGTTTTAATCCAACTTTGAAAAGATCAAATCAGTGATTTAGTTGGTCTAAAAAATAAAATTAAAGCAGTAAATGGAGGATCCAAGCATTAAAAAATACTTAATGAATTTTAGTTTCAATGTATGATTCTCTAAGATTCCTCCAAAGATTGCTTCTTATGCTTCAATGTTGTAAGTCCTTTGCATGAAAAAATGCTCCTCCTTCCTCCTTTCCTTTCCTATTAAAAAAGAAAATCAAGTTATTCAATTAAAATCATTGTAAGCACTAACTTCAAGTAATAGAATGATTTTAAATGAAATGGCTATTAAGTGAATCATCAATAAATGGATTATCAATAAATAAGTGAATCTCCCCCCTCCTTCATTTTCCTTTCGCTTTCCTTCTTTTCACTATTCCTTTCCTTCTTTTACCTTCCTTGTCCTTCACAAATAAGATTTAATTTAATGTTAAATACAATAAAATAAAATTTGGCATTTGATATTTAAATCTAATCAGACAATAAAGCTATAATTGTTGATCAAATCTAACACCAAAGAACTTGTATTAGTTTATTCAATGTGTGCAACAACTTTTAGGTGAATAGCATTTGAAATTAGTCTTGAGATTTGAAAAAATCTAAGACTTCTATGCAGAACCATTTTTATGAAGAAAACTAAGATTTCTATTTTGATAATAAGACATATGGACCCTCAAATATTTGTAGCAAGAATTGACAATTGCGCAGATCTATATATGTTAAGTAAATTTCCAAGTAAGGGTGCGAGTAAATGTCAAATCTTGTTTGTGACCCCCACTTTTTGTTTTACCTATCTCAACATGTTGATTGCCAATATTTTTGGGTCCCTCCCCTTTTGAGTGCGCTACTTTTGGCATTAAGTGCATTTAATCCACTTAATATCACAAGAATTTTCCTCATAATGATGGTTTGCAAATTTTGCACAAGTTAGGATTTGCTAAACTTGAGGAAATGAAGAAACTTTTAGATTAGAATGATGGTGTCAACATCAACTGGGATTCTGAATTGATGACATTGATAGGGCGCGATTTTCTCTGCTTTGGAAGAAGATTTTGATTTGCATTGATTTGAATGACATACCGAGGGATACATTCCTGATAGTCTACTCTATAATACTTGTCAAATACAATGACCAACATTAATGACCATGAGACCATTAGATGGAGTCAAGCAGTGAGAGTAATGACTACCCTGAAGAAGTAGTTGTGGCCTGAGGTGGCTTCCATGCAAAATGCTAGCAAAACAGATGATTCATTGAAAAAAGACACCCTCTCTAGTTGCGATTTCTTTCAATGTTTCCTGTTAGAACAAGAAGCTAAAGGACGCAGCTTGGGTTGGAGGCACAATCAATGTTTGCCCAATTATGTTTGCATTGAAATGGAGTGAAAAAAGAGACATAGACTAGATAATAAAAATAGTAACAATAAGAGGATGAGTAAAGGAAAATAGTTGAGCTTAAAAGGTAACAGTAATATCACTCCCATTCTGTTGATCACTATTTCGAATCCCTCAAAGGACTTTTTTTATAGTAGTTAAAAATAGCCAAGGGCATAACAAAGTGGGTGTAGAGCATGGAAGCACAAGATATTCTTGATTTAATGCAGTCCAATAATTGGATCTTGACAGTTGCATTAGGTATTTGTTTTCCCAATTATGGGGGCAATGTATTTGTCATGCGCATGACAAAAATAGTAATGTGTTTGTCATGAGCATGATAGAAACAGTGGCTAGAGTCTTTTGAAAACATTCAAGCAATTGCGTTGGACAAGAATAACACTGAATGAAAAGAATTTGGAAACTTTCAAGCAAATGTAATGAGAAGGGGTAATGCCGAATTATACAACTTTCGACCAGCATCCTCCCAGCCTGTGCCAAGTCAATCAAATAACATCCATGTTTCACTTGAGCGAAGATTTGAGATATGTCGCCCTTTTGAATTTTCAAATTATGATTTGGGCGGAGGAGATGATTGTAATCAATAGCCAATAAAGATCTTCAAAAAAAACATTCAAGTGCCTAAATGTTATTTCAAAATCTTTTACAAGCAAATGCGAATGGTAGGTGTAAATTTGAAAATAAAAGCTTTCAATGCTATTAGTAGGTGTAAGGCTGACTTCTACTATTCTTTGATAGAGTGTAATGAATGTAGGACCTACACAGTAGGCTAAGGCACAAAGACCTTCCAAGCAGATAGTAAATAAAAGTCTTAAAAAAACCTTTCTAGTAGACGTATTTGTCAGGTCGTATAAAAAAATAAGTGAAGGCATTCAAGTTGATACAATCTGTAGTGACTTCCACAACCTCTGAAAGCCATTTCCTTGATAGGAATCATGATGAAGCATCTGTTATAAAGAAACGTCTATGAAATTGATAGTTGCTCGCTATACGAAATAAGATACTTGACAGTCCTGCAACAATCAATATTTAAGTAAAGAAATACTTTACCAGTGTTTTGTTCAAGATTTGAATGTTGCACTACAAAAATCATGCCCTCATAGGCGAATGACACATAACAAATAGAAACCTTGACTTTTCTAAATCAAAACATGATTAAATAAATCGGGAAAAGCGCCATATTAAGACAACATCTTAAACTTAAAGTAACCAAGCTATTAATGTCTCATGACTTCAATATTAATATGTCCACAGATTTCTAAAGTTAAAGTGATGACCAACCTATATCATTCTATGCATGAAATTTAGCAAACATGAAATACATGTATATGAGAGAAATGTTTGAAAAGAACAATGGAGGTTCAAGCCCTCCTTCTAGTACTATTATGTGGATGATAAATCTGCATTTTGGCTAAAAAACAAACAAACATGAGTTGTTAGTTGAATCAAGCAAATAAGATAGAGCATCCCTATGAAATAATTGATCATACTAAAATATGCAAGCTAAATAGAACAAAGATAATTAAATGCAAGCACATAAAATCATGACCAAACCCTATCCCATAGTTGATTGGTGCTATTGTGGAAAATAGCCCTTTCCCAACCCTTGATAATGTTAATGATGATGATGCAATGGAAAAAATCAGTTCTCCATGTGAAGAGAGTGACTTTGCATAAGCTTTGTAGATGATTTGTGGAGGATTTGATGAAGGATGAAGCTTTCATTTATAGATTATTTTGATGAGAGAAATATCCAAATGGATGAATGTGGGACAAAGATTGGACCAATGAGATGAGGCCACTTGTCAACTTGTGAGTGGTTGAGGAGTGAGCACATTTTGGTCAATGTGCCAAAGAGAGGGAGATTTAAAATTTGAATTTGAGAGTAAATGTTGAGTTTGACTTGTGCAAGGGACATGTAAGAGCTCATAAATTCCTTGTTGGATGTACATGTCCACTTGATTTTGAATTTAAACTTCAGGGAATATTCCTTAAAGATGCCATGTTGATAGAAAATGTTGATTTTAATAAATCAATAAATTGATTTATTGGTGCAAGTGGGAAAAGCTAGAGGATGTAATGGGTGATTAGATTAGGTTAATCAGGGTTAGATTAACTTAATGATGATTAGATGCTTTGACCCCTTTGACTTGAATATTTTGATTTATTTAAATCAAAAAGGGATGAAAGGTGATTTTAGGCTTAATTAAATAAAGGTTTGATTTATTTAATCAAGGAGGGTGATGTTAGGATCAAGTTGATTTATTTAATATAAGTTGGTGACTTTAGGATATTGATAAATAAACTTGATTTATTTGCTGAATGGATGAATATGACCTAATTGAATTCATTATGCCAATTTTTCGTGTATATACTTGCACACCCACATCTATTTGTTTTCTCATAGATAGCATATTTAATGCTAATCTAGGGATATTCAACACACCATTAATCCTTTTTATTCTACCATTAGGAAACCTAGTTTTAACTTTACCATGACCAACAATAGTTTACACAACAATCATCACCCAATTACACCTTACCTCCATCAAATTCTTCATATTCAAAAAACCAATCTCTATTAAAGGTCATATGAAAAGATGTGCATGAGTCAATTAACCATGCATAATTACCTGCACAAGTTACCAAAGATGCAATGAATGCATCACCATATTCCTTCCCAGATTCATAATCAGAATTAAATCTTTTCATTTTCTTCTTTTCTTCTTTGGGTTTCTTACAAACATGTCCACGCTTACTGTAGTTCCAACAAATAACTTTGGACTTTCAAAGAGATTTAGATCTCCCATTGGACTTGGATTTTTCATGCTTCTCATTATTCTTGAATTTTTCCTTAGGTATTCTATGAGCATTTAGGGCCTACTTTATAGTGAAATTTGGATACCTTCCTCCTCATCTCTTCAAAAAGCAAAGAACCCACCACATCTTTAGTCTTCAAATTAACAAAATTACTCTAACTAGCCATAAGAAGAGAATCCCATGAATTAGGTAAAGAACAAAGAAAGATCTAACATTTATCCTCCTCATCCATTTTGACACCAACTAATTCCAATTGATCCACTAACATATTGAATGCTTCTAGGTGGTCTATGATTCATCCACCTTCTTCCATTCTCAAGGAATACAATTTTTTCCTCAAGAAATATTGTTTGAACTAAATATTTGGCTTGATACATCTCAAAAAAAAAAATCCATAGTTTTTGTGAAGAGGTCACTTCATGGAAATTAATTAAAATAGAGTCTTCCAAGCATATTCTAATTAGACGATTTGCTTTACAGTCCATAACATCATATTGAGTAGGATCTGCAAGCCTTGAAACTTTCTCATCGACAACATCCTAAAGATCTTGATTTACCAACAAATCCTGCATCATTAGCTTCCACATTTTAAAATCATTTCCACAAAACTTATCCACCTATATTCTCCTTGATGAACTTTCCATATGAAAATTACTACAACAAGATCACAACATCTTCTGCACAAGCTCCCACTCAAATCTAGATTAGTTCATAAAACCTAACAATTCACAACTGAAACCAAAGGTGACTGGGCTTTAATATCACTAGTAAGGAAGCTAAGGTAGTGGAAAAAATTCTTACCCTAATCTTGAGAGGATAATAATGTAAAAATAAACATAAATATCATTCATATCACAACACATTGATTTATGTGGGGAAAACCCTTTCGAGAGAAAAAGCGCACACTCCAAAAGTGACACAATATATTATTTAGAAATCACAAGGATTACAATATACTTATAGAGTAATCTTCTCATATGAGTATTGTGGACAGGGTGATCCCATAATAGTGGTTTACAATTTTTGGCCAAACTGGACACTGAAATTATTATTTTGAACTAAATCTTCACATTCGGGCACCTATAACGGCTAAACTGTGAGGAATTTGAAGATGGTGCAAACTGGAGTCTCATCAAATTTTGTCTATAGATTCTAAAAATATTTTTTTCAAAATTTTTGGAATCAAATTGCACTTCTTTTTCCATCTCCCACGAAAATTAATTTTTTTCAGAAAACAACATTTTAAAAAAGTGACGCACCATAACATAACTTTTTTTCCATGAAGGATAAAATTATAATTCTTTTAAATTTAAATTTTAACTCTAATATCTAGTGCTTCCACTTGGTTAGATAGTTTTTATTGAATATTTTTCCTTAATCAAGTTTCAAAGTCAAACTAATTACAATTTAGACATAGCGTGACGTATAACGCATAACTTTTTGTATATGTTAAAATTTTATTTTATTTTTTTTGTTGGATCAAGGACTTCAATATCTGGTGCACTCATATTTTTCATTTTTTTTTGATAATCTTTTATTTTTCCACATGTGAAGAACAAAGAAATTCATTTTCGATGAAAAACCTATGTTTAGTAAAACTTAAAAAACAAATACATAACAAAACAAAAACATATTAAAATTGTATTCATTGGATAGCTTGTTTTGAGGAATACCATAATCATTTGAAATAAATTTTAAATGAATTCATTTGATCCCCCAAAAGCTAAATCAAAAGTGATCTTTTATCAGCATTTTGATAGGTGTAAAGGAGATGCATTTATAGGTATGGTTTAAAACTAGCGAGGTTCTATCCAAGGGGGTTTGATCTAAGGTGATTTGATCAAAGCCTCTTCAATTGGAATCCTTAAAATGGAACTTTTTAAAGCTTAAATCATTATATTTTCTAAAAATATGTGATTTCAGTTAAAATCAGTTCCTCTCAGAAATTGTAAACCACTATTATGACAACACCCGACACCAAATTTGGGTGTCCAAGATGCTCTCTAGCACTTGTAGGGTTTTTCACCTAAAAGGAGAGAAATGGACCCAAAATGCTAATGTCTACACACAAAATAAATGCAAGGATGGATGCAATATGCCTAAATACAGTGTCTAAATACACTAAACTGAAAAAGAAAAATGATTATTGATGTAAAACCTAAGATATGCAAGTTGTTTGAAACGATGGTGATGTATGCAAAAACACCTAAGAATGCAAGTAAACAATGACAAAATTAAACAAGACTAGAGAGGTGCACCTGGAAGTTGAAAAGGGATGGAATGAAGACCTGGAATCCTGAAAAACCTGATGCAGAAGCCAACTGGGACACTTGTGCTAATCTGGCTAATTAGTCCCATATTTGGAAAAAACTACTCTAGAGCCCATTTTGGCCAAATGGGTATCCAAATCTATAGAAACCTCAAAAAATAGGTTCAATGGGACTAAATCGCCACTGTTGGTGACTTAGTCCACTTCTAAATTTTTGAAAATCCGAAAGTGGAAATGGAAGTCCTCTATCTGCACTTCGATTCCTAACAGGTGTCCTATTCTGAAACTCTAATTTTTGAGCTTGAAAGTGACTTTTAATGGATATTTTGGCTTTTCAAAGAAGGAGATGTCTTCAATGAGTCTTCAATGATTTCTAAGTCTTCAAGATATCTAAATTTGCAAACACACAATGAAATAGAAAGAAATGTTTGATGTTAGGGCATGGGGGTTTGCCTTGGTCGAACCCGTTTAGGTAATCGAACCAAAATGATGAAACGTGAAACAATGTAATTAGAAACTTACCATGATAATGGATCTTGAATTGCTACAACAATGGAAGAATATTGCTCTTTAATGTCTTCGAAGACTATCTTGATGACCTTAAATGCTAAAACCCTAGCTTGCTTGACTTGATAGAGATAATGAATGAAAAATGAGTAATGAATGAAATTATTAGGTGAATGAATTAGTATTTAAAGGTAGCCTTTATAGAGAAGAGTTAAGTGAATTGCTAGAATAAGGATCATGATCAAGGGCCAAGATTAAATTAGAAAATAATTTAATCAAGGGTGGAGGTTAATTGAGAGAAGAAAGACATGGATAGATAAAGACTTGAGGTGGAAGATAAGATGGCACAAAAAAAGAGGTGATAGGATAAATTAAATAATAAAGATTATTTAATTTAAGTGGCCAATATAGGAGAAATAAATAAAATATTAATTTTATTTATTTAAAAAGAAAGGTGAGAACAAATAATGAGATAATTAAATAATTAAAAATAATTATTTAATTATAGAGGAAAGGTGGATTGTTAAACATTAAATCATTAAAAACAATTATTTAATGGAGAGGGAAGGAATAATTAAATAATTAAAATAATTAAAATAATTATTTAAATGGGGAGATATTTATTTAATTATAGAGAGAAAAGGCTAATGAATAATTAAATCATTGAAATAATTATTTAATTATAAAAGAAGAGGAAAAAACTATATTTTGAATTAAAATAATATTTAATTCAAAAGGGGGGAAGAAGGACCATTGAACTAAAAGTCTAGAAAAGTGTGAAAGTCATTTACAATTCTTTACAACACCTTTACAAGACATATAGTTTATTCCATTTGCAAGGGCCCAAGACCTAGTCTGGATGTGTAAAACACCTCACAACACTAAATCAAAGCCTCATTAATTCCAAATTATCATCAATTATGCCCAAATCAAGCAAGGTATACATTTTCTCGTGACACACATATTATCACCAGAGATTCAAAGACAACACAAACATTATCAGACTCTCAGAATACACCATTGTCTACAATCAAAGTACAACATCCTCATAAAATAGGGTTACCTTCTAGGAAATGATAGGCCAACAAAATATCCACCATTAGATCTAACACCGAATAATTGACGATCTAGATTTAAAATATATCATTTATTTAATGTATGTCGTCTATTTAGGAGGTTTTTGAAAAAATTAACAAAAAATTATTTACACACATACCACTCATCCCCTCCACCCCATGCTCCCATTATATATTTACACACACACACACACACACATATATATAGACATTTCATAGCTTCTTTGTGAAGGTCATAGATATTTCATGGCGTTTTCATAGACAGTGAATCTACTCATGTCATAGAAATTGGATCTCTATTCTCCTTTTCCCATATGTTTTAAGCTCTTGATTATTAATGTGTTCTTTGTATATGTAGATGATGCCAAGAATGTGAAATTTAATTGGGGAATTCCCTACCATTTTTAATAACATTGAAAAGGAAACAAATAAAGGGATTTATAATTCCAAATAAGAGATAAACTGTCCAAAAAAAAAAAAAAGCTAGTTTATCAAGAATGTTAATATATATTCATATAGTAGGAGAAATTAAGTTAGTATAGAATAAGGAAATACTAAGGAATTGCTTCAAGATATGAATTCAAAGGGGACTTGGAAAATTCTTCAACGAAATAGATTGTATATCTTTAGAAATTGGAGTTTCAAGAAAAAGAGAAAACACCATCATTTAATCTTATCCAATATAACAACAAAATTATTTAATAAATTTTCATCTAGATTCTTTGCAGAACTATTGTCTTGAATAATAAAATATGATAAAATTGGTTTCTTCCAAAAAGGTAAGGAAGTGAAGTAATATTTTGGACAAAATAAGGTAGGAACAACCAACTTGTATTTATTCTAGAAAATGAAAAACTTAATAAGGTGGTCATTGGTGCTCAAGTTGAATTGGAGGTCATCTTGGTGGGCACTAAGAAATATAGGGTTGAACAATGAAGGTGCTCTCCTTGAGTATATGGGGACGAAACTCTCCATCCAAGAATCTTTATCTTCGAATAGTCTTAAAAACATATAAATCATATATTATTTTGGTTATAAGAAACTAAATACATGAGCTTGGATAACATCAAATATTTATCAAAGCCATATACAAAATGGGTTTTCTCAATAAAGGAAGTGAAAGGTTAACATGGAAGGTTGGATTTTAGATGGAATCACTTGATGGTCTTCATCTCAAATATCTCATCTTTTGATTCTTCAAAAGCTATTGAGGTTATTTTATTAGATTATATGTAGAAATTTTCCCTCATTAATCTTTAAATGGTTTTGAATTGTCTAATGAAAAGGATAACTGTTGGGCTCAAATTTCTTCTATTTTAATCTTGAATTTGAGAGAAAGAAGTGATTGTTGTAGAATTTGTAATGGTAGAATTGATTCTCATAGAATGTTGGAGATAATCTCATCATTTCTTCTTTTTTAAAAGATTTTTATTTGTAGGATGTCAAAGCTTACAATGGTTGGCTTACTTCATCCAATAATACAAAAGACCATGATAATATTTTAACTAGACTAAGTATATTTCTAACTTTTAATTCTTAATTGTATATTCATATTTAAATACAAAAATAATATTAGATCATTGACTCATTCTTTTATCTTTTGATAAGGACATCATACCTAGAAGATTTCCGTTATCTGAAAAGATATTATTGAAATATAGAATCTTTTATAAGATTATTTCAAATTTCTAGAAAAGCAATCACTCTTTATCATACGCAAATATATATTTTTGTTATATTATATATTAATAAGTTTAATAAAATAAATTAATTTATATTTTATATTTAAATAAGAAAACGTATAATGACAGGTTGTATGAATCTACAACCGTCAAATAAACTTATTTTTGAAATTTTTGGCCCGCGGGCTCGCTTTTGAATAATATTCATCCGCCGCCCGGTCGACTTGACCGTGAAATAGTCTCTGCGGGTTCCCGTACTGGACACGTATTCCAATTAAAGCTCTTTTGGTAAGAGAAGTATAAGGCCCTCATCTGCTATTTTGTAAGGGAAATTGTTTATACAATTCATGTCTGCAATACGACAAAACGATCATCAAACACAATGCTTTGTATGCGAAAGGAAAGCATCTTCATTAGTCGTGTTTGTCGTGCTCGCAACTTAGGAAATCCAAGAGAGTAGTTGTGAAGAAACATTAAATAATGCCAATCATACAGCTGAAATAAGACTGGAGTTTCGTATCATCAGATGAAGAAGGGGAAGCGTGGGCATTCTACAATCGCCAAAGCATTGCATTTAACTCTGTCACTTGTGGTCATTGAAGTATGAAGAGGAGACAGTCATTATCATCTTCTGCAGTGATTGTGGTTGCAGATCCATCCACATTCAGCACTATCGTACAACAACTAACTGGAATGCCAAAGCCTAATACTGCGAAAAAGAGGGAAGTATATAAGGAAAAGGCAACGGAAAAGTCGCTTCTCATCAAGCCTGTAGCGAAACGACCTACTGTTGATAATGGAAGCCCTTGGCTATCTTCACTTGTTCCTCCTCCTTTTAGCTCTTCCCATCCCCCTCCTCTTATAACACCGCCTGTGGATGCCAACTATCCATCAATGCTGAAAATGCAGCCGGATGATGATGTTTATACTACTTTCCAGAGATTTTCTAAATTTGTGGAGGAAGATAATATTCTGTTTGATTAAAAGCCAGTCAGTGTGATGAAAATGTTCAAAGAAGCTGAAAAATATTCATCTCGTGCGCTTTGGGAAGCCCCATTGTTATTCATTGCAGAAGACAGTGAAAATAAAGTCAACAATGGAGTAATGGAGCGAGTAATGTTGGTATCACTGTTATTTATTTTTCTGATTACATCTTTGCATACAATAGCTGTTTTCTGCACTGCACTTCAATCAACAAATCAATAATGCTTCGTTGAAATTGGGATTTTTAATGTCAGTCAACATACCCCTTCCATTCAATGCTTGGATTTGTAAGAATTTGGAAATTAAAGATGATTTATATTAACAAGTCCCCGCCTGGCCGTTTTAAGTATAGTGTACATATTCATTTTTATTTTTTCTATGCGCTAGGCCGTAATTTCGTTCTCTCCATTTTTATTTATTAGGATGCTTTTTAAAATTAAAATATGAAAATGACGGTGGGCAATGGAACGCATTTAAAAGTAGATTTTAATTTAATTTCTATTTTTTAAAAATAAACTATTTGGAAGGCATTATTTTAAGATATTTTTAAGTTATAAATATTGGAAATTACACTCATTCAAATATATCTAATATTATTTTATTTAGTTAATTAAATATTATTTCTAATTGAAAGGGAGTATTATTTTCATAATTGATTTTTAGTCGATAGGCTATTTTGTTTGAAGTTTCCGTCGAGATTTTCACCAGCCCATCCACGAATTGGATTTGCTAGCATCGGGGCTCTGCCGGTCGGCAGGGAGGGTACCATTTTTATTTTTATTTTGTGGCGACGTGGGCGTTGGTAATTACGTGGGTTGGTGGTAGTGGAGAATGGTGTTGTCATAATGGGGAAGGTGAATAGTAAGTGTTTGTTGGCACAAGCGCCAATGCATCTTCCCATCGGTGTTCGGGGGTGGAGGCCGAAGTAAATGCTATATTGAATGTTGTCATGTGGGAAAGCATACTTTGATTAAGTTGTATTGTCAAAAGAGCCATTGTGGTGTGGTTTGATACCAGACTATTGTTAAAATCGTTGGCTTCGGCTCTGTTTCTTAGCAGGCTGGAGGGTTGTAAAACTATTGTGGCATCGAATCCGTAAGTCATTTTCGATGGGTACTTTGTAGAAACCAGTAATTTATTGCTCATGTATTTGGTTCTTTATTTATTGTTGCTTTTGATAGCAGGTTGGAGGGTTTTAACACTGATGTGCTGCGAAATGTGTGATAAAGTATATTGATTAAGTTGCATTGTCGAAAGAGCCATTGTGGTGTTGGTTTGATAGTAGATTATTTATTGTTCATGTCTTTTGTTCTGTGCTTATTGTTCCTTTTGATAACAGGTTGGAGGGTTTTATATTGATTAAGTTGCATTGTGGAAATAACGATTGTGGTGTTGGTTTGGTAGCAAACCATTGTAAAAATTGTCACCTTCCGATCCATTTTATAGCATTTTGGAGGGTTTTAAGGTTGTTGTGCCACATAATTTGTAAGTGGTTTTACATAGTAATTTTGTGTGAATGATTAATTTATTGTTCATGTGTTTCGGTCTTTGCTTATTATTCATTATTATTTGTTTTTATCTTTGCAGTTATACACATTTTGGAGACTTGAAAGAGATAATCGGTCTATATGGATGGTTCTATTGCAATTAAATCATTTTTCTCTTTCCAAAAAAACAAGGCTATTTTGTTTGAAGTTTCCATTGGGATTTTCGTCAGGCCATCCACGAATTGGATTTGTCGGCGCTGGTGATCTACCAGTGGGTGGGGAGGGCACCGTCTTTTCTTTGTGGCTACGTGGGCATTGGTAATTACGCGGGTTGCTGGCAATGGAGAATGGTGTCGTCATTATGAGGAAGGTGAATGGTAAGTGTTTGTTGGCGTGAGCACCAATGCCTCTTCCTGTTGGTGCACGAAAGTGGAGGCTGAAGGAAATGCTATATTGAATGTTGTCATGTGGGAAAGAACACTTTGATTAAGTTGCATTATCTAGAGAGCCATTGTGGTGTGGGTTAGATACCAGATTATTGTTAAAATTGTCACCTTCGGCTTTGCTTTTTAGTAGGTTGGAGGGTTGTAAAATTGTTGTGTCGTGGAACCTGTAAGTCATTTTTGATGGGTATTTTGTAGAAATCAGTAATTTATTGTTGATGTCTTTCATTCTCTATTTATTGTTGCTTTTGATACCAAGTTGGAGGGTTTGAACACTAATGCGATGGGAAATGTGCAAGAGAGTATATTGATTAAGTTGCATTATTGAAAGAGTCATTATAGTGTTGGTTTGATAGCAGATTATTTATTGTTCCTTCTGATAGTAGGTTGGATGATTTTAACATTGATGTTATGTGAAATGTGTGAGAAAGTATATTGATTAAGTTGCATTATGGAAATAGCCATTGTGGTGTTGGTTTGGTAGCAGAGTACTATAAAAATCGTCGCCTTCCACTCCATTTTATAGCATTTTCGAGGGTTTTAAGGCTATTGTGAGGTGAAATCTGTAAGTGGTTTTACATGGTAATTTTGCATGAATGATTAATTTGTTGTTCATGTATTTCGGTCTCTGCTTATTATTCGTTGTTATTTGTTTGTTCTTTGCCATTATACCCATTTTGGAGACTTGAAAGAGATAATCAGTCTGTATGGATGTTTTATTGCAGTTAAATCTTTTTCCTCTCACCCACAAAATAAGGTTAGGGTTAGTAGTTTGTATCTTTGTAGTTATACCCACTTTTGGAGACTTGAAAGAGATTATCGATTTGTATGGATCAATTCATTTGAGTTAAATCTTCTTTGTTTGAAAAAACAATTTGCTTAGGGTTAGTAATTTTTTTAGCTTTCATTTTTTGATTGTGCTTATCGTTCTCCCATGTTTTTGATTGTAGTTATTGGGAAATGTAATTTATTCTTGTGTTTGCATATATACATTTGTGCGTTCATTGAGCTCCCATGCTTTTCATTTTAATATGGTGGTCATGTTCTTTTTAGTCTGCTAACAAATAGTAGTAATTGTATAAGAGGAGCTGCATTATCCAGAATTCAATTTTATAGAGAAATAGGGAAATTGTAAGAGAACTAGTAGTAAAACATACATACATGTGTTTATCCATATATACATATATATATATAGGTGTATAAACATTTATTAGCCGATAGGATATTTTGTTTGAAGTTTCTACTGGGATGTTCATCAGGCAGCCGTGAATTGGATTTCTCTGCGCCTGAGGTGTATCGGTCAACGGGGAGGTCACTAGTTTCTTTGGTGGGGATGTGCACCTTGCTAATTGCATTTCACATTGTTGGTTTTTTAGCTAAAAGGAAAAATATTTAAATACAATTGTTCCTATGAAAATGGGTGTAATGCCAAAGATGCATGAAGATAACTGCAAAAAAAATAAACAGAGGATGGAAAGTTTATGTATATGTATATCTATATCTATACGTATATGCATATACATGTATATCTATATGTAATTGTATATATATATATAAATGTATATTTGTATATATATATATATACATATGTACATATATATACATATATATATAGATATATAGACACGTATATATACTCTATACATCTTTGGTCTTATACACATTTTGCACAATTAGTTGCTTGGTAACTTTCTGATTGATCTAAGTTCAAATTCTTGCAAAGAGGATTGTGTACATTTTGAACAACAGTGTAATTTATTCTTGTATTTTCATATATGCATTTGCACATTCATTGATCTTTTGTGCTTTTAATTTTAATATGTGCCCACGTCCTTTTCAGTCTACTAACAAATAGAGTAGTTGTATAAGAGGAGTTGCATTATCTGGCATTCAATATTATAGAGAAATAGGGAAATTGTAACAGAACTATTAGTAAAATATACATTCAATATTACATTTACTTCATTCAACCGCATTTACTTTGTCCATCGCCATAGTGCAACAACCATATAATGCATTAAGCCTTGGGCGGGCAAACACTTAGCATATACAATTACTCTATTTGTTAGCAGGGTACAAAGAAGCAGCTCAATGAATGTGAAAATGTATATATCCAAGCGCAAGAATAAATTATGTGGCCATTGACAATCTACAACATCCTATTTGTAATGATTTCCACTAAAATCAATTAGAAGGATACTTACCCACCCTGCAGCATTCAATATTGCATTATGAACAATAATGTAATTTATTCTTGTATTTGCATATATACATATGCACATTCATTGAGCTCTTGTGCTTTTAATTGTGTAAGTGGAGCTGCATTATCTGGCATTGAGTATTATAGAGAAATAGGTAAATTATAACATAACTATTAGTAAAACATACATACATGTTTTTATGCATATATATACATAAATATACAGATGTATAAGGTTGTTTGAAAAATGTAACTTAATCTTAGTATACTTTCCCACCCTGCAACATTTTCAACTATTAGCAATATACAAGATATTTCAAATCTATATGATAATAAATTGTCAATTATTAGCTATATACAAATATTTAATATATATTAAAATATAGTTAACTATACCCTGTATATAAAATATTTGAAATATATATGGAAATAAATTGTTCAGTTGTGTTTGAAATTGTAATGTGTGCAAACATATCGTATAATTGTCCAACTGATTTGAAATATTCAAGAGTAACAATGACAGGTAAACTAATATGGTGGCCACGTTCTTTTCAGTCTGCTAACAAATAGAGTGATTATATAAGAAGAGCTACATTATTTGGGATTTAGTATTATAGAGAAATAGGGAAATTGTAACATAACTGTTAGTAAAATATGCATACATTTTTTTATGCATATATACATATATATACAAATGTATAAATAGTTATATATATATATATATATACACAAATGGCTACATTTTGAAAATGAAACTTAATCAAAGTATACTTTCCCACCCTCTAGCATTCAATATTGCATTTGCTTGGTCTATCTGCCATTGTACAAAAATGCTAGAATCCGTTAACCCTCGCACATGCAAACGCTTACCATCCACCTCCCTGGCATATATTATGCAAAAAAGAACCGTGCCACATTGTGTGGGATTAAATATTGTAGACAAACTGAGAAATTGTAAATCAAATATTGCACGACAAATCCTATTGAAGTCCTGTCTAATGGAAATCCTATTGGAAACTTTAAACAAATAACATACCCTCTACATATCCATATATATACAATTACTCCTATCTTAATCTGCAATTAGGCAATAAAATTACCAACCCTGTCCATATTTTTTAATGAAAGAACCTAGATTTCCCCATAATTGCACGCACAATGACGAAAATAACACCAAAGATGCATAGAGATAACTACAAGCAATAAACCAGGAATAAAAAGAGTATAACAACAATATACCTTAACCCTTGCATGGGTGAATACTTTCCATCTAGTATATATATATATAGATACATATATAGATACATATATATATAGATACATATATATATATATATATATATATATATATATATATATATATATATATATATATGTATGTATATATATATATATATATATGTATGTATATATATATACATATATATATGTATATATATATATATATATATATATATATATATATATATATATATATATATATGTATGTATATATATATATATATGTGTGTATATTGTACATTGTTTTAAATGAGTAGTTTGCATAGATGGTTAATTTATTGTCAATTTCTTCTTGTCAAATGTTTGTATCTTTGGCATTATTCCCACTGAGGAGATTTGAAAGAGATTATCATTTTGTATGGATGGAGGAATTGAAGTTAAATGTCCTTTCTTTCCTAAAAGAATATACTTAGGGTTTGTAATTTGTTCGCTATTGGTTTATGGTTTTGGTTATCTATGTGTATTGACCAATGAGGAACATTTAGGCAAATCCTCTGTTTAAGAGGTAATCTCCAGGCTGTCAGTGAAATCCTTGGACAAGTGTTTTCTATTTTTCTAAAAACACGAATTGTAAAAGAGCTATTAGACAAAAAATCCTATTCATGGTTGGGTTGATGAAAGTCCTATTGGAAACTTCAAATAAATAGCCTCTACAAAATGCTATGAAACCAACACCATAATGGTTGTTTCAAGCATGCAACTTAATCATAGTATACTTTCTGAAACTATGACATTTTTGTATGCTTCTTGAGTGTCTCCTTAAGATTTCTTTTGCAATTTGCTTGTTTTTCTTTAATATTGACTATGTATGAATAGATATATATATATATGTCTGTGTGTGTGTGTGTGTGTGTGTGTGTGTGTGTGTGTGTATGTATATATATATATATATATATATATATATATATATATATGTGTGTATATATGTGTATATGTGTATATGTATATATATATATATATGAATGCATGTTTAACTAATAGTTCTTTCATAATTTCCCTCTTTGTCTATAGTATTGAGTGGTGGATAATGTAGCATATCTGTAATATGTCTTACATGCCCTTTCATTGTCCAAATATTTTTATGAATGTTTAAACCTTTAATAGGGTTGGTATTTGGATGGTTGTCTTGGCTCAGCTAACAAATATCCTAATGGAAACATCAAAAAAATAACAAACACTCTGCATATCTATATATATGCAATCACTCCTATGTTTTTGATAAAGGGTAAACGGGTTTTACAAGGACCCGAAACCACAAAGTTTACAACAGAAAAGAAAGGAAATAAAAGTCCATCAGACAAACCCAACTGCACAAAAGGAAAAAACCAGAACAAGCAGTAGCCACCCACAGAAGACTAGGAAGGTCAGACAAAAAAGGCCAGCAAAAAATCCAACAATAGACCAGCCACGATCAACCTAGAGTCTTTAGGACAGACTCTATCTCTGCCTCCAAGTCTGCATATCTTGAACACCCTTCTTAAATATTTGAATCATTTGCGGAGTGGGAGGATCCTTCCTCTTCAAATTGGCCCTAGTTCTCTTAGAAATGCCAACATCCTGCTCCTAGTTTCTTTTGTTGATTTCCTCCAGATCAACTACCAAAGACCCCTGTTGAGCTTTGTCCAATTTCTCAATCATGGCATTGTGTTTGGCCATACGATTGTTTTGCTCGACAATAATTTTGATCGTATTTTTCATTTTCTCCAACTCAATTTCAACATTTATGTCCTTGCTAGCTTGGTACTGGGTATCTTTGCTGACACCGTATTCTTTTCATTCCACCTCTTTCTTATCAAGCGCTGCAACCTTAGCTCCCAAATCTTCCAATTTACTTTGAAGGGCCCAATTTTTTATCTTTATCTCATTAATTTCATGAAAAGTCCATTCCAAAAGTTTGAAATGGTTATCAGCATTATTTCAAGCTAAATCTAAAACATCTACAGTGGGATGTCTATCAGTGTTGAAACAAGTATTAGCAGGGTCAGGAGTAACAAGGGAGCCAGTTTTAGCATTTCTATCCAATGACAAGACAATAGAGGGCTCAAAATTGTTAGCACCAGACTCCTCAGATTTAGGAGAATCTTCAGAGTATGAGACAAGGTTTTTAGCCAGAGGATTCTTATCAATACTTCTAGTTTTAAGGGAAGGGCTTCCCGGCTTAGGCACAACATGAGCTTTCACAGTAAGGGGGTTAGGGTTATTCTTACCAGTTTGGACAACGGGTGGGCTAAGGCCTATTCTAGCCAGACTTAAATTGAGAAAAACCATGAGCAACTAGGTTCAATATCATCATCCTCAGAATCAGGGGAGGCTTCCAAATTAGCAAGGATGGGTATTTTTTGATAATGTTCAACAATTAATCTAATCAGGCTAGTATGCAAAATAGGGAATCTTCTAGGGTTTTTCTTGTGGTCATCCAAACTTTTTCTCAAAGAACAGAGAAGATAGTAGGGGAAAGAAACCCTGACCTTGTAGCAGAAATGGTTGAGCAGGGAAAAGTGATAATCGTAGACCCTGGTGAAGTGACCATCCACAGTTATGTACTCCATGATAACATGAAGAACCTTTCTCCATAGAGCTTTTATGGTGTCAGCTTGGAAGTAGCTGTTAGCAATTTTCACCAATTTCAATCTTTCCTTCTCTTTTTTTGGAAATTTGATGACGGCTTCTTCCGATAAAACCCCGTCCCTGAAATTTTGTTTCCCATCAATAGACATTCCCATCACTTCAGCTATAAGGTTTTCGTTGAGCTCAACTTTCCTACCAAAAAGGGTAAGATCCCTATTATCCCAATTTTTCTCAAAAAGATCCATAGCCTCCTGATTGGAACCATGGAGTTTCTCCAGGAAAGAAAGTAAACCCCCACTTTTAACTTTATCCCAAGCCTTAGTATTTCTTGTGTCCATCTCAAAGCTATCCTACTCAATTATTTTCCTATCTCCACCCATCTTGGCAAGCACAGTGGGGCAGACAGAGACAAAATCTTTAGTAGAATTGGTCCCCCCAAATCTAAGAACCCACAAAACGTGCTAGGCCAACTTGTAGACTAAGTAACTAATCTCGGTCCCATACAATCTAATGATTGTGATGTGATAACTCCATCCTATCCTCATTAAAGAGATGACATGCCTCTTGTCCATGTGATTCATCATAACTCAATAAAGCTCAGACACTAACACTTAGATCACTAAAATTTAGCCAAGTGCTCTGTTCATTACTCCTAACCCCTTCATTAGCAAAAAAATCTGCTACAACATTGGCTTCTTTATAGGCATGTGAAATCTTTATATTGTCAAACTTAGCTAAAGTCGAGATGGCATCATCAATCTATGACTTTATTGTTCACGAGGGGGGGGACTTTCCAAGAAGACAATCAATAATATTTTTGGAATCACCTTTAAGCCAAAGGTTTTTAAAATTAAGACTTTGGGCCAAATTTATAATATGAAAAGCACCAACAGCCTCAGCCAGGTGATTGGTTTGGGAACCTAGAGGAGTGGCCGTCGCACCTAGAAAGTTTCCAAAGGAGTCCCTTATGACTCCACCACAACCTGCCGCCCCCAGATTACCTTTAGCCGCTCCATCAAAGTTAGCTTTGACCCATCCATTAGGCGGAAAAGACTAGCACACACCCTCTCTATCCTTCTTAACTTTTTTAGGGGCGCAAGGAAAATCAAGACTTATATTCAATTCCTTGGCAAATATAATATCATAGGATGAATGAACCACTTTCTTAGAATTGCTAACCTTCTGGGAGATAGCATTGACATTTTCTTTTAGAAATCTTATTATTTTATCAAAAACAATGTCCACCGGAGCTTCTTTATCTCTGTAAATTCTGTTGTTGCGTTATTTCCAAAGACCCCAAGCAACATGAGGGAAAGAGAAATCCCATAAAAACCAAAGAATAGGATTGTGAGTCGGAGCTTTCCATTGAAGGAAGAAGTCTTCAATAGATGAGGGAAAAATCCATGAAAGTTTCCAATAATTGATTTTTTTTCCCAAATTGAGGCAGCAAAAGGACAATGAAGGAACAAATGATGCACTGAATCTGCCTCCATCTTACAAAGAAAACATCTATTAGGTATTTGAAAGCCACGTTTGCAAAGGTTATCAACCGTGAGCACCTTATTTTGGAGAAGGATACAGAAAAAATGTTGATTTTAGGGATCAAATGTTTGAACCAAGCCTTCAACCAAAAGGGAGGAGAACCCTAGGAAGAAGTAACCCTAGCAAAGGGAGACAAAACATAATAGTTACCTGAGGGCTCATCAGTCTAGACAAGACGATCATCCAACTGATCAGAGCAAAGTCTAACAGCCAACAAAGAAGACTGAATAGGAGCAAGAGCTTGACTGACAAGACATAGATCCACCCATTTTCCATTCACTCTATAGTCTTTCACATAAGAACCAAAACGAGCTTTGCAATTCTCAGCCCATCCACTAAAGGAATCAATTTTTATAAGGGGCTCCTTAAACAGCCATCTATCCTCCAAGAATCTAGTTTAGTTTCCACTTCTTACTTGCCAACCTGTTCCAGAGTCAACAATTTTTTTCCCAATGATCATATTATTCCAGCAGGTTGAACCTCTGGGAAGAAGATGGGATTCCTTCAGTATATAAGAGAACTATTACTCTCTAAATATTTGATAGCTATGATATCAATCCATTCTCCTGAAGATGAAAAAATTCTCCATATTTGTTTTGCTAGAAGAATCTTGTTAACCATTCTGATTCTTCTAAGACCTAATCCTCTGGCCTTTTTCGGTCTGTACACCAGTTCCCATCCTATTAAAGGTATTCTTTCCGTTTCTTCAACACCCAACCAAAGAAATATTTTTTGAATCTTTTCTATGGCATCCACAAACATAGCAGGAATCTTAAAGAGGCTCAGAGCACAGATCGGCAATCACTCCTATGTTAATCTCCACTTTCTCCTATGTTAATGCATCTAATGGAAAATATACACACAGAAAAATAAAACAATAAATAGAGAGCAATAAAACTACTATCCCTAACCATATTTTTTGATGAGCAAAACAAGATTTAGCTACAGTTGCTCCTATGGTAACGGGTATAAGGCCAAAGACACATAGAGATAACTACAAACAATAAACAAAGAATGGGAAAAATAAAAACCTTGACCATATTTTTTGATGAAACGAAGGAGATTTAACAACAATTTCTCTATCCATACAAAACCATAATGCCAGACATCCATGGAAAAGAACTTACACATTCCAGAGAAAAATAGTTTGAACATAAACAATAAATAAATCATTTACACAAAACACCCAAGGTAAACGACCTACAGATTGCGCAAAATGACATCTTTAAAACCTTCCAATCTTCCCTATAATAGAGTCAAAGCCAATGAATTGCAAAGAATAGCACCTACCCGCCAAAGTCATTTTATCTCCAATATGCTTATCCTTTCTTACTTAGCTTTTGCATATATATGGTCATTGGGTTTTTTTGTGGCGAGGTTGAGCTTTGTAATTACGTGGGTTGGTGATGGTGGAGAAAGGTGTCCTAGATACGGGGAGGGTGAATGTTAAGTTTTTGTTGGCACAAGGGCCAATGCATCCTTTCATTGTACAATGATGATGGGTGAAGTAAATGCAATATTGAATGTTGGCATGTGGGAAAGTATATATATATATATATATACTAATTTTATCTCCAATATTTTTATCCTTTCATACTAAGCCTTTGAATATATATGGTCACCAGGTTTTTTGGGTGGCAACGTGGACATTGGTAATTATGTGGGTTGGCGGTGTTGGAGAATGGTGCCCTTGACATGGGGAGGGTGAATGGTAAGTATTTCTTGGTGTGAGCACCAATGCATCTTGTCATTGCATGATAGCGGTAGACAAAGTAAATGCAGTATTGAATGTTGGTGTGAGGGAAAGTATATATATATGTGTGTGTATATATGTATGTATATATGTATATCTATATATATTTATGTGTATATATATGTATATGTATATATATGTATGTGTATATATATGTTTCTATATATTTATACCTATATATATATATTTATATTTAACAATAGCCTGCTATCAAACCAACACCACAATGGCTCTTTTGATGATACAACTTCATCAAAGTATACTTTTCCACATGCCAGCATTCAATTTTGCATTTACTCTTCCCACCATAAACTTTAAACAAATAACAAACCCTCTGCATATCTATATATATGCAATCACTCCTATGTTAATCTCCAATTGCTCCTATGTTAATGCATCTAATGGAAAAGATACACACATAAAACAAAAAAAAAAATGGAGCACAATAAAATCACCAGCCCTAACCATATTTTTTTACGAGTGAACAAGATTTACATACATTTTCTCCTATGGTAATATGTATAAGGCCAAAGACACATAGAGATAACTACAAACAATAAACTAGGAACGAGAAAACTACAAGCCTTGACCATATTTTTTGATGAAATGAAGAAGGTTTAACAATAATTTCTCCATCCATAGAAAACCATAATGCTAGAAATCCATGGAAAAAAACTTACAAATTCAGGATAAAAACAGTTTTAACATAAACAATAAATAAACCATTTATACAAAACACCCAAGTAAAATGACCTACAGATTGTGCAAAATGACAACTTTAATACTCTCCAATTTTCCCTATAATGGAGCCAAATCCAATAAATTGCAAAGAATAGCACCTACCAGCCACCAAACTCATTGTATCTCTAATATGCTTATCCTTTCTTACCAAGCCTTTGCATATATATGGCCATCGAGTTTTCTTGTGGCAAGGTTGACCTTCATAATTACGTGGGTTGGTGGTAGTGGAGAGTGGTGTCATGGATACGAGGAGGGTGAATGTTAAGTGTTTGTTGGCGTAAGGGCCAATGCATCCTATTGTTGTGCAATGGCGGTGGGAAAAGTAAATGCAATATTAAATGTTGGCATGTGGGAAAGTATATATATACTAATTTTATCTTCAATATGTTTATCCTTTCATATTAAGCCTTTGCATATATATGGTCACCAGGTTTTTTTTGTGGCGACGTGGACCTTGGTAATTACATGGGTTGGTGTTGTTGGAGAATGGTGTCCTTGATATGGGGAGAGTGAATGGTAAGTGTCTCTTGGCATGAGCACCAATGCATCCTGTCGTTGCACAATAGTGGCAGGTAGTGTAAATGAAATATTGAATGTTGGCATGTGGGAAAGTAATATATATATGAATATATATGTATATATATGTATGTATATGTGTATATCTATATATATGTATGTGTATATATGTATATGTATATATACGTACATGTATATATATCTTTCTATATATGTATGTATATATATATATATATATATATTTATATATATATATATATTTATATTTAACAATAGCCTGCTATCAAACCAAAACCACAATGGCTCTTTTGACAATACAACTTCATCAAAGTATACTTTCCCACACGCCAACATTCAATTTTGTATTTACTTTTGCCATCCCCATCGTGCAATGATAGGATATGCATAAAGACATGTATGTATGTTTTAGTACTAGTTCTATAACAATTTCCCTATTTCTCTATAATACTTAATACCAGATAATGCAGCTCCTATTATACAATTATTGTATTTGTTAGAAAATTGAAAATAACATGGCCACTCTATTAAAATCAAAAGCATGGGAGGTCAATGAGCGTGCAAATGTATATATGCAAACACGAGAATAGATCACATTGTTGATCAAAATATACACAATTCTATAATCTACTTCTATTTAATGTTGGTTTTTGAACAAGCGACATCTTCCTATGGTTGACAAGTGTCTTGCTAATTTTTCTTCTAGTAGTGTCTCTATTTGTGTTTCATGTGTGTTGGTAAATAATGTGGCTGAAATGCATAATTGATAAGGAAATTCTTACATAGATTGCTTGGCTTCTATCTATATGTTTTGTGATACTCTTTTTCCCATAACAAATTGTTCATTATTGAAATTTAACTTGAATGTACTCACACAACCTACAAGTTTACATACAAAGTCAAGCACATTAGCATATATGAAATTACATGTATAATGATAGATATATGTAAAGTAGCAATTACACATAAACATATAACAAAATATATATGTGTATGCATGTCTATATAATTCTATATATATGAATGATTAGAAAAAGAATAAGATGGTTTAAACATTAGAATATATTAAAATATATACACAAAGATTTTATAGCTTTTTGTGTTAGCACAATTTAGTCTTCATCATACTAAGTGTACAAAATGTGTATAACACCAAAGATGCATAGAGTGTATATATGTTTCTACATATGCATATATATATATATGTATATATGTATGTATGTATGTATGTATGTATATGGGGTTGGTGGAGTTGGTATCCTCAAACAAGGTAAATAGAATGTTCAATGTTATTGGTATCCTCAAACAAGGTAAATAGAATGTTCAATGTTATAGTATGGGAAAGTATACTTTGATGAAATTATGCATATATACACTCTGTGCATCTTTGGTGTTATACATATTTTGTACAATTAGCCCCTTCGTATCCCTTTCTAAAATAGAATGCATATGCATATATACATTTACAAATAGTTTTGCATATAGAAATGACTTTGGTGGCTTTTACGTGTTTTTGTTATAGTTCTTTGATCTATACAACTTTATATCCTTAGTTGATAGGTTGTTTGTTTCAAATTTCCATTTGTTAAGATGCGAGCATTTAATCATGCAATATGTGTATGATATTCATAATGGAAAAATGACTATTCTAACAATGCAACTCAATCAATATATTTTCTTCCATATTTTTGAACACATTCATTATTCTAGAATGACTATTCTAAAAATTCAACTGAATCAAAATATTTTCTTGCATATTTGTTGAGTATACTTTCCCACACTGCAATATTCAATATTACATTTACTTCATACTATGCTATTGCACCACAATTGGTCTATATATACATATTCAATTTTCTATTTTATATTCAAAGATATACATATACGTAGACATATAGTTGGCCTATGAATTCGAAATTGGAGTTACATTGTATGGCAGTAGCTATTATAGAGAAATTGTAAAATAGTTGTGGGTTCCTGGTCATCTGTGATTTACCTATGATTTTTAACTGCTCTTATAATATTTTTTTTATAATTTCTTTTTCTTGTGGTAACCCATTCTATAGCGTGTTTTCCCCTTTCCATACTTGTCTAATTTTAGACATCTAAAATACGCATAAAGGCAGATATACATATGCATATATGTAGACAAAGATATATATATATATATATATATATATATATATATATATATATATATATATATATATATATATATGCATATCTAAACAGGTTCATCTATTATGTTTATGTGTATTTATGTAGACTGTGATTTCAAGTAGTGTTTAAAGTAGCATGTATAAGTATTGTCTATGCTATGAAAAAATCACCAGTATATAGTTATAACATTGAATCTACTTTTTAAAGCCTTTTTTCGATTATACTTTTATACTTTGACATAGGGGAATATGGAATATTGCATTTACTATCCTTTCTATCATCTTCTAGCAATAGTGGCATGCATTGAACCCTATGTAAACAAACACTCTCCATTTGTGGTAGCAAGCATGAGCTTGATGCATAGAGGCTTCATGAAATAATTGATGTAATTAAGGAGTAGGGTCTCAAGAGCATCAAATATTTCGTGAAGCCTTTGTACATCAAGCTCATGGAATGTATATAGTTATAACATTGAATCTACTTTTTAAAGCCTTTTTTCGATTATACTTTTATACTTTGACATAGGGGAATATGGAATATTGCATTTACTATCCTTTCTATCATCTTCTAGCAATAGTGGCATGCATTGAACCCTATGTAAACAAACACTCTCCATTTGTGGTAGCAAGCATGAGCTTGATGCATAGAGGCTTCATGAAATAATTGATGTAATTAAGGAGTAGGGTCTCAAGAGCATCAAATATTTCGTGAAGCCTTTGTACATCAAGCTCATGGAATGCAATTCATAAACATGGAACTATTTTTGCCTAATGAGCATGTTATTTTTTCATATACAAATCTATGTAATTGTGAACTTCTTTTTCCCTTATCTGTTTCAACATACGTAGAATAAATTTTTCTTCGTGACATCCTTTCTTCCAGCAGCTTATAACAAACTGTTCATTACCATATTTTGGCTCTTAGATTATGAGCTTATGATTAGAATTATGTTTAGTCATCTCTTTATCAAGTTATTCATCTTCTACAAGTACTTGCATCAAAACTATAGTACAATATAAGAAATTATATATGCAAACAAAAAAATTTCCCCTACTTCCTTATTGTTTGATATATGGTATGGCTCCATTGAATTTTTTATGGAGCCAACAAACCTATTTTTCTCGATGGTTTGGCTATAGCCCATGAGGCTGTCATGATGTCAATATGGCAGGCAGGAGAATGAGCATGGGTTTTGTGGGTTTTCCTAACACCGTCATACATTGGTTGCTACAAATACACAATGTATTCTATTCTACCGACTATATTTCTCCACACTCATAGACCTATCTTTTTAGCTTGCTAAATCAACTATATTAGGTTGGTTCTTTATGATAATACATACTTTCTTTATCTTCTAGAAATAATTATATTGTATGATTATAAATCTTTTCATGTAAAAAGGACCTTTCCCATTTCTTAAAACTTATACACAGATAACAAAATCTTAAACATATTGATACAATATTCAAGCTACATCCTTCGCTAGTAAGTATTGAAGCCAAATAGAGAATTGTATAAAAGATATTAGACTTTATGATGAAAATTATCTATAGGCATCTCTTTAGCAACACATCAATCTTTTAAAACTTGTATGCTGAAAAAAATAGTCCATTAGAAGACATAGATTGCTTGTGTTGTGTGATTATTTTCTATGATATTCTTTCCTTCCACTTCAAAGCTCTATTTAATGTTCAGTTTTGGTATTCTCTCATTTCATGTGGTTCCGGAGTGTTTTGCTAATGGCTGGTGGATCTGGGAGGAAAGGATATACCAGCGGCTAATCCTGTGGGCTCCCCAGCCGGTAAGAAAAATGAAAAATCCAAAGGTGTGGTGGGGACCACTAGTGACATTGGAGGCAATTGCAAACCCTAGACCTCTCTGTTTTGGGTAAAACCAAATTGAAAGTCATCTTTCCCTTTAGTGTAAAATATCTCTAACCCTGAAAAAGGTAAGTTTGCAATTTTAGTGCCTGATCTGTTAATTGATCATAATATTGATTTAATGGAAATAACCCTAGTGGGAAAATTTATGGGCCCTAGACCAAACATTTAAGTGGTCACGAAGTTTGTCAAAAAAGAATGGAGAACTAATGGAAAATTTTCAGTAGCAGTTCTCCCAAAGGGATTTTTCGCATTTGATTTCACTTGCAGAGAGGATATCTTGGCTATTAGAAGTGGTGGTCCATGGGTTATAGGGAAACCATCCCTGGCTCTAAAGAAATGGTCTTCTAATATGGACCTCACGGACTCTATTTTTGAGAATGTCCTAGTTTGGGTTAGACTCCCAGGCCTTCCCTTGGAATATTGGAATGAGGATGTCTTTTATGGTATTGTGAGCTCCTTTGGAGAGATCCTTTCTATTGATTCTATGACAACTGCTAGAAAGAGATTGGTATTTGCTAGAATATATGTAGGGGTCTCTTAGAATACTGACCTCCCCTCTTCAATCGAGATTCAGTCAAAGCTGGGATCCTGGTCACAGGACATAGAGTTTGAAACTATCCCTTTTGCTTGTTTCAAATGTAGAAAATGTGGGCATTGGGCTAAGAAATGTTCATTAAATGCTACCAAAGAGAAAGAGAAACCAGCTAGTTCTTTGAAATCTGTATGGTGAAATAAATTAGAAGGAGAAAGCCTTGAGAATAAAGAGTCTAAAGTTCAAAGCACTTCAAATAAGGTTGATGGTGATTTGGGTAATAATGGTGAGGTTCCATAGGAAATCTAGCATAAGGATCTTGAGAATACCTTAATAACTAAGGAAAGAGAAGCTAATGAGGATCAGGCGGATGGTGCTGAAATGCAGAGTTAGGCTATTAGCCCCTTATCGCAAGAGATGAGTCCAGTTGAAAATACAGTTGGGAACCCTAGCTTGGAGGATATTCCTATCCAAGGGTTGTCCTTGGAGCTGAACATCCATCTTCTTCTCCCTTCCTCTAAAGGCTTTCTTCCTTTGGGTGTTGATCATTATACAGAACCTAATTCCTTGGAACTTGTTAAGGACCCCTTCAATAATTAGGACCATTCTACTGAACTTTCTAGCAACTATTCTACCTTTCATCTGAATGGCATCATGGAGACATTACCCTGGGAGCAAAGAATTCTTACTAATAAAGAATGGGAGTCAAGTAAAGGAAAAAATAGTCAAGAAGAGACTGACAAAGAAGAGGTTTTATATGAGAAAAAGAAAAAAAAAAAAACAATGGAAAACCCCAAGTGGCATTTCAACCAGATCAAAAGCAAAGGCAGATTGTGGAGCAACAAAGAACTCTCGAGGGAAAAATTCTATTAAATGGACAAGAGAGCATAATAGTTTTTAGGATATTGCGGATGGTTCTCAAAAAACCATCTCGAAGTACCTCAACTCCCCTAGTAATTCATGAAGATCATGTCTTGGAATATCAGGGGACTTAATAATCCCCACAAGCAGGATGTTCTATGCAATTTTGTTAGAGATCACAAGCATGATATTCTTCTTATTCAAGAAACTAAAATGTCTAAGGAAAAAGTGGAAAAGATGAAACTGTTTTAGCATTCTATTTCACATGGAAACAACTTGAATGGTGCTTCAGGAGGTATTGTTACTTTCTGGAATAGTCATATAATCAAAGGGGATATGATTTTGGAAGGAACTAACCATGTTTCTACCGGATTCACCCATATTAGGGATAATTTCATGTGTATCCAATCTAATATTTATTCCCCCAATGGAAAAAGTCTCAGAAAATCCTTCTGGATGGAGCTGGCCGCCTTTAGGAGGATTTTTGACAGAGAGTTTTAGGTTGTCAGGGGAGACTTTAATACTCCCTTACTGAATGCTGAGAAATTTGGAGGTTCCCAGATCAATGTAGATAGTAAAGAGGATCTTCAGAGCTTCATCAACAACTAGGCGTTGATTGATCTGGATTTGCAAGGAGCTTCCTATACCTGGTCGAATCATAGAAAGGGTATGGATCTTATCTAGGTTAGATTAGATAGATCTTTAATCTCTACTCAATGGTTCTTTAACTACTACTATTCTCTTAAATCCCTCTCTAGGATTGGATCTGACCACTTCCCTATTAGTTTTGTTGCAGAGCCTTTAAAAAGGAAGAAAAATACCCTATTCAGAGTTGAAAAAATGTGGCTTTCTCATCCTTCTTTTAAACAAGAAATAAGGAAATGGTGGAATATTAGTATCTCTGGTACAACTATATTTAGGGTGGCTAAAAAATTAAGGGAAGTTAAATTCAACCTTAAAAAATGGAAAAAAGAATCCTTTGGGAACATTTTCAAGATTACATCTGATCTTTAGATGGATCTAGGGGAGATTCAAGACAAAATCCAGAAGGAAGGATATTTGAATGATATTAAGGAAAAAGAAAATAAGATCCTTATTAAGATGCATGATATCATTGGAAAAGAGGAGTAGTTTTGGAGACAAAGATCTGGAGCTTTATGGTTATCAACAAGTGATAAAAATACTAGGTACTTTCATTTGTCAGCCTCAAAACATAGGGTTGTCAAAAAAAATTCTCAAATTGAAGTGGATGGTACTAGGTATGAGGAGGAGGAGAATATCAGAAAGCATGTTGTTTTATTCTTTAAAAATCTTCTTTCTGAGAATGATGAAAATAACCAAAACGATCAAGATCATTTAATAGAGGTTATACCTAATGTGATCAATCAAGAAAATAACTCTATGCTATCCACTATTCCTACCAATGAGGAAGTTAAGATGGTTTTTTTCTCCTTTGAAGGGAGTAAAGCTTCGGGTCCTGATGGGTTCCCTATGTTTTTCTTCCAACGGTTCTGGGAGATTGTTGGAGAAGATGTGGTGAATGTTGTTAAAGAATTATTTGGTTCCAGAAGTCTCCTAAAAGAATTGAATGCAAATTTTTTGGTTCTAATCCCTAAGAAGCCTGGAGTAGTTAACTTTGAGGCTTTCAGACCCATAAGCCTTTTTAACTTGATCTATAAAATCATCTCGAAGGTTTTGACTTCTAGACTCTTAATTCTCTTGCCTACTTTGATTTCACCTCAATAGATTGGATTTGTTCCTGGTCAACAGATCCTTGACTCTATTGTCACAGTGCATGAGAATATCCATTCCTTGATTGAATCTAAGACTAAAGGCTTTCTGTTAAAGCTTGATATCTCAAAATCCTATGACAGAGTTGACTAGAAATTCTTGTTTAAAATTTTAAAGGCATTTGGGTTTTGCAACAGGGTTCTTCAAATGGTGGAACAACTTGTGTCTACTACTTCTATTTCTGTTATGGTTAATGGTCCTCCTACGACTCTCTTCCAAAGCACCAGAGGTCTAAGACAAGGAGATCCGATTTCTCCTATTTTATTCACTATTATGGTTGAAATTATCGGTAGGAATTTGAAAAGGTTGATCGATAATAGATCCCTTCTTGGTCTCAAACTATCCTCAAGCAATCTAGTTTGTTCTCATCAACAATTTGTTGATGATACTATGCTCTTAGGAAAATCTTCTATCTCAAAAGGAGAAATGAAATCTCTGGTGGATGAGTATGGGAGGGCATCTAGACAGATGATTAATAAATAGAAAAGCTCTCTTTTCTTCTTCAACACTCCTGTTCATAGAAAAAATAAAATTGCAAGAATCCTTGGTTGCAAGGTGGAGTCCTTGCCTGCCACTTATCTTGGCTTACCCTTAAGTCTTAAACCCCCAAAATCCTTTTGGATTTCGTTGATTGAGAGGTTTAGTAAGAAACTTGCTGGTTGGAAAGGAGCTTTGTTAAGCCAAGTGGGAAAACTTCAACTCCTCAAAGCTACTCTAAAGAATTTTTCGATTTATGCTTTGAGCCTCTTCAAAATCCCGGCTAAGTTTGCAGATGCTATTGAAAAGATTCAAAAAATATTTCTTTGGTCAGGTGTTGAAGAAAAAAAAAGACTGCCTCTGATTGGATGGTATCTAGTGTGCAGACCAAAAAAGGCCGAAGGTTTAGGTCTTATAAAAATTAGAATGGTTAAGAAGATTCTTCTAGCTAAACAAATTTGGAGAATATTTTCTTCCTCAAGGGAATGGACTGATATCCTTGCAATCAAATATTTGGAGGGTAATAGATCCTTTATAATTATGAGGGATACCCATCTTCTTCCCAAAGGCTCAACCTATTGGAATAATTTGACTAATGGAAGAAAATTTATTGAATCTAGAGTGGGTTGGCAGGTTAGAAGCGGAAACCAAACTAGATTCTGGGAGGATAGATGGCTGTTTAACGAGCCCCTTATAAAAATTGACTCCTTTAGCAGATGGGGTGAGAAATGCAAAGCTCTTTTTGGTTCATATGTGAAAGACTATTATGTGGATGGTAAATGGGTGGATCTATGCCTTGTTAGTTAGGCTCTTGCTCCTATTTAGTCTTCTTTGCTAGCAGTCAGACTCTGCCCTAATCAGATAGATGATCGTCTTGTTTGGTGTGATGATCCTTCAGGCGATTATTCTGTTTCATCTTCTTTTTCCAGGCTTACTTCTTTCCAGGCTTCTCCCCCCTTCTGGTCGAAGGCCTGGCTCAAACATCTGGTCCCTAAAATCAACATCCTTTTTTCGATCCTTCTCCAAAATAAGGTGCTCATGGTTGATAACCTCTGCAAGCATGGCTTTCAAATACGAAATAGATGTTTTCTTTGCAAGATGGAGGTAGAGTCAGTGAGTCATTTGTTTCTTCACTGTCCTTTTGTTGCCTCAATTTGGGAAAAAATCATCTGTTTCTGGCAACTTTCTTAGGTTTTTCCCTTGTCTATTGAAGATTTATTCTCTTAATGGAAAGCCCCGACTCACAATCCTATTCTTCAGCACTTTTGGGACTTCTCTTTCCCTCATGTTGCTTGGGGTCTCTGAAAAGAATGAAACAATAGAATTTACAAAGATAAAGAAGCACCGGTGGATATTGTTTTTGATAAAATAATCAGATTTTTGAAAGAAAATGTCAATTCTATTTCCCAGAAGGCTAGCAACTCCAAGAAAGTGGCTCACTCGTCCTATGATCTTACCGTGGCTAAGGAATCGAAAGTAAGTCTTGAATTTCCCAATGTTCCTAAACAAGCTAAGAATAATAGAGAGGGTGTTTGCTGGTCTTTTCTGCCTAGTGGATGAGTCAAAGCCAACTTCGATGGAGTGGCTAAAGGTAATCCTGGGGCGGCGGGTTGTAGCGGAGTCATAAGGGATTCCTTTGGAAACTTTCTTGGTGTGACTACCACCCCTCTTGGTTCTCAAACCAATCACCTGGCTGAGGCTGCTAGAGCTTTTCATATTATAAATTTGGCCCATAGCCTAAATTTCAAAAACCTTTGGCTTGAAGGGGATTCCAAAAATATTATTGATTGTATTTTAGGTAGCCCCCCCTTTGTGGACTATAAATTATTGGATTGATGATGCTATCTCGACTTTAGCCAAGTTTGATAATATAAAGATTTCACATGCCTATAGAGAAGCCAATGTCGTGGCAGATGTTTTTGTGAATGAAGGGGTCAGGAGCAAAAGACAGTGCACTTGGCTAAATATTAGTGAACTAAGCATTAACGTCTAGGCCTTACTGAACTATGATGCGTCACAAGGGAAAGAAGTGTGTCACCTCATTAATGATGATAGGATGGGGTAATTACATCACAATCATAAGATTGTATGGGACTGTGCTTAGTTACGTAAACTGTAAGTTAGCCTGGCATGATTTGTGGGCTCTTAGATTTGGCGGGACCATTTCGAGTAAAGATTTCATCACTGTATGCCCCATTGTGCTTGCCAAAATGGGTGGAGATAGGAAAAGAGTTGAGTTGGACAGCTTTGAGACTCATACTGGAAATCCTAAAGCGTGGAACAAAGTAAAAATTGGGGGTTTACTCCCTTTTCTGGAAAAACTCCATGGGTCGAATCAAGAGGCCACTGAGCATTTTGAGAAGAATTGGAATAATGGGGAACTTACCCTTTTTGGTAGGAAAGTGGTGCTCGATGAAAACCTTATAGCTAAAGTGACTGGTATGTCCACTGATGGACACAAATTTTTCAGGGACAAGGTTTTCTCTAATGAAGTTGTCATCAGATTTTCGAAGAAAGAGAAGGAAAGAATGAAACTGGTGAAAATTTCTAATAGCTACTTCGAAGTCGACACCATAAAAGCTCTCTGGAGGAAATTTCTTCGTGTCATCATGGAGTACATTACTATGGATGGTCGCTTCACTAGGGTCTACGGTTATCACTTTGCCTTGCTCAACCATTTCCGCTACAAGGTTAGGGTTTCTTTTCCCTACTGTCTTCTTTGTTCTTTGAGAAAAAGTCTAGATGATCACAAGAAAAACCCAAAAATATTTCCTATTTTGCTTACTAGCTTAATTAGGTTAATTGTTGAACATTACCAAAATATGTCAGCCCCTGCTAATTTGGTTGCCCCTCTTGATTCTGAGGAGGATGATACTGAACCCAGCTGCTTGGAGAATTTTCCTAATCTGAGCCCGGTTAGGATGGTCCTTAGTCCTTCCTCTGTCCAAATTGGTCAGAAAAGCCTCAATTCAGTGAAAGCTTGCTCCACACCTAAGCTAGGGAATTCTACCTTTACAACCAGAAGTGTTGGTTTACCAGGTAAAAGTCTTGTGTCATACTTTGAAGACTCTCCTGAGTCTGAGGACTTTGGTGCTAACAATACTTCTTCCTTTGGTGCCCTGTCATTGGACAAAGATGCTAGAATTGGTTCCCTTGTTACCCCTGATCCAGCTAAAACTTGCTGCAACATTGAAGGGAACCCTCTGTGGATGTCTTGGGTTTAGCTAAGAACAATGCTACTAACCATTTCAGAATTTTGAAATGGATCTTTCATGAAATCAACGAGCTAAAAATAAAAAACTAGGCCCTTCAAAGTAAACTGGAAGAAATGGGTGTCAAGGTTATTGCGCTTGGCAAGAATGAGGTGGAGCAAAAAGACCATGGTGCCAGTAAGGAAACCCAAAACCAAGTGGGTATGGACAGAAGGGTTGAAATTGAGTTGGAAAAAATGAAAAATATAGTTAAAACCATAGCCAAGAAGAACAATAGGATGGCAAGACACAATGCCATCATAATCAATGTCATGACAGAAAAAGTGGACAAAGTTCAACAGGGGTCTTTGGTGGTTGATCTGGAAGAGGTCAATGATAAAAACTAGGAAGAGGATGTTGGTATTTCTAAGAGGACCAGGGTTAATTTGAAGAGGAAGGCTCCTCCAACGCCACAGATGATTCAAACCTTCAAGAAGGGTGTTCAGGATATGCAGAACCTAGAGGCTGAAACCAAGTCTATTCTGAAGACTCTGGGCTAGTTGCAGCTAGTCTTTTTCCTGGCTTTTGGGCTGATTTTTTGTTTGACCCTCCTAGTCTGTTGATGATGGCTTCTTCTTTTTTCAGTTTTTTCCTTTCAAGTAGCCTATTTTTTCTATTGGAATTTTTGTCCTTTTTCTTTTGTTGTAAACTTGGTGGTTTCGAGTCCTTGTAAAACCCGTTTTACCCTTTATCAAAAACTATATGTGATTCAAACCATTTTAGATTGCAAACATTGTTAGTTGTAACTACACATGTCCACAATACTAGATAAGTTTGACATCACATGTTTGCAATGGTGTAAAAGATCCAACTACATTCTATTTATATAGAACGTAAGCCTATGTGTCCTTTATTGCATTCCTTATTTCATGAGTACATGTCATATTCTTTTTCATAAGTGATATAACTACATATATTTTTTAAAATGTATAACACTGCTTCCAACTAAAGAAAATTGTCAGGTTAATGCTATCTAATTTCCACAATCTATAATGCTTGTGAATTATTATTTTTGGATATTTGATTGTGTTTCAGTTTTGTGGGCAGGAAATCTATGTTCTTCCCTAGGAATTTGGTGACAACCCATGAGTCTACATGGCCCAATACTAGAGGGTGGAGAGTAGGTCTTCTTTCTTTCTGTTTAGACTACGTCTGGTTGTAGCTACAAGGTATGCATAGCTCCTATCTAGCACTTCTATTTTGCAAATATCTAAGCAATTTCTTCCTATCTTTCCAAATATATATTTACACATTTAGTCAGACTACATGTTTTTTATTTTAATATGGTGCCATCTCTTATTTTACAACTATGTGTCCAATCCTTTGTCATAAATCACAAAACTATACATATTTTTTAAAAACTTTATAGAAGTGATTTCAACTAAAGAAAATTCTTAGGTTAATGCTTTGAGATTTTGATAATGCATAATGCTTAAGATTTGTCATCAGCAAAGTTGTCTTTGGATTAGGTATTTTGTGGCAAGCAAGGATGTTGCATTACTAAATATGGTAGGGTGGAAATAATGCCTCATTTTCTTATGTTCAAGCTACACCCAGTTGCACCCACAAGGTATGCCTACATCCTATCTAAGACTCCCCTTTTGAAAATATGAATGTAATATATTCCTATGTTTGCATCTGTACATTTTTGCATTCATTGACCTCCTATGCTTTTGATTTTAATATGGTACCCATTTGTTCTTTACTTTGCTGACAAAGAGAGTAATTGTATTAGAGTAGCTACATTATCTAGCATTGAGTTTTATAGAGAAATAGGGAAATTGTAACAGACCTCTTAGTAAAACATGCATACATGTATTTATGCATATATACATATTTATACACATGTATATACATGTATATATATATGTGTGTGTGTGTGTGTGTGTGTGTGTGTGTTTGTGTGTGTGTGTGTATGTGTACATATGTATATACATGTGTAAATATGTATATATATATATACATGTATTTATGTATGTATATATATATATATACATGCATGTATGTATGTATATATATATACATGCATGTATGTATGTATATATATACATGAATGTATGTATATATATGATATATATACATGTGTATAGATATGTATATATGCATAAATATATGTATGTATGTTTTAGTAATAGCTTTGGTACAATTCCCCCATTATACATATATACATTTATATGTATAAAATGGGCAAGGTCTTTTTTACATAAAAAGATTTTGAATCACATCGTATATTTATTATCATGAGCTAAAGAAAGTAGTTATTATCATAAAGAACCAACTTTAAACACTTCATCTAGCAAGATGAGAAGATAGTTGTATGAGCATGAAGAAATTTTAATATTGCATTTACTTTTCCCACCGACATCATGCAATGACAGGATGCATTGGTCCTCATGCCAACAAACACTTACCATTCACCTTCCCCATATCGAGGACACCATTCTCCATCAATGCCAACCCATGTAATTACCAAGGTCCACGTGACCACAAAAAAACCTAGTCGATTAAGTTTGTGGCATCTTGTATAGATATATGTATTTTGCATAAATCAATAATTTATTGTTGATTTCTTTCGTCCTCTTTTTATTGTTGGTTTTGATACCAGGTTGGAGGGTTTTTAACACTGATATGCTAGGAAATGTGAAAGAAAGTATATTGATTAAGTTGCATTTTCGAAAGAGCCATTGTGGCGTTGGTTTGATAGCAGATTATTTATTGTTCATGTTTTTTGTTTTGTGCTTATTGTTCCTTTTGATAGCAAATTGGAGGGTTTTAACACTAATGCAGTATAAAATGTGCGAGAAAGTATATTGATTAAGTTGTGCAATTGAGGAAATAGCCATTGTGGTGTTGGTTTGGTAGCAGACTACTGTAAAAATCATTGCCTTCTACTCTGTTTTATAGCATTTTGGAGGGTTTTAAGGTTGTTGTGCGACGGAATCTATAAGTGGTTTTACATGGTAATTTTGTGTGAACGATTAATTTTTTGTTCAGGTCTTTTAGTCTTTTCTTATTATTCATTGTTATTTGTTTGTATATTTTCCATTATAACCATTTTGGAGACTTGAAAGAGATAATCGGTCTGTACGGATGGTTTTATTGCAGTTAAATCTTTTTTGTCTCACACAAAAAAATAAGGTTAGGGTTAGTACTTTGTATATTTGTTGTTATACCCACTTTTGGAGACTTAAAAGAGATTATCAGTCTGTATGGAGGGATTCATTGGAGTTAAATTTTCTTTGTTTGACAAAAAATATTCTTAGGGCTAGTCATTTTTTCAGCTTTCATTTTTTGATTGTGCTTATCGTCCTCCCATGCTTTTGATTGTGGTTATTGGGAAATGTAATTTATTCTTGTGTTTTTGTATATACATTTGCGCTTTCATTGAGCTCCCATGATTTTGATTTTAATATGGTGGTTGTGTTCTTTTTAATCTGCTAACAAATAGTAGTAATTGTATAAGAGGAGCTACATTATCTGGCATTCAATTTTATAGAGAAATAGGGAAATTGTAATAGAACTAGTAGTAAAACATACATACATGTGCTTATCCATATATACATGTATATATAGATGTATAAACATTTATTAGCTGATAGGCTATTTTATTTGAAGTTTCAACTAGGATGTTCATCAGGTCAACTGTGAATTTGATTTGTTAGCACTCGAGGTGTCTCAATCAGCAGGAAGGTCACTAGTTTCTTTGATGGGGATGCGCACCTTGGTAATTACATTTCACATTGTTTTTTTTTTAGCTAAAAGGAAAAATATTTAACTACAAATTTTCCTATGACAATGGGTGTAATGCCAAATATGCATGAAGATAACTGCAAAAAAAATAAACAGACGATGAAAAGTGTATGTATATTTATATGTATATGTATATGTATATGTAAATTTATACATATATGTAAGTATATTTATATGTAAGTGTATATATATAATATATAAATATATATTTAAATATATACACACACATATATATATACATATATCTATACATGTAATACCCCTCATACTATTGAGACTTGTACCTGCAATCCTGCATACAAACGAAGTTGTGTACATGTGCATACATACATATATATCAAAGCATTAAATCAAAATACTGCATTGTGAGAAGGAATCGCAACATAGCAGGGCACTCGCGAACGAATGATGCTATATTGTCCTTCGTCACACCTATTCTAACAATTATAACATAATCAATTAATTACATTTCTAACTAACAATCATCTCATAACATATTAAATTAAATCACTGCATCATATCATAATTCAGAAAAATCAACTGATATAATCAACCATAATGTCATATAAAGTAATCATGTCCAAAATGAAATAACAACATCATCTAGCATCTAACTAACCATATCAATCAATAACAGTATCATCATAGTATCTGACTAACCACATCAAACAATAACAGTATCATCACAATATCCAAGCAAAGCACAGACAATAATAAGTCTAAATAGTATGAGGGGTATTACAATACACACACACACACACACACACACACACACATATATATATATAGAAACGTATATATACTCTATGCATCTTTGGTGTTATACACATTTTGTACAGTTAGTTGCTTGGTATCTTTCTGATTGATCTTAGTTCAAATTCTTGCAAAGAGGATCATGTAGATTTTGAACAACAATGTAATTTATTCTTGTATTTGCATATATGCATTTGCAGATTCGTTGAGCTTTCGTGATTTTAATTTTAATATGGTGCCCACGTCCTTTTTAGTTTGCTGACAAATAGAGTAGTTGTTTAAAAGGAGTTGCATTATCTGGCATTCAATATTATAGAGAAATAGGGAAATTGTAACAGAACTATTAGTAAAATATACATTCAATATTGCATTTACTTCGTTCAGCCACATTTACTTCATCCATTGCCATAGTGCAACAACTACAAAATGCATTAAGCATTGGGCGGGAAAACACTTAGCATGCACAATTACTCTATTTGTTAGAAGGGTATAAAAAAGTAGCTCAATGAATGTGAAAATAAATATATGCAAACAAAAGAATAAATTATGTGGCCATTGACAATCTACAACATCCTATTTGTAAGGATTTCCACTTAAATCAATTACAAGGATACTTGCCCACCTTGCAGCATTCAATATTGCATTATGAACAAAAATGTAATTTATTCTTGTATTTGCATATATACATATGCATGTTCTTTGAGCTCTTGTGCTTTTAATTGTGTAAGAGGAGCTGCATTATTTGGCATTGAGTATTATAGAGAAATAGTGAAATTGTAATAGAACTATTAGTAAAACATACATACATTTTTTTGGATCTCCACTTAAATCAATTACAAGGATACTTGCCCAGCCTGCAACATTCAATATTGCATTATGAACAACAATGTAATTTATTCTTGTATTTGCATATATACATATGCACGTTCATTGAGCTCCTGTTCTTTTAATTGTGTAAGAGGAGCTGCATTATTTGGCATTGAGTATTATAGAGAAATAGTGAAATTGTAATAGAACTATTAGTAAAACATACATACATTATTTTATGCATATATAAATAAATATACAGATGTATAAGGTTGTTTGAAAAATGCAACTTAATCAAAGTATACTTTCTCGCCCTACAACATTTTCAACTATTAGCCATATAGAAGATATTTCAAATCTATATGATAATAAATTGTCAATTATTAGCTATATAATATATATTAAAATATAGTCAACTATTTCCTGTATAGAAAATATTTGAAATATATATGGAAATAAATTGTTAAGTTGTGTTTGAAATTGTAATGTGTGTAAACATATCATATAATCGTCCAACTGATTTGAAATATTCGAGAGTAAAAATGATAGGAAAATTAATATGGTGGCCACGTTCTTTTCAATCTGCTAACAAATAGAGTTATTCTATAAGAGAAGATACATTATCTGGCATTTAGTATTATAGATAAATAGGGAAACTATAACTGAACTGTTAGTAAAATATTCATACATGTTTTTATGCATACATACATATATATATATATGTATAAACAATTATATATATATATATATATATATAAATACAAATGTTTGTTTTGAAAATGCAACTTATTCAAAGTATACTTTCCCTCCCTCCAACATTCAATACTACATTTTCTTGGTCCGTCCCCCATCATATAACAATGCTAGAATCTGTTAACCCTCGCACACACAAACACTTACTGTCCACCTCCCTGGCATATATTACAGAAAAAAAAACTGTGCCACATTGTGTGGGATTAAATATTGTAGGCAAACTGAGAAATTGTAAAATAGCTATTGCACAACAAATCGCATTGACGACCTGTCTAATGGAAATCATGTTGGAAACTTCAAACAAAAAACATACCCCCTGCATATCCATATATATACAATTACTCCTATCTTAATCTACAATCGAGCAATAAAATTACCAACCCTGTCCATATTTTTTAATGAAAGAACCTAGATTTACCTACAATTGCACCCACAGTGACAGAAATAATGCCATAGATGCATAGAGATAACTACAAGAAATAAACTAGGAATGAAAAAAGTACATCATACCTTAACCCTCACATGGGTAAATACTTGCCATCTAGTACACATATACATGTATATATATGTATATATATATATATGTATATATATATATATATATATGTATATATATATATGTATATATATATATATATGTATATATATATACATATATATATATATATATATATATATATACATATATATATATATATACATATATATATATATGTTCACATGTATCTATCTATATATGTATATTGTCCACCATTTTACATGAGTAGTTTGCATAGATGGTTAATTTATTGTCTGTCTTCTTATCAAATATTTGTATCTTTGGCATTATGGCAATTGTGGAGATTTGAAAGAGATTATCGTTCTCTATGGATGGAGGAATTGTATTTAAATGTCCTTTCTTTCCTAAAAATATATGCTTAGGGTTAGTAATTTGTTCGTCGTTGGTTTATGGTTTTGGTTATCTGTGTGTATTGACCAATGAGGAACATTTAGGAATATCCTTTGTTTAAGTGGTAAGCTTTAGGCTGTCAATAAAATCCCTGGACAAGTGTTGTCTATTTTTCTAGAAGCACAAATTGTAAAAGAGCTATTAGATGGAAAATCCTATTTATGGTTTGGTTGATGAAAGTCCTATTGGAAACTTCAAACAGATAGCCTCTACAAAATGCTATGAAACCAACACCATAATGGTTGTTTCAAGCATGCAACTTAATCATAGTATACTTTCTGACACTATGACATTTTTGTATCATTCTTGAGTGTCTCCCTAAGAGTTCTTTTGCAATTTTCTTGTTTGTCTTTAATATTGACTATGTATGAATATTAGTATATATATATATATATATGTGTGTGTGTATATGTATATATACATATGCATGTGTGTATATATGTATATATGTGTATATGTATCTATATATGTATGTATGTTTAACTAATAGTTCTTTCACAATTTCCCTCTTTCTCTATAGTATTGAGTAGCAGATAATGTAGCATATATGTAATATGTCTTACATTCCCTTTCACTATCCAAATAATTTTATGAATTTTTAAACCTTTAATAGGGTTGGTATTTGGAGGGCTATTTTGGCTCAACTGACAAAAATCCTAGCGGAAAATTCAAACAAATAACAAACACTTTGCAAATCTAAATATATGAAATCACTCCTATATTAATCTCCAATTGTTCCTATGTTAATGCATCTAATGGAAAAGATACACATAGAAATCAAAAACAATAAATGGAGCGCAATAAAATTACTAGCCCTAACCATATTTTTTTATGAGTGAAACAAGATTTAACTACAGTTTCTCCTATGGTAATGGGTATAAGGCCAAAGACACACAGAGATAACTATAAACAATAAACCAAGAACGAGAAAAATACAAACCTTGACCATATTTTTTGATGAAACAAAGAAGATTTAACTACAATTTCTCTATCCATACAAATCCACAACGCTAGACATCCATGGAAAACAACTTACAGATTATGGAGAAAAAAAGTTTGAACATAAACAATAAATAAACCATTTATACAAAATACCCAAGGTAAACGACCTACAGATTGTGCAAAATGATAGCTTTAAAACCCTCCAATCTGCCTTGTAACGGAGTCAAAGCTGAAGAATTGCAAAGAATAACACCTACCCCCAAACTCATTTTATCTCCAATATTCTTATCCTTTCTTACTAAGCCTTTGCATATATATGTTCATCAGGTTTTGTTGTGGCGAGGTTGAGCTTGGTAATTACATGGGTTGGTGGTGGTGGAGAATGGTTTCTTGGATACGAGGAGGGTCAATGTTAAGTGTTTGTTGGCACAAGGACCAATGCATCCTATCGTTGTGCAATGGCGGTGGGTGAAGTAAATGCAATATTGAATGTTGATGTGTGGGAAAGTATATATACACTAATTTTATCTCCAATATGTTTATCCATTTGTACTATGCCTTTGCATATATATGGTCACTAGGTTTTTTGGGTGGCGACGTGGACCTTGGTAATTACTTGTGTTGGTGGTGTTGGAGAATGGTGTCCTCGATACGGGGAGGGTGAATGGTAAGTGTTTCTTGGCACAAGCACCAATGCATCCTATCATTGCATGATAGCGGCAGAAAAAGTAAATGCAATATTGAATGTTGGCATGTGAGAAAGTATATATATATGCATGTATATGTATATATGTGTGTATATATGTATATCTATATATATGTATGTGTATATATGTATATGTATCTATACATACGTGTATACATATGTTTCTATATATGTATGCTTATATATATATATAACAATAGCCTGCTATCAAACCAACACCACAATGGCTCATTTTACAATACAACATCATCAAAGTATACTTTCCCACATGCTAGAATTCAATTTTGTATTTACTTTTCCCACCGAAAACTTCAAACAAATAACAAACACTTTGCATATCTATATATATGCAATCACTCCTATGTTAATGCATCTAACGACAAAGATACACACAAGAAACTAAAACAATAAATGGAGTCCAATAAAATTACTACCCCTAACCATATTTTTTGATGAGCGAACCAAGATTTAACTACAATTGCTCCTATGGTAATAGGTATAAGGCCTAAGACACAAAAAGATAACTACAAACAATAAACCAATTACGGGAAAACTACAAACCTTGACCATTATTTTTGATGAAACAAAGAAGATTTAACAAAAATTTCTCCATCCATAGAAAACCATAATGCCAGACATCCATGGAAAAAACCTTACAGATTCTAGAGAAAAATAGTTTTAACATAAAGAATAAATAAACAATTTAGACAAAACACCCAAGTAAAATGACCTACAGATAGTGCAAAATGACAGATTTAAAACTCTCCAATCTGCTCTATAATGGAGCTGAAGCTAATGAATTGCAAAGAATAGCACCTACCAGGCACCAAACTCATTGTATCACTAATATTCTTATCCCTTCTTACCAAGCCTTTGCATATATATGGTCATTGGGTTATTTTGTGGTGAGGTTGAGCTTCATAATTATGTGGGTTGGTGGTGGTGGAGAGTGGTGTCCTGGATACAAGGAGGGTGAATGTTAAGTGTTTGTTGGCACAAGGGCCAATGCATCTTGTCGTTGTGCAATGGCAGTGGGTGAAGTAAATGCAATATTGAATGTTGGCATGTGGGAAAGTATATATATACTAATTTTATCTCCAATATGTTTATCCTTTTCTACTAAGCCTTTGCATATATATGGTCACCAAGTTTTTTTGGTGGTGACATGGACCTTGGCAATTACATGGCTTGGTGTTGTTTGAGAATGGTGTCCTCAATATGAGGAGGGTGAATGGAAAGTGTCTCTTGGTGTTAACACCAATGCATCCTGTCATTGCACAATAGTGGCAAACAGAGTAAATGCAATATTGAATGTTGGCATGTGGGAAAGTATATATATACGTATGTGTATATATATGTTTCTTTATATCTATACTTATATATATATGTATATTAACAATATCCTACTATCAAACCAATGCCACAATGGCTCTTTTGAATATACAAATTCATCAAAGTATACTTTCCCACATGCTAGCATTCAATTTTGCATTTACTTTGCTCGCCCCCATCATGCAGTGATAGGATATGCATAAAGACATGTATGTATGTTTTAGTACTAGTTCTCTAACAATTTCCCTATTTATCTATAATATTGAATACTAGATAATGTAGCTCCTATTATATAATTGTTGTATTTGTTAGAAGATTTGAAAGAACACGACCACCATATTAAAATAAAAAGCATGGGAGGTCAATAAGCGTGCAAATGTATATGTGCAAACACGAGAATAGATCACATTATTGTTCAAAATCTACATGATTCTATGATCTGCTTCTAATTAATGTTGGTTTTTGAACAAGTGACATCTTCCTATGGTTGACAAGTGTCTCGCTAATTGTTCTTCTCGTAGTGTGCCCGTTTGTGTTTCATATGTGTTGCTAAATAATGTGGATGAAATGCATAATTGATAGGGAAACTCTTACATAGATTGCTTGGATTCTATCTATATGTTTCATGATACTCTCTTTCCCATAACAAACTGTTCATTATCACAATTTAAATTGAATGTACTCACATAGCCTACAAGTGTACATATGACGTCAAGCACATTAGCATATATGAAATTACATGTATAATGGTAGATATATGTAAAGTAGCAATTACGCATAAACATATAAGAAAATATATGTGTATGCATGTCTATATAATTCTATATATATGAAGGATTAGAAAAGGAATAGGATGGTTTAAAAGTTAGAATATATTAAAATATATACACAAAGATTTTACAGCTTTTTGTGTTAGCACAATTTAGTCTTCATCGTACTAATCGTACAAAATGTGCATAACACCAAAGATGTATAGAGTGTATATATGTGTCTATATATATGTGTATGTAGATATAATGTATATATGTGCTATATGCATATGTGTATTTAGATATATATGTACATGTTTGTGTGTGTGTATGTGTATATGTTGCATGATACTCTTTTCCCGTCATCTGTTCAAAGCTTCCTATAACAAACTATTATTTGTCATTGTTATTTTTCTTTGTAAGGCAATAAAATGCATTGGTTAGCTTGCATTGTCAAAAGAGCCATTGTGGTGTTGCTTGTGTATGAAGCTATTGTAAGAATAGTCATCCTTTGGTTTGTTCTATAACAAATTTGAGATTTTTCAAACTGTTGTGCTGTGAAGTCTATAAGTCATTTTACATGGGTATTTTGTATAAATGTTTTGTCCATAATATTGAATACCAAACAATGCAGCTTAGATGTCTAACTAGGCCTATGGTGCTATATGAATTTTGGATAGATCATTGCATCATATAATTGTTTCCATAACATAGAGAAAATAGGTGCTGTCTTGGAGAACCGGGTTTGAATAATTGATTTGGCATCTTGGAAGGATAGATGCATTTGTCGATGTTTATAGAGTTCTATTACAATTTCCCTACTTGTCTATATGTAAACATGGGTTGGGGGTGGTGAATTTGGTGTCCTTGATACGTGGAAGCTAAGTGGTAAGTGTTTTTTTTGCACGAGGGTGGAGTTTAGCAATTACATGGGTTGGGGGTGGTGGAGGTGGTATCCTCAAACAAGGTAAATAGAATGTTCAATGTTGCAATATGGGAAATTATACTTTGATGAAGTTATGCATATATACACTCTGTGTATCTTTGGTGTTACACACATTTTGTACAATTATCCCATTCGTATCCCTATCGAAAATAGAATGCATATGCATAGATACATTTGCAAATAGTTTTGCATATAGAAATGTCTTTGGTGGATTTTAAGTGTTTTTGTTACAATTCTTTGATTTGTACAACTTTATATCTTCAGTTGACAGGTTGTTTGTTTCAAATTTCCATTTGTTAAGAAGAGATCCTTTAATCATGCAATATGTGTAAGATATTCATAATAGAAAAATGGCTATTCTGACAATGCAACTCAATCAATATATTTTCTTCCATATTTTCAAACACATATTCATTATGCCAGAATGGCTATTATGACAATGCAATTGAATCAAAATATTTTCTTGCATATTTTGGAGTATCCTTTCCCACACTACAATATTCAATATTACATTTACTTCTTGTTGTGCTATTGCACCACAATTGGTCTATATATACATATCCAATTTTCTATTTTATATTCAAAGATATACATATACAAAGACATATAGTTGGCCTGTGAATTCAAAATTGTTGTTACATTGTCTGGTAGTAGATATTATAGAGAAATACAAAAATTGTAAAATAGTTGTGGGTTCCTGGTCATCTGTGATTTAGCTATGATTTTTAATTGCTTTGTTAATAGTTTTTTTACAATTTTGTATTCTTGCGGTAACTCATTTTGTAATGTGTTTTCCCTTTCCATACTTATCTAATTTCAGACATCTATAATATACATATAGGTAGATATACATATGCATATATGTAGACACAAATATATATACATATGTATATATAAATAGGTTCATCTATTATGTTTATGTGTATTTATGTAGACTGCAATTTTAAGTAGATTTTAAAGTAGCATGTATAAGTATTGTCTATGCTGTGAAAAAATTACCACTCTACAGTTATAGCATTGAATCTATTTTTTTAAGCCTTTTTCCATTGATACTTTTAAATTTTGACATAGGGGAATATGGAATATTGCATTTACTATCTTTCCTATCGTCTTCTAGCAATAGTGGCATGCATTGACCCCTACGTAAAAAAACACTCTCCATTCGTGGAAACAAGTATGAGCTTGATGCATAGAGGCTTCATGAAACAATTCATGTAATTAAGGTGTAGGGTCTCAAGAGCATGAAATGTTTCATGAAGCCTATGTGCATCAAGCTCATGACATGAAATTCATAAGCATGGAACTATTTTTTCCTAATGAGCATGGTATTTTTTCATATACAAATTTATGTAATTGTGAACTTCTTTTCCCCTTATCTGTTTCAACATCCATAGAATAAATTGTTCTTCATGACATCCTTTCTTCAAGATGCCTATAACAAATTGTTCATTACCATATTTTCGCTCTTAGATTATGAGCTTATGACAATAATTATGTTTATGAATCTCTTTATCAACTTATTCATCTTGTAAAAGTACTTGCATCAAAAATATAGTACACTATGAGAAATTATATATGCAAACAAAAAAAATTCCCCTGCTTCCTTATTGTTTGATATATGGTATGGCTCCATTGATTTTGTTATGTAGCTGTCATACTTTTTTCGCTCGGGGGTTTGGCTACAGCCTGTGAGGCTTCACGATATCAATATGGCAGGTAAGAGAATGAGCATGGGTTTTGTGCTTTTTCCTATCACTATCATACATTGGTTGCTACAAATACACAACATATTCTATTTTTCCAAATATATTGCTCCACACTCATAGACCTATCTTTTCAGCTTGCTGAATCAACTATATTAAACTAGTTCTTTATGATAATACGTACTTTCTTTGGCTTTTGGCAATAATTATATGGTATGATTCTAAATCTTTTTGTGTAAAAAGACCTTTCTCATTTCTTAAAACTTATACACAGATAAAAAAATCTAAAACATATTGATAAAAGATTCAAGCTACATCCTTTGCTGGTAAATATTGAAGCCAAATAGAGAATTGTATAAAAGGTATTATACTTTATGATGAAAAATATCTATAGGTATCTCTTTAGCAACATATCAATCTTTTAAAATTTGTATGCTGAAAAAAATAGTCCATTAGAATACATAGATTGCTTGTGTTGTGTGATTATGTTCTATGATATTCTTTCCTCCTACTTCAAAGCTCTATTTAATATTCAGTTTTGGTATTCTCTAATTTCCTGTGGTTCCTGAGTGTTTTTCTAATGGTTCTCTTACAAAATTTTCTTTGTCACTAACTATAGGTGATTCAAACCATTTTAGATTGCAAAAAATTGTTAGTTGTAACAGCACATGTCCACAATACTAGATAGGTTTGTCATTGCATGTTTGCAATGGTGTAAAAGCTCCAACTACATTCTATTTATATAGAAGGTAAGCCTACATGTCCTTTATTGCATTCCTTATTTCATGAGTACATGTCAAATTCTTTTTCATAAGTGATATAACTACATATATTTTTTAAAATGTATAGCACTGCTTCCAACTAAAGAAAATTTTTAGGTTAATGCTATCAGATTTCCACAATCTATAATGCTTGTGAAGTCTTATTTTTTTATATTTGATGTTGTTTCAGTTTTGTGGGCGGACAATCTATGTTCTTCCTTGGGAGTTTGTTGACATCCCATGAGGCTGCATGGCCCAATACTGTAGGGTGGAGAGCAAGCCTTCTTTCTTTTTGTTTAGACTACATTTGGTTGTAGCTACAAGGTATGCATAGCTCCTATCTAGCACTTCTATTTTGCAAATATCCACGTAATTTATTCCTATCTTTCCATATATATATTTACACATTCAGTCAGACTCCATGTTTTTGATTTTAATATGGTGCCATCTCTTATTTTACAACTATGTGTCCAATCCTTTTTCATAAATCATACAACTATACATATTTTTTAAAAACTGTATAGCAGTGATTTCAACTAAATAAAATTCTTAGGTTAATGCTTTGATATTTCGACAATGCATAATGCTTAATATTTGTCATCGACAAACTATGCTTTGGGTCGGGGATTTTGTGGCAAGCAAGGATGCTACATCACCTAATACGATAGGGTGGAAAGCATGCCTCCTTTTCTTTTGTTCATGCTACACCAAGTTGTACCCACAAGGTATTCCAACATCTTACCTAAGACTCCCCTTTTGTAAATATGAATGTAATATATTCCTGTGTTTCCATCTCTACATTTGCAGATTCATTGACCTCCTATTCTTTTGATTTTAATATGGTTCCCACATGTTTTTTACTCTACTAAAAAAGAGAGTAATTGTATAAGAGTAGCTACATTATCTAGCATTGAGTATTATAGAGAAATAGGGAAATTGTAATAGACCTCTTGGTAAAGCATGCATGCAAGTATTTATTCATATATACATATTTATACACATGTATATATACATGTATATATATATATGTGTGTGTGTGTGTATGTGTGTGTGTGTTTGTATGTGTACATATGCATATACAAGTGTCTATATGTATATATATACATGTATGTATGTATATATATTATATATTTATACATGTGTATAGATATGTATATATACATAAATATATGTATTTATGTTTTAGTAATAGCTCTATTACAATTCCCCCATTATACATATATACATGTATATGTATAAAATGGGCAAGGTCTTTTTTACATAAAAATATTTTGAATCACATCATATAATTATTGTCATGAGCTAAAGAAAGTAGGTATTATCATAAATAACCAGCTTTATACACTTCATCTAGCAAGATGAGAAGAAAGTTGTATGATCATGAATAAATTTTAATATTGCATTTACTTTTCCTGTCAGAATCGTGCAATGACAAGATGCATTGGTCCTCGTGCCAATAAACACTTACCATTCACCTTCCCCATATCAATGACACCATTCTCCATCAGCACCAACCCATGTAATTACCAAGGTCCATGCCACAAAAAAAAAAACCTAGTCGATTAAGTCTGTGGATTCTTGTATAGATATACATATATATACATAAAAGCAATACACCAAAGGTTGGCTGAATGGTTACATATATACATATATATATTCTAGATTTAAGCTCCATTAGTTGGCACTAAGTATTATAGAGAAAGAGAAAAATTATTAAAGAGCTCTCCATCACTTCCAACCCACATATTCATGAAGCTCCATGTCACCACAACAAAACCTAGTGAGCTCCCCTCCGACCGTCTACATCCTCATCAATGGAAAATGGAAAATGTAAAATAGGGCTTGTCCTATGATAGCTCTGTTGTAATTTCCCTATTTTTCTATAGCATACAACTGTAAACCATACACACAGATAACTTCAATCCCTCCTATGGTAATGGTTGCAACGCCAATGATACATACACATAACCAAAACAATAGACCAGTAGGGAAATAAACAACATTTAGCTACAATTGCTCCTATGGTGATAGGTCTAAACCCAAAGATGCACAACCATAACTATAAACATAAAACAAGGGCCTTAAAAATTACTAACCCCAACCATATTTTTTTAATGATAGGAAGAATATTCTACTGGGACTTCCCCAGAGTGACATTAAATAGAGCTCCTAAACTGAATACATGGAAATAATCTATCTACAAAAAGCACAATCCCACACACTTAATTAAAAATTCAACCTACATCACCTCGCCCTAAATATTATAGACAAATAGAGAAATTGTAAAAGAGATGTTAGAATAACACTCAACATCAAAAAATTACTAACCCTAACCATATTTTTTTGGCAAATCAAAGAAGATTTAACTAGTATTTGTATGCAGTGAGCTCCCCACTAGTTTGCCACATCCTCATCACCAATAAATGCACAATAGGCCTTGTCCTCCAATAGGTGTGTTACAATCCCTTTATTTGTCTATAATATTTAGTTGCAAGGAATGTAACTTGAATTTTTGATTAAGTTTGTGGCATTCTCTATACATACATACATATATATATATACACACACATCTGTATGTATATATCTATATATACATGTAGTCAAAATGTATACTCCAAAAATTGCAAGAAAATATTTTGATTATGTTGAATTGTCAGAATAGCCATTTTGGCATTATGAATATGTGCCCCAAAACATGCAAGAGAATATATTGAGTAAGTTGCATTTTCCGAATAATACTCTCTTCTTAAGAAATAGAAATTTCAAATAGATAGCATATCAGCTAGAGATATAAAGTTGAAAAAATCAAAGAATTATTACAATAATACTTAAAAGCTACCAAACATATTTTGGAGACATTGTTTCATTATATAATACACAAATATAGAAATTGTAAAAGGGCTATTACAATAACACTAAATGGCCCCCAAAGTAATTTTATCTCCAATATGTTAATCATTTCATACAACTTTGAACCCTACACACAGATAAGTATAATTGCTCCTATGGTAATGGCTACAATTCCAAAGATACAGACAAATAAGGACAAATAGAGAAATTGTAACAAAGCTATTGCACCACAAGTCCTATTCACACTTGGGTTGATGAAAATCCTATCAGAAACTTGAAACAAAAAAATTGAGTAGATAGGAAGAGATATTAGAAAGGACAACACTTAACAACAACCAAACTATTTTCGTATATATAGACGTGTGTATACATCTATGTGTATATATATATTTGTATATATAGATATATACATACACATGTATATATATATACATAATGTTGCAAGCTTAATTGAACATTCAAGCTACATTCCCTCAGACTAAAGATTATAGACAAATAGACAAATTGTTGCAGAGCTATTAGACGACAAGTCTTATTCATAGTTGGGCTGACAAAAATCCTATTGGGAACTTCTAACAAATAAATTGAACAGATACAAAGAGATCCTAGAAAGAATAACACTTAACACTCATGAAACTAACTTCTTATATATACACATCTCTATATAGGTTTTTATATATATATTTTAATATGTATACATATATATATATATCTAAACATGTATATATGTATGTATATGCATACATGTAAATATATGTATATGTATACATGTATATGTATATGTATGTGTATACATGTATACAAATATATATATATATGTATATATATACATGTATACATACATATATATATATGTATACATGTATAGATATATATATATATATATATATATATATATATATATATATATATATATATACATGTATACATATATATGTATACATGTATATATATGTATGTATACATGTATATATATATCTATATATATATATATATATGTATACATGTATATATATATGCTTACATGCATATATATGTATGTTTCACATGGGTATTTTTCATAAATGATTAATTTATTGTTCATGTTTCTCATTCTCTGCTTATTCTTTCTTTCGACAGCAAGTTGGAGGGTTTTGACATTGATATGCTGCAATATGTGCAAGAAAGCATATTGATTAAATTGCATTGTCGAAAGAGCCATTTTAAACAAATAAAAGAGCTTGCTTCTTCTATCAAACAGTTGAATGTGGCTTTTCCATCATCTATCACTTGTGATTCCTAAGTGTTTTCCTAATAGATGTTTTACAATTCTATTATCATGTGATATATGGTAAGAGTGCTTGAGATTTTCCATGGACCTTACCTGCTTTTGTTACTCAGGGGGGTTGAATTTTTCCTTTGTCTAGACATTTTGAAAAACACAAATAAGAAGATATATATATGCATATGTACACATGTATATATTTATCTATATATACAACAATATATCTAAATGATAACATATTTCATCCAAACAAATTGAGCATGTTAAAGATTACATAATTTTAAATATTATAAAAAAATCCTTGTTAGAAGAACAATAAAATACTTTGTTATAGGCAGCTTCAAATAGATGAGTGGAAAACAATATCATGAAAGTTATTGATAGTTAAATAGATGTGGGCAAAAGAATATCATAAAACATGTTAATAGAGGACAACTGCTAGCCTCTTTTATTGTATATGTATATTATTTTGTTTATATTCCTGTTGAAATATTAATATGTATTCAAGAAAATTAGTGTATTGTACACTCTAGATATTTCAAATTCTTTCATGCTCCTATGGCTCAATTGAATGCAACTCATCCTTGTTGAATAAAATCAATAGTGTATGTAAGTATCATAATTTCTCATTGTCAATAGATAACTGTTGTTAACTAATTTAAAAAATTATTCACTATTTTTAGGCTCACTTTTTATATATTAATTTTACTTATATACTTGCTCTTTATCATTCCTTTTTTAATTTATGTTTGTTTTCCACTAACATACCTTTTTATTCTGTTTGCAAGAACTAAGTTTAAGCATGGAAAGGGATTTGAAAACTAAGTTATGTTTTTGCTTTCAAGTTGTCACACCAAAGAGAAGACAACAATATCAGATATTATATATGGAAACAATAGAGTTTTCCCAAGATTCCTACTATACGATGTATGATGAAACTCCACAACATTTCCCATGGTCGTTTCATCCTTCTCTTGCTCGGGGGTTTGGCTAGAGTCCATGTGGCTCCATGATTCCAATATGGTAGGGTGGAAAATGAGAATGGTTTTTTTGGTTTACCATTTCTTATAATTTATTTGTTGTTACATACATATATGTATGCACAAAATCGTGTATAGATTTACTATTATGTTTTCCATATTTCCTCAAAACACTTGGCATACCTTCTAATTCAAAAATAATAATAATGTATGTTGAATGTCCATGGTATCTCACGTGCATGTTTCATTCTTCTCTTGCTTGTGGATCCTTATATAGGTCATGCACGAAGGAAAACAAGAATGAGTTTTGTCATTCTACATTTAACACCATACATTTGTTCTTACATATATACATGTCTACACAAATTGTTGTATAAATTTAGTGACATCTTTCTAATGTTCCCTCCAAACAATGTGTACCTTCTAATTCAATTAAAATACCTTTACAAAGTATGTGTGCCATTCTAGTTCCAAAATTATAGAGTTCATACTACTTATAACATCTTCACTTTTTGCAAAACCCATTTTTGATGACCATTATAAATAATATTCAAATAAAAAGTAACTTTTTAAAAGAATACTTTTTTATTCAATCTTACTAATAAAAGACATAACTATATTAATGGAATCACTTTTTCAAAAGCATACTTGTTAATTTGATCTTAGGAATATAACACATGATGTACAATTTGATAGCCATTTTTGTCACTGCTAAATTCTCTTTCTGGAACACAAAAAACATTTTCCCATTTTAATTGATCAAACAATTGATTTACCTATACAAAAACATCAAATATACATACTATTAACATAAAATATATAATACCTTAAATTTTGGAGAAAAATTATTATTATCCACAAAACTAATAGTTTACAAATTTAAATTGTATTCAATTGAAAAAATGTGATTTATTTTGAAACAATTTACTCAAAAATCATTCTCCTAATATTACTTATTAAAATCATTAATAATTAATTAATTGAGATTGCAAGTAATGGATACATTGTAAATAATGAAGATGACCTACGGTTTTATTTTACATTTCCACAATCAATTTCCAACTAAAAATAATTGATATGGAAATGCAAAAATCAATCTCTTGATATACACAAATGATTTTAAATCTCTAGTGCATTGCTCCTCACATAACAATAAAGAAGTGGACTATAACATGGGGTTTACAATGGTGTACAATGCTCCAAATAAATGTAGAGATGTAAAACAATTTCTACATAAGCCATATTCATATCTTTTACTACACACATAGCTTTGCTTTAATTAATCTATCCATCTAATTATGCCTTTCAAATTCACTTTGCACTACAAAAATAGGCTTTCCCCTTTTTCCCCATTGAGCTTCCTTTTATGGTAGACCCCTATCGGTTGATCATTGCATGCCTATGCATGCGACTGCTAGTTATTATAAGAACATAAAATAATTAGTTTTTGATAAAGGAAAAAATGGGTTTTACAGGGACCCGAAACCACCAAGTTCACAACAAAAGAGAGAGGACAAAAAATTCCAGCAAAATAAACAAGTTCCAAAAAAGGAAAAAAACCAAAAAAAAGCAACAGCCAACCACAAAATACCAGGAAGGTCAATAAAAAAAACCAGCCAAAACACAAGCCAAAAAACCAACAACAACTAACCCAGAGTCTTCAGAACAGACTCAGTCTCTGCCTCCAAGTCCTACATATCTTGAACACCCTTCTTGAATGTTTGAATCATATGCAGTGTGGGGGGTTCCTTTCTTTTCAGATTAGCCCTGGTTCTCTTTGAAATCCCAATGTCCTCTTCCTAGTTTTTATCTTTCACCTCTTCCAAGTCAACCACCAAGGTCCCCTGTTGAGCTTTGTCCAATTTTTTAGTCATATCGTTGATAATGATGGAATTATGTCTTGCCATCCTATTGTTCTATTCAACAATTATCTTCACAGTACTTTTCATTTTTTCCAAATCTATTTCAATCATTATGTACTTGCCCACATTGTCCTGGATCTCTTTACTTGCACTATGATCTTTACGCTCTTCATCGTTCTTGCTTAAAGCATAAACCTTATCTCTCATTTGTTCCAATTTACTCTGGAGGGCCCAATTTTTTTTATTTTCAGATCATTGATTTCATGAAAGATCCATTTCAAAATTTTGAAATGGTTTATCGCATTATTCCTAGCTATACCCAGGAAGTTAGCAGAGGGCTCCCTATCAAGATTGAAGCAATTTTTTGCAGGGTCGGAGGCTCTAGGGGATCCAATTCTAACATATCTATCTAACGATGGGAGAGTAGAGGAAAAATTATTTTTAGCGCCAGAATCCTCAGAATCAGGAGAGTCTTCAGAATAAGAGACAAGGTTTTTGACAGGTAGATTCTTTCCAGCACCTTTGGTTTTAGGAGTAGAGCTTCCAGGGTTAGAAGCAGGGCAGGTTTTAATAGACTGGGGATTATGGATTTGAGTTTTATTACCAGTCTGAACAGAGGGCGGGCTCAGGACCATCCTCATGAGGCTCAAATTGGGAAAATTCCCCAAACAACTAGGTTCAGTATCATCCTCCTCAGACTCTGGCGAAGCATCCAAATTAGCAGGGGCTGACATATTTTGAAAATGTTCAACAATTAACCTAATCAAACTAGTATGCAAAATAGGATATCTTTTTGGGTTTTTCTTATGGTCATCCAGACTCTTTCTTAAGGAATAGAGAAGATAGTGGGGAAGAGAAACCCTGACCTTATAGCGAAAATGGTTGAGCAAGGCAAAATGATAGCTGTAGACCCTAGTGAAATGAGCATCCAGAGTTATATACTCCATGATGACATGAAGAACTTTTCTCCAGAGAGCTTTAATGGTGTCGGCCTCAAAGTAACTGTTAGAAATTTTCACCAGTTTCAATCTTTCCTTATCTTTCTTCAAAAATATGACCATAGCTTCATTAGAAAACCCTGTCCCGAAAAAATTTGTGTCCTTTAGTGGACATGCCAGTCACTTCAGCTATAAGATTTTCGTCAAGCTGAACTTTCCTACCAAAAATGGTTAATTCCCCATTTTCCCAATTCCTCTCAAAATGCTTTGTAGCTTCCTGATTAGACCCATGGATTTTTTCCAGAAAATGGAGTAAACCCCCACTTTTGACTTTGTTCCACACTTTAGTGTTTCTTGTGTACATCTCAAAGTTGTCTGGCTCAACTCTTTTTCTATCTCCTCCCATTTTAGCAAGCACAGTAAAGCAGACAGAGATGAAATCTTGACTCGAAATGGTCCCAACAAACTAGTGAGCCCACAAAGCATGTCAAGCAAACTTATAGGATAAGTAAATTGGTTCAGTCCCATGCAATCTAATGATAGTGATGTATTTTCCCCGTTCTATCATAATTAATGAGATGACACACATCTTTCCCATGTGACACATCATAGTTCAATAAGGCTCAAACATTAGCACCTAAATCACTAAAATTCAGCCAAGTGCAATGTCCTTTACTTTTAACCCTTTCATTCACAAAAAAATCCACCATAACATTGGCTTCTCTATAAGTGTTTGAAAGCCACACTTGCAAAGATTATCAACCGTGAGCACTTTATTTTGAAGAAGGATCCAGAAGAAGATATTGAATTTAGGAACTAGGTGTTTGAACCAAGCCTTCAACCAGAAGGGAGGAGGAACCTGGACAGAATACAACTTGGCAAAAGCCGACGAAACAAAATAATTTCCTGAGGGTTCATCGATCCAAACAAGATGATCTTTTGTTTGATCATGGAAAAGTCTGACAGCCAACAATGATGAGTGAATAGGAGCAAGAGCCTGACTAACAAGACACAGTTCCAACCATTTTCCATTTAACTAATAATCTTTAACATACAGACCAAATAGAGCTTTGCAAATCTCAACCCACCCACAAAAAAAGTTCAATTTTGATAAGTGGCTCATTAAACAACCATTTATCCTCCCATAATCTAGTTTGGTTTCCACTCCTGACTTGCCAATCCACTCTTGTTTCAACAAATTTTCTTTCAGTAATCAAATTATTCTAGCATATTGAGCCTCTGGGTAGAAGATGGGAGTCCATATTAATTATAAGAGATCTGTTATTCTCCAAATATTTGCTTGTTAGGATATCAGTCCATTCCCCTGAGGACGAAAATATCCTCCAAATTTGTTTAGCTAGAAGTATCTTGTTAACCATTCTCATTTTTCTAAGACCTAAACCACCAGCTTTTCTAGGTCTACACACCAGATCCCACCCTATTAAAGGAAACATTTTTTTTCTTCAACACCTGACCAAAGAAATATTTTTTGAATCTTTTCAATGGCATCCACAAACTTGGCAGGGATTTTAAAGAGGCTTAAAGCATAAATCAACAGATTCTGAAGAGTAGCTTTGAGGAGTTGTAGTTTAACTGCTTGACTTAGCAAAGCTCCTTTCCATCCAACAAGCTTCTTACTAAACCTCTCAACCAACGAAATCCAAAAGGACTCTGGGGGTTTAAGGCTTAAAGGTAAACCTAGATAGGTAGTAGGTAAAGACTCCACCCTGCAACCAAGGATTCTAGAAATTTTATTATGTTTGTGTTTAGGAGTATTAAAAAAGAAGAGAGAGCTTTTCTATTTATTAATCAACTAGCTAGATGCCCTCCCATATGCATCCAATAGAGATTTCAAAGTCTTTCCCTCTGAAATAGTAGATTTTCCTAAGAGCATGGTATCATCAACAAACTATTGACGAGAATAGATCAAATTATTAGAGAATGGTTTAAGACTAGCAAGGGATCTTTGATCTATCATCCTTTTCAACTTTCTTCCAAGACTTTCATGCATGATAGTGAATAAAATAGGAGAGATAGAATCTCCTTGTCTTAGACCTTAGGATCTTTTGAAGAAAATCGAGTGAGATCCATTAACCATAACATAGATAGAAGTAGTAGACACAAGTTGTTCCACCAATTGAAGAACCCTATTGCAGAACCCAAATTCCTTTAAAATTTTAAATAAGAATTTCCAGTCAACTATATCATAGGCCTTTGAGATATCAAGCTTTAATAGGAAGCCTTCAGTCTTAGATTCAACCAGGGAATGGATATTCTCATGCATTGTGACTAGTGAATCAAGGATCTGTCTACCAGGGACAAATCCATTATGTTGAGGTGAGATCAGAGTTGGCAAAAGAATTAAAAGTTTGGAAGTAAAAACCTTTGAGATGATTTTGTAGATCGAGTTACAAAGGCTGATGGGTCTAAAAGCATCAAAGTTCACCACTCTAGGCCTCTTAGGGATAAGAACCAAGAAAGTAGCATTCAACTCTTTTAGGAGACTTCTGGAACCAAAAAATTCTTTTACAACATTCACCACATCCTCTCCAACAATCTCCCAAAACCTTTGAAAAAAGAACATAGAGAACCCATTAGGACCTAGAGCTTTACTCCCTTAAAAGGATAAAATAGCCTTCCTAACTTCCTCACTAGAGGGAATACCAATCAACATAGAGTTATCTTCTTGATTGATCACATTAGGTATAGCTTCTATCAAATGATCCTGATCATTTTGGTTATTTTCCTCATTCTCAAAAAGAATAATTTTGAAGAAGATAACAACATGCCTTATGATATCCTCCTCCTCCTCATACCTATTACCATCAACTTCAATATGAGAGATTATGTTGACCGCCCTATGTTTTGAGGTCGACAAGTGAAAGTACCTAGTGTTTTTGTCACCAGCAGATAACCATAAAGCTCTAGATCTTTGTCTCCAGAACTCCTCTTCTTTTCCAATGATGTCATGCATCTTAATAAGGAGCTCATTCTCTTTTTCCTTAATATCATTCAAATATCCTTCCTTCTGGATTTTATATTGGATCTCCCCCAACTCCATTTGAAGATCAGATTTAATCCTAAAAATGTTCCCAAAGGACTCTTTTTTCCATTTTTTAAAATTGAATTTGACTTCCCTTAATTTTTTAGTCACTCTAAACATAGTTGTACCAGAGATATTAATATTCCACCATTTCATAATTTCCTCTTTAAAAAGAGGATGGGAAAGCCACATTTTCTCAACTCTGAAGGGGATATTTTTCTTAATCTTTAAAGGATCTGCAACAAAACTTATGGGGAAATGGTTAGAACCAATCCTAGAAAGGGCTTTAAGAGAAAAATAACAGTTTAAGAACCATTGGTCAGAGATTAAAGATCTATCTAATCTAACCTGGATTAGATCCATGTACCCTTTCTGCAGTTTGACCAGGTGTAAGAGGCGCCCTGCAAGTCCAGATCAATTAGCGCCTGACTGTTAATAAAGTTCTGAAGATCCTCCTTAATTTTAGCATTGATTTGGGATCCTCCAAATTTTTCTTGATTCAGTAAGGGATTATTAAAGTCTCCCATGACTACCTAGGACTCGCTAATAAAAATCCTCTAGAAGGCAGCCAGCTCCAACTAGAAAGTTTTTCTAAAACCTTTTCCATTGGGAGCATACATATTTGATTGAATCTAGCTGAGATTATCCCTAATATGGGTGAATCTAGTAGCAATATGATTCCTACCATCCAAGATTGTATCCCCTTTGATTATGTGACTATTCCAAAAAGTTGCAATGCCTTCTGAAGCACCATTTGAGTTATTGCCATGTGTACTACAATGCTGAAACAATTTCAGCTTTTCTACTTTTTCCTTTGACATTTTAGTTTCCTGAATAAGGAGAATATCAAGGTTATGATCTCTAACCAAATTGCTCAGTACATCCTACTTATGGGGATTATTAAGTCCCTTGATGCTCCATGACATGATCTTCATGATTTACCAGGGGAGTGGAGGCACTCCAGGATGGTTTTCTGAAAACCATCCGCAATATCCAGAAAACTATTATGCTCTCTTGTCCATTTAGTAGATTTTTTCCCTCGAGAGTTCTTTGTTGCTCCACAATCTACCTTAGCTTTTGACCTGGTAGAAATACAACTTGGAGTCTTCCATTTTTATTTTTCTTTTCCTTTTTGTTGGATAAAACCTCTTCTCTATATGTATCTTCTTGACTCTCCATCTCTTTACTTGATTCCCATTCCTTATCAGTTAGAAGTCTTTGCTCCGAGGGTAAAGTGTCCATGATTCCATTCAGATGAAAGGTTGAATAGTCACTAGAAATTTTAGTAGTTTGGTCTTGATTATCATAGGATTCCTTAACTAATTCTAAGGAATTAGGATCCATAAAGGGATCTACATCCGAAGGAAAACAACCTTCAGAGGAAGGGAGCAGAAGAGGGATGTTCAACTCTAAGGACAGACCCTAGATAGGTATGTCCTCCAAATTTGGGTTCCCTTCTATATTCTCAATTCTGCTCCTCTCTTGGGATAAAGGGCCAGCATCCTGACTCTTCTTTTCTTCGCCAACCACCTATTCCACATTAACTTATTTTTCCTTAGTTGTCAAGGTGTCCTCAAAATCCTTACGCTGGAGTTCCTGTGGAATCACACCTTGACTTCCCATATCACAACCAACCTCATTTGATGTGCCTTGAATATTAGACTCTTTATTCTCTAGGCTTTCTCCTTTTGATTTCTTTCTCCATACAGATTTTGAAGTTCCAACTGGCTTCTCCTTTTCTTTGATGGCATTTAAAGGACATTTCTTAGCCCAATTACCATATTTTCTGCATTTGAAGCAAGCAAAAGGGATAGTTTCAAACTCAATATCCTACGACCAGGAACCCAACTTCAATAGAATCTCCACTGATGAAGGAAGATCAACATTTTGAGAGACCCCTACACATATTCTTGCAAAAACCAACCTCTTTCTAGTAGCTGTCATAGAATCAATAGAAAGAAGCTCTCCAAAAGAGCTCACAATTCCATAAAAGACATATTTGTTCTAGTATTCTAGTGGAAGACCCAGGAGTCTGACCCAAACTAGGACATTCTTAAAAATAGAGTCTGAAAGGTCCAGATTTGAAGACCATTTTTTAAGAGCCAAGGAGAATTTTCGTATTACCCATGGACCGCGACTTCTTGCTACCAAGATATCCTCCCTACAGGTGAATTCAAATGCAAAAAATCCCTTTCGGAGCACCGCTACTGAAACTTTTCCATAAGTTCTCCATTTTAAAAAAAAAAACTCCCTGACCACTTCAATATTTGGTCTAGGACCCATAAATTTCCTCACTAGGGTTCTTTCCATTAAAGCAATGTTATGATCAATTAACAGATCTGGCACAGAAATTGCAAACTTACCTTTCTCAGGGATAGAGATATTTTGCACTGGAGGGAAAGATGACTTTTTGTTCAGTTCTATCCCAAACAGAGAGGCCCAAGGTTTCTGATTGCCTCCATTTTCACCAATGGTCCCCACCACACCTTTTGGTTTTTTGCCTTTTTGACCGACAGGGGAACCCACAAAATTGGCAGCCGGAATATCCTTTCCTCCTGGGTCCACCAAAATTTTGTTTCTGGAGTTTGCTATTTCCGGATCAGCCTCACCTTGCTTCTTACTCCATACCAGCGTTGATCCCGCCTACGATTTCTCAGATCCTGCTCTGCCTCCATTTCCAACGCTCTATTTTTCAAAGTCCTTCTTTTCCTACTCATGCTCTACCATTTTTCGTACATAAAATAATTAGTTACTAAGATGATACAATCGATCTTCCTATCTATAAAGTGTTTAGACAAAATATCTTAACTTATAATATTAATGAATGATATAAGATACATTTCTATTTTGACATCCTGGAATGTGTCTAAGCATGCACTTATGGCATGAGACACATAAGAATTGATACACAAGCTATAAAAATTCATTATCCAATATTTCTTTTAAAAAGGTAGCTATAACATAACAATATAAAATCTATGTAATTGTATAGAAATGTTAAATAATAATAGGTAGTTATTTTAAGAAAATAATTTAATTTAATACTTAATCAATTAATTATCTTTTGGTGTATATTCTATGAAACTTCATAGTTTACTAAATACATATAATTTACTAAGGCTTTTATAAACAACTAATGTAATGCCTTACTCTCATAAGGAATTTCTAAACATGCTTAGTTGAAAACTTGTTAGTGAACAATGTAGTTTGCTTTTCTATTACATACAAATCATTTTATGTTGCAAAAATAAATATAAGACAATACACATGTGACAACCTCAAAAGAAAGTGGTGCATGATGTTCATGGCAATATGTGATAGAATCATTATTGTTAGGCATATCATATTTTTTTCTTAGGATAAAAAATATTTTGCAATAGTGTATCCTTTGTATAGGTAGGGATAATAGTTTTATGAGGAATATAGGAAACAATTCAAAAGAAATATAATAAAGATTTGTGATAGGAGGTAATATCATGGCCATGGAAGGGGTCTAGTTTATAAATTAAGTTCTACATTGAGTCTAAAAGTATATAAAATTTTATTACTTTATAATTTATTAAATCAATAAATTATTTAATTTCAAATTAATTTAATTACAAATTAGAGAAAGGAAAATACAAAAAATGATTCAGAGTCAAAAGGGATACAATTTATAGAGTTGGAATTATAAGGTAAGCAATTTATGTCACCATATTTTCCTCCACTTAACAAAATAGAATAATTTATGTCACTTTGTTTTCCCCCACTCTATGTCAATTTATGTTACTATGTTTGTGCGATTGTGTGATAAAATTATGATAAAGTATAGAAAATAAAATTCATAAATTGAACAACATGAATACTAAATTGTAGTGGACATATTTATAAAATGATATGGTAGAAATTCTATGAATAATTAGTTTATTCCCCTTCATTCAAATTTACAAAACAAATATCTTATGAAAAAAATTATCCTAGAGCATAAACATTTGAAAAAAATGTAATCTACAACATATTGTTGTCTCTTTGTTGTCCCTCTTTCAAGCCCCCCCTCCCTTTTGGTCTAAAGCTTGGATTAAACACTTGACTCCAAAATTCAATATCTTCTTCTGGATAATGCCTTAGAATAAGGTTCTCATGATGGACAATCTTTGTAAATGGGGATTTCAAATCCCCAATAGATGCTACCTCTGGAAGAGTGATGCGAAGTCAGCGAACCACTTGTTTCTCCACTGTCTGTTTGTTTCCTTAATCTAGGGAAAATTATTAGCTATCTAGAATATCTCTTGGGTGTTCCCCCAGACCATTGAAGAATTTTTTTTACAATGGAAAGCTCCTACTAAAAATCCCTACATTTGAAGGTTATGGGCTTTCTTATTCCCTTTTGTTGCTTGGGGAGTGTGGAAAGAACATAACAATAGACTTTTTAGGGACAGGGAGATGTCATAGTATAATGTCTTTGAGAAAAAAAATTGGCTTATAAAGGAAAACTTTAATGTGATTCCTCAAAAAGCTCTTAACCTGGAAGTTGTGATGTGCAGTCCCTATGATTTAAGGATAGAAAAAGATTGGAACATTAAAGTGGACATTTCATCTGCTTCCAAGCCGGCTAAGAAAAGTAGGGAGAGTGTTCATTGGACCTTTCCTCCAAATGGCTGGTATAAAGCCAAATTTGATGGAGCTGCGAAGGGAAACCTAGGTATGGCTAGAAGTGGAGGTGTGCTAAGGGATTCAAATGGTAACTTTATGGAGGTTGTGACCATATCCCTAGGTCGCCAAACCAACCATGTTGTCAAGGTTATAGGAGCATTTCAAGTTTTAAAGTTAGCTCATAATCTGAATATAAAAAACTTATGGCTTGAAGGAGATTCTAAAAATATTATTGATTCTCTTTTAGGAAGGACCCCACCCTCTTGGTCGATAAAGAATTGGATAGATGAAGTAAAGTCTATTCTAGAAAAATTTGAAAAAGTAGAAGTTTCACACGTCTACAAGGAAGCTAATAGCATGGAAGATTACTTTGTGAATGAAGGGGTTAGGAAGCAAGGATTGAACACGTGGCATAATTGTAGGGACTTGAGAATTGAAGTCAGGGCCTTACTAGATTATGATGTTATGCATGGGAAAGAGGCAACTACATTTAATGATTAAAGAGAAAGGGGCTAGGTACATCAAAATCAAGAGATTTTATGGGGCTTTGTCATGTTACTTAGAAGGGAAGGAAAAGTGGAACACTTTGTGGGTGCATTTGAACAACTGCATAATTCTACAACAGGTTCTCGACACTGGTAGAGTCGATAGTACGGAGCACACAAAAATGGGGGGGGGACATAAAAAGAGTTGAGCCTAAAAGCTATGAGGTGCACACTAGGAATGACAAGGTTTGGGAGTAGATTGAAAGAGGTGGGCTGGTTCCATATCTGGAAAAAATTCATGGGCCCGATTCTATGGCCACAAACTACTTCGAGAAGAACTAGAACAACAGAAAAATAATTCTCTTTGGAAGGAAGGTGAAGCTGGATGAGAAAATTATAGGGAAGATTGTTGGAATGTCCACTAAGGGCATGAAGTTTTATCACAACAGAAGGTTCTCTGACGAGGCAGTCATCAGATTTCCTAAGAAGGACAAGGAGAAATTGAAACTGGTTAAAATCTCTAATAGCTATTTCAAAATTGACACTATCAAGGCATTGTGGAGAAAGGTACTTCGTGCTATAATGGAGTATATCACACTAGACGAGAGATTTACCATAGTGTATGGGCACCATATTTCCATTCTTAACCACTTTCGCCATAAGGTACAGATTTCTCTGCCTCACTACCTATTATGTTCGTTCAGTAATAGCCTTGAGGACCATAAGAAAAATCCCAGGAGATACCCTATTCTTCATCCTAGTCTTATTAGGTTAATATATGAACACTATCAAATCATGTCAGCTTTATCTAATCCTATTGCCTCTACGGAGTTTGAGGACTATGATACTGATAGTGGGGGTTCAGAGATTCAGCCAAACCAGGAGAGAATTTTTGAAACCCACCCTTCCTCTGAGATGTCTGGTAAGAAATCCTAGTCTAAAAAACCATAGCTTGCTAAAGCTAACCCTGAGACCTTCCTCAAATGCTCTACCCCCTTAAATAATCATGTTCTTAAGGGCTCCCTTGCCAATAAGTTAGTTTCCTACTCCATGGACTCCTTGGAAGACAAAGCCGAGAACCCTGAAGTTAGCAGAATTTTTGTGCCCTCCCCTCCTACCTTTTTCAGATTTGAAGGTACTAGATTTCCTAGGTCCCCCAAACCGGGTGATGTTAACCTCATATTAGACCGGGTTCAGTCTAGTGACATTTTGGCCTTTGCTAGAAATGACATTAGTGACATTTTTCAGGGTCTTGAAATCTACCTATCAAGAAATTAATGAGCTTAATCAGAGAAACAGGGCTCTGTATAGTAAATCGAAGGAGATGGAGCTGAAGCTAGCAGCTCTCAGCAATGAAGAAGGGAAACAAAATAAGAACAGTATTGGAAAGAAAGGAGGTGACATTGAGGAAAAGTACAAGTCTCTAGAAGAGGAAATGGTTAAAATTAAAAATAACTTGAAAACAGTTGTGGAACAAAACCATAAAATGGCTAGGCACAATGCCATTATTATCAATGCTATGTCTGAAAAGCTAGAAAAAATGCAACAGGGTTCGTTGGTTGTTGGTTTGGAAGAGAATAAGGAAAGAAAGAATGATGACCAAGGTATTTCTAAAAGGACCTAGGCCAATCTCAAAAGGAAAGTGCTTCCCACTACACCTAGATGGTTTAGATATTAAAGAGGGGGGTTCAGGACATGAATGAGCTGGAAGCTGAGACTGCGGATCTTTTAAAGACACAAATTTAGCTATTGCTGGCTTTTTGGCTATTTTTTTGGTTTTGTGGCCTTCGCTGGCCTTTTTGATGGATGTGGTCATTTATTGTTTTTTATTTTTACAGCCTCTCTGACTATGATGTCTTTACTAACTCTTTATTTATTTTGTAAAATTTGTGCTTTTGGGTCCCTGTAAAACCCATTTTTTCCTCTTTCAAAAACATATGAATGTTAGTAAGTCTTGTATAATCTAACATAAACATGATGAATATGGAAGAAATTTTTCCCAAAAGCACAAGGGATGTAAAATGTATATGATTCCTCTTAAAATAATTGTATTAAAGAGGCTTATACAACTATTTTTTAGCTATATACAAGGGTGTATTGAATTTTTTGAGAAAAGACATTACATGGAGACCATATGCTCCCATGTCAATGATACTTTTTTCCTTGAAAATGAAAAATTTAAATTGTGTTTTCCACGTAAATGTTCGGAAGGAAAATAAAAATGAAGTTTGACACCATAGAAGATTTTTACACCCTCTAGAAGTGCCACATAATAGGTAGCACATACTAGATAAAGGTAGATATGAATAAGGGTGGGAAACAATAAAAATTTCATGTGAGAGAGTATAAACAAATATGAATAAATGAAAAAAAAATAAAAAAATTAAGGCAAGATATCGGTAGCCTCAACAACATAGCTTAGTGTTCAAGATAATAGATAGATGAAATCTCAATTTCATACATTTGTTACATAATATATAAATATATATATGGGTAAAAGTACAAAGCTATGTCACACTTTTATAAAGGAAACGACCAACGATGATCTAAGTTTTAAACTTGAATCACTAGAAAGTGGCATATATGTTTTAAATTTTGAAATGATGTAAACTAATAAAATGTGTATTTTTTAGTATATTTTATGTTTGTATTTTTTTGACAAAATTAAAAAATTATTTGAATATAGTTTTTTATAAATTAACACTATAATTTAGTTACTGATTAAATGTTGAAAATTGATGTTACATGAGATGTCAAGCTTTATATAGTAAATTAAAAAAAATTCCTCCAAATTTTTTGTGTATATTTATAACTGAAAACTTTAGGGCATGGATATATTTTTTTGTAATTTTAATAAATATATATTTTTAAATAAATATTTCAGTGTGCGTGTATTAAAACACAATTTTCTCCACTTGACGTAAACTTTTATATTGAATATTTATCTAAAATAGAAAACAAATTATACTATCTTAATCTAGATTCTTTTATCTAGGGCATCATATTTTTTTAAATTTTTTTAATAAGTTTTAGTATTTTTCTTGACATGGTAATCAACCTAATATTTTTGTGTTGATAATGTACTTTTAGTACAAAATAAAAATAATAATTAAACTATTAAAATAAATATATATTTGAAAACTACACTTATGGATCTACAAAAGGGCATTTTTAAATTTTTAAAAAAAGTTTTTTATATGAGTAGGAGTTGTTGAAACATCAATTTTTTTAAATAATTTTAGTTTTTTAGTAAATTGGCATCAAAGTAGTTCTACATATGCATTTAGCCAACAATTTTAGTTGGAAAATTTATGGACATATTTAACTTATCTAGAATGAATCTTACTAGATCATATGTTTGACCAAAATTTATTTTTAGTTATAAATACTAAAATTCACTTATGCTGATAAGATGGCCCAAAGTGTGATACAACTTTGTACTTTTACCCATACACAAAGATGAATATGAAGATATAAATAATTTTGTAAAAAATATAGAACAACTAACAAAATATATAACAAATATGTATACACAAGAGAAGGTAGGAAAGGTGAATGGAGCAGATGGGGAATATTAAGTATTAGGGCTTATAATAACTAGTAGAGAGGCATATAATCTAATGTATACATACAAAATATGGGATGAAAGACCATGTTTCAAAGGTTCTCAAAATTTAAGAGGTTGAAGGATTATAAGTAAATGATGAGAAAATGGGAAGCACATGTTCAAAGCTCAAATAATTGATAATTAGAAAGTACTAGGATAGACTAGCTCTGGTGAAGCATCAAGGGAACCACCCCTCTTTGGAGATTCATCTTTATTTATAAGCAACCCATAGGCTTGAGGATGTCTCCATAATTTTCAATTGAGGAGAGAGTCTAAATATTACTCTCTTAGGTGTAATTTTTTTGACAACAATACCAACAAATGGTAATTAAAAACTTGTTAAAAATGACATAAAAAATGTGTCACCCAAATACTTGGTTAAAAAAAGAACATAAAAATCCAATGATGAGTTCATTAACTAAAAATGTTATATTTCTTTCATTGGCCATAACCACATCATAATCTAATCACCTTACTAGGAATTCTATTTTTTATTCATTATCTCTATTCAAAGAATCCTTATGAAACATCATGATATAAAAATTATTGTTCAGTAATAACTCCCTCTTAAAATTAATTTATATATTTTACATGTTTTTATATTTTAAGTGTGGAAGGAACAACTTCTAGAGTCCATAGATTTTTATCTGTGAGGTTGTTTTGATATAATATCTAGCACATAATTTTTAATCTGTGAGGTTGTTTTGATATAACATCTCGCACAATTTTTTTATAGTACTATCTATTGAGATAATTATCAAGGCTAAAGATAGTATATCCCAATCCTAGTATATGTGTACATTTATCCATTTATGTAAAATAATGTCTCCCAATATTGGAAGACATGAAAAAATAGATTAACTTTTAATCTGTGAGGTTGTTTTGATATAATATCTAACACAATTTTCTTATAGTATTGTCTATTGAGATAATTATCAAGGCTAAAGCTAGTATATCCCAATCCTAGTCCATGTGTAGATTTACCCATTTATGTAGAATAATGTCTCTCAATATTAAAAGACATGAAAAAATAGGTTAACTTCACTAAATAGATGTTAGTATTATCATGTATATGTGATTCCATTAAATATTCTATGTGTTATTATTTTACATTCAACCTAAATATGTTAATTTCACTTACTTAAACTTATTACTTTGAGGCTCATTTTTAGGGCCAAAAAAAGTCATCCTTAATGTTAGTTTTCTTAAATAAGAAAATCTTATATTTTATTTTATAATCAACATAAGTACATGTAGAACCACTAACTCATTTGATTGCAAAATCCGACGAAACTATCTGATGAAATATGTATAATTTAATGTATTGCCGGGTGCATGTAAAGTTTGATGTGTAATTTTCAATTTTTTGACAGTTTATCCCCAACGTTCATCGAAATTTTGATGAACCTGGGGTTCGTCGAAATGTCGGCTATCATTTTTGTTGAATTTTCGACAAACATGAAAAATAGAAAAAAATCAAATTGTGGCCAACATAAATAAAAGTGAGTTCGTGCCTGATTTATTGCAACAATGTTTTTCTCTACTTGTGACAGTTTGTGGAGAACTAAGGATGATTTTCTTTGGAAAAATCAGAAAAAATTGAGGAAGATATTGCCATGTTTAGGGTAGTCATTGTCTTTTTGTAGAATTTAGTTGTGAAGTCAGATTTGTAGTTCCAGATTTGAAAATCATATTTTAAAGCAACATCTCATCATATTTCATTTTTAGAGGTTTAGGGTTTTGAGAATTTCATGTCCAAATTTTGTTGTGTGGAATCATCATAAGATCACAACCAAGGAATAGATTCTTGTGACTGTAATTATGTGATCCATAACTCTATTGGTCATGTGGAACAGTTGTGCTATAAAAAATATAGGATGCATTCATGTGTGACCCAAGTTTAATGTGGCTATGTTGTGATAGAAATGGAGGCACTCATGTATAATGTAGTTAACTCAGGTTGTATAATGTAGGTGTTAATCATCATTGGGTGCATTCAGGTTGTCTCAAGTTTAACAAGTTAGGATGTAATTATAGCATGATCAAAGACTGATTACCTCTTGCTGCAATAAAGAGCCTATAACTCATGTTGATATGAAGAGTGGTTGTGTTATATCAATTATGTAGTGCATTCAAGCACAACCCATGTTTAATGGGCTATTCTAGAGAGTGATTAAGATTTTCTAAACCTTATGAATGTTACTTGACATATATTTGCATAATCTCAAATTCCTTCGAAGGCTTTTGAAGTATCAATGTATCCTATATAGGGTTTAGAATGATTTCTTTTAATTAAAAAAATAAATAAATGATGTATTTCCATGTAATTAGATAATGTGGAGATCTCCTAAATCTGCCCTAGCACACTATCCTCTTTGGCACTGTATTCATTACTCCAACTACTAGGATTTTGCATGTGACATCTTTAATATCTTCATGAGTGTGGATTTTAAATAGATCTCAGTGTTTGCTTTAATCCTTTTCATGGTAACCCTTGAGTTCCATAATCCACCTTCAATCTCTTCTAAGAACGGTGTCTTAAGCTAGACTGCATAGTATGCATATAAAGCAAGTCCTTCATACCTGCCATTGTTCCAAACCACCACTCACTGCCTTGCTTAAAATGTTGCCTCCATAAGCACAATAACATGTTTTAAAATCATGGTTGCCAGTGATTGACCATTAAGGTCACCACTTTAATCATGAAGATACAATGAGATTTTTGTCTTCAAACTCAAGGTATTATGCAAGATAACATTGTGAATTGTTTGTTTTGTACGATTTAATTTTCTTGCACGTTTACTGCTTTGCTAACTTCCTTTAAGACTAGGTATTGCACGCTCAGCTGCAATCTCAAACAGCTCACTCGCTATCACTTGAAGATTCCTTTCATGAGCATTCTTCTCTAAAATAAAACTATGCCCTATAGACTGACTACTTACTTACTAGGGGACTCATTGTTTCATGGTATTGTAGTTCTTAAGATCCTTCAACCTTATTGACACTACTTCACAGTCCACAAGGTATTATTCACTATTCTCCCATCTTTGATGAGTCTCAAAACACTGCTCAAAAATGCAATCCACTACCTCCATTATACATTAAAGGCTAAGAAGAAACATTGAACCTATTATTACCACTCTTCATTTGGACAGTCATTCCCTGATTGCATTTTCCTTGTCGAACACTACCAAAAGCATTTGAAAAACCCTTAAGGTCAGCAAGGGGTTAAGGAAACTCACTATTAAAATCTCAACTTTATTATGCAAGGTTTGAGCTTTATTATCTTGTCACTGCTTAGCTTCTTTTTGACTGTCACATCTCAAGTGACTATCATTCTTCTTACCGTAGATTGCATTTACAAATGTCACTGAGCTGCATAGTGTGCTTGTTATTGGCTACAATCTTTAGATTGAAAGATTTTGTTATTACCTACAACGTCTCAATCTTTTTGGTATTGCAACCTCACTAATCCACTATAGTTATTGTTTATGCTTCTATGGAGGCCTAGGGTTTGTACCCTAACCATGCTCTTACCAATGTTTCTATTGTTTTTTTATTTGGGCTCTCTCAATGTTGAGGGCCCTAGGGATAAGCTCGTCATAAGAAGTGACACATTGCATCTTTAACTAAAAGGATAAATCCATATTGACATTAGCAATGATGATTTTGACTTGTTGCTCCTTAGGAATGGGTCACTTTCTCTTACTAGCTCACTACCTCCATCGTTGTAGGAAGTTTGCGATCAAGATCAATATTTTGATTTTAGGAGTCTTAACGGTTGTAAATCATAGTAAAATCAGAATTTAATAAGTTTTGGAATTAGCATTTTAAAGTGTTTTTTGGGGTCATTAACTTCAGACTATCTTCTCTTTTGCAGGGGTGGTTGCATGCCAATTTTTTTTGGTGTAAAATATTAAAATTATTAGATTATGTTACCTATCTATGAATAAAAATTATTGGAGTGTGAGTTTGATATTTTTGAAGATCTAAATAGTCAAGCTTGGTAAAAAAAAATCATGTCTAATAATATTAGTCTAGAAAAAAATGAAGAGACACTTGATAGATTGTGGGCTAGATTGAAAAGAAAGGATGATGGGAAATGTTATTTTCCTTGCAATAATTACAAGGGTTTAAAGATGAGAAGACCTTTAATCACAATAGCTGAGAAACATTGTATGTAGCATGGTCACGTTGAAGGGGGGCATGATTATCGTCCATTGGTAAGTTGCTCATTATATGTTTTTATATTGATTGAATTTGTAAATGTTTATATCATTTTAACATTATATATATATATAATCACTTGATCATGATCATGGTTTATTTGTGTCTATCATTATTATAAAGGTGGGGCACCCTAGGGCAGATGATATGGATTATCACACCCTAAAGAATGTGGTTTTGCAAGTGGACGAACATGGAGCTGTGAATATTGAAGATGAAGCTAATGGTCCTATGGAAGAAGATGATCATGCTTCAGAAAACACAGTTGAAGATGATGGTATGAATACATTGATCCATGACACATTTAGTGGTCGAGCTAATCATGATGATCAAGATGACTTTGATGATGTTCATGATTTACCTGTACTTAAGAAGGCATACGAGCTCCTTTATGAAGGCTCCCAAACAACTCTTCTCTCTGGTGTATTGTTGCTATTGAACTTGAAGGTAATGAATGGTTTATCAAACATAGCAATCTCATGGATGTTAAGGTATGTCATATATGTCCTCTTTTTTCATCTATTTTAATTGTTGTTAGTTCATCACTAGTAAATAAAGGATGAAATATGTACCATTAATATTCTTTATATGAATAAATTATTATTTGTTGTAGATTGATTGGTAAATTTTTGTTACCACCATCAAATATTTTACCTCGCTCATACCGAGATTTATGTTCCATTATGAAATATATAGAATGGAGTATCAAGCAATAGATGCATGTCCCAATGATCATATTATATATCATAAACAATAGGAATTTCAATAGAATGCCCGAAATGTCATACTAGTAGATATCGAATAGATCAACTAACAAAAAAGGTGCCTCACAAGGTTCTTCTTTATATTCCCATTATTCCACGTATGCAATGATTATTTAGGTGCAAAAGCTTAGCGCAATTTATGGATTACCATGCATGGAATAGAAGTGGAGATGACATTCTTTGAATGCCTATGGATGGTTTTGCATTTTGGGACATGGAGGAAAAATGGCCACACTTTAAAGAAGAACCTTGTAATCTCAGGCTTTCATTGGGAGCAGATGGTTTCAATCCATTTGGAGAGCTGAAATCTATTTACTTAGTGTGGCCTATTTTTATTATCAACAATAACATTCCTCCATGGATGCCAATAAAAAGGGAGCACATAATGTTGTCAATGATTGTTCCAGGTATTTGTTTACATCAATTTTCTTTAACCTAGTAGCATCTCATTTGTCTTATTTGTTGCATAATGACTTATATTTTTTTCATTGAATAGTCATGTACATTAATTTATATATACTGCAGTAAAATGGTTATAATAATTATGTAATGTTTATGTTCATTCAACTAGGTAAGTACCAAGTTAAAGATATGAATGTATAAATCAAGCCTCTTATCGACAAGTTACTAAAGTTATGGAATGGAATCACTATGTATGACGTCTCTAGACCAATAGGACAAAGACAATTTCAATTCCATGCAATGCTTGTATGGAAAATTCATGATGCCCCAGGGCTAACACATTTTTGTGGTATGTTATAATGTTTGACTACACTTTAACAATATTTAATTTGATGAAGTAGATATCATGCATGTTTTTAAAATAATCTATTCATTATATATAATTAAAAAATTGACATATTTAATCCAATTATATATGATCTTGTAGGTCTTCAAACAAAGGGAAAATTTGCATGTCCAATTTGTTGTCCAAAGATGAAATCTCGTTGTTCAACAATTTTAGGAAAGTAGGTTTTTGATGAGTATAGGCACTTCCTCCATAGAAATCATAAGTATCGAACTACTGAAAAACATATTTTCAATGGGAAAGAGGAGACTACATCAAAACCACTAAGAATGACACCTTGCCTATGAAAGTTGGAATATAATAGAATTAATCGTCAAGGTTATACATCAGATCAAATTGTTTATCTATCATATATGATATGTTTTGAATTTATATTATTATATTGTGTTGTGTTTACTCATGTTGTAATTGACAATGATTGTCGTTGTTAATTTGTTTAACTTATATGCTTCATGAAGGTCGTCAAGGCATTAATGGTCGGCTTCCACAAGGACTAAAAAGTTATCCCAGACAATTTAGTAGGTTGCCCTACTATGAGTAGCTACAAATTGTGCATTTGTTTGATACAATGCATATCAGAAAGAATATAACATAAACGTTATGAAAAATATTGGATGGAAAGCATGAAAAAGAAAAAGTTGTCAAAATTTGTAGTGACATTCAGGAAGCCAATCATGCAATTAAAATGTCTTGTTGATAAAAACCCCCAGGCTAAAAACCTTGTCTCCTATTTTGAAGATTCCCCTGAATCTGAGGCGTCTGGTGCCAACAATACTAAGCCAAGTGCCGACCTGTTGTTGGATAGAACTACTAGAGCTAGCTCCCCTATTACTCTTGACCCTAATAACACTTGTTTCCACACTGGTAGGGATCCCTCTATGGATGTTCTGAATTTAGCTAAAAATAATGATGATACCCATTTCAAACTTTTGAAATGGACTTTCAATGAAATTAATGAGCTAAAGATAAAAAAATTGGGCCCTTCAAAGTAAATTGGAAGAGTTGGGAGCCAAGATTACTGTGATTGAAAATAAAGATGTGGATCAAAGAGATTTTAGTCTAAGCAAAGAAACTCTGTACCAGGTTGACATGAACAAAAATATTGAAATTGAGGTTGAGAAAATGAAAAACACCATCAAAGTCGTTGCTGAGCAAAAAAACCGAATGGCCAGACACAATGCCATTATAATTAATGCTACGACTAAGAAGTTACACAGAGCCCAACAAGGGTCTCTGGTGGTGGATCTAGATGAAACCAAGGATAAAATCCAAGAGATGGATGCTGTCATCTCAAAGAGAACTAGAGCCAATCTGAAGAGAAAGGCTCCCCCTACTCTGAAGATGATTCAAATTCTTAATAAGGGACTCCATGACATGCAAAACTTGGAGGTGGAGACAGAGTCTGTCCTTAAGACTCTGGGTTAGTTGTGGCCGATTTTTTGTGGTTTGCTCTGTTGGCTCTTTTTGGTTGACCTTTCTGTCCTGTTGCCATTGGTTGTTACTTGCTCTAGTCTTTACCTTTTGTGCAACTAGTGTTTAATGTGGTACTTTTGTTTCCTATCTTTAATGTTGTAAAAATTTGTGGTTTCGAGTCCCTGTAAAACCCATTTTACCCTTTATCAAAAACAGAGCAGCAAAGCAATGCTATAAAAGAAGTCATACGAAAAATTTGATTTCCCACAGGATTTGTTGCAAACATAAACAATATAATAACAAAGAAAGGTGAATTTGGGTCAGGGATGAAAAAGCATGATTGGCATACCTTCATTAAGGTAATTATTCTGGTATATTATATACACTTGTATAATGCATGTACTTTTCAGTGTATTGTGTTTACTACTTTTGGAAAAATAATGAAAATATCATTTTATAATTGTTGCAGACGTTCTACCTCTATCTCTCCCAGACAACTTTGACAAAATGTCAAGCAAGTTATATATGATCTTGGAAAATACATGAGGTAAGTAGTGAGATTTGTTCAATTCATTGTATACATCTTATAATTTCCATTTGTTTTACTTGTTATGTAATATACTGTATATTTTTGTTAAATCTCATTAATATATTTGTGCCTTGAATCACTTGTAGATGGTTGTCATCTAAATAAAATCCATAAAGAAGATATAAATTATTGAAGAGAAAAATTCCTCATCTAATGTGTGAAATGCAAAAGTGTCTACCTTCAACATTTTTCAATGAACAAGAACACTACTTCATACACCAAGTTGAGGAGATTGAATTATGTGGACCTGTACACACAAGGTCAATGTGGATGGTTGAGAGGCACTTGAAATTTTTAAAGCCTTTGGTTAGACAAAGAGCACATCCTGAGGGTTCTATGGTGGAGGGAAATATGGTATACTAGACCATGGTGTAAATTAGTGAATATCTTCCTAAGTTTGCAGCAAAGATCTATGTAGATCGCATTTGGGATCCCAACTCCATTAACAAATTTGAAGGGGAGTACCTGATGGGGAAAGGTAGATTGAGGAAAGTGAAAGGTAATTATAAGATGGTCATGGAGATTAATTGGAATACATTTTACATATGGTTTTTATGTATATTGTACTTATTTAATTTTTAATCATCAATATACATCAATTATAAATTAAGGTCGTATACTGTGGTATTTAACTAATTATACGTAGTTTGTGAAAAAAAATTTTTTATACAGTTGGTCGAGAGTGGGATGCACTACATTTGTACATTGCAACAATCTTGATTGGATGATGGTATGGATTGAGCAATATCAACAATCTATTCACGCATTAACATGGGAAGGTGTGGCTTCATTGGTTAAAGAAGCTCATTGTAATGGAGATTCCAATGTTGGACAAAGAGAAATTGATTTAGCATATGGTTTAAGAGATAAACAGGTACGTATAAATATATTAATCGCCCATATTATTTAATTATTTTCAAGTATATTGATGTATATATATGTTGAGATTGTTTTCTTTGCATACATTTGGCCAAGAATAAATATGTTTATCAACTAACGATATTGCAATAATTTTTACATGTTTGACATATTGTAGGTGAAACACCACAAGGCTATGTGGTGCAATGGTCATAAATTTTGAATCAAAATGTTGGATGACATGAAGAAAACTTGTGATTCTAGTATAACTGCAGTCTTTCAGGTGACTAATTTTTCATCTAGAAGTGACATACATCCAGAAGTCTCAAAAAATTGATACTATGAGATTTTGGATGATATACTTGAGTGTGACTTTAAGTCCTTCAGATTAATTCTATTCGTCGTCCTATGGTACAGGCTACGTTTGAATGAAAATTATCCTAAGAAAACTATTATTGAACATGATAATGGATTTACCATGGTTAATACAAGGTTGATTGAGCGAGCTAGAAATGAGCCCTATGTTCTTCCAAGACAATGTGCGCAGGTATTTTACTCAGAGGTTCCGGGTAAACTGGGTTGGTCATGTTTTGTTAGACATGATCCAAGAGGAAGGCCGGTACAGTATAATGTGGTGGATGAAGAAGATACCGAAGAACTAGAAGATGATGTAGATGATGATCAAGATCAATAGTTAGTTGATGATGTCCCTGATGAAGATGTCGAAGAGGAGGAACTAGATCATGATGATGTAGGAGTTAATTTTCAAGAAGATGATATCTATGTGGATGATGACATTATCAAAACTGATATCGATGACGATGATGATGATATGACCAATCCTTACAATGTTGAATTTGGATCGGATGATACAGATAAAGAGTTGGATGAAGAAGAAGATCAATGAAATTGAAATGTATAAGTTATGTGACTATATTATCTATTTGATATTAATTTCTTGATAGAAATATATTTGACTTATGTGGTTACATAATTAATTCATGATGTTTTAAATTTTTATGCCATTACATGATTAATTTAATGATGTGCTTTTTAATGTTTGAAAGGTCAAAAAATTAAAAAATTTCAATAGTGATGTTAACAACCTTGAAATTAGTGTGTTTTATGTTTCATGTGATCATAAAAGATTAAAAAGTCAATTGTAGAGGTGGTTGTTTAGTGGTTGACGTGTATGTTGGTTCTTTTTACAATGTAACCAGGTTTGTCTTCTAATATACCTATGGAATTTCCAATTCCAATCGAAGGCAGCTCGAAGGACCTAGACCAATTAACGAGGACTTTAAAAGCTTCCTACACTTCGGGCTCTGCAAGACCTGGGAGGGTGATCCCTTAATGTGTTTACAATATTTGCACCATTATTATAAACAACATTAACAATAGCAGATGATCTCACTTAATAGCTCAACACGATAAGATAATGTCAACTAGAATTGGTTGTTCATAGACAATATCAACTATCTGGAGCGTGAGATAACTAAAGACAATCCATTGTATAAGATAGTCAATGATTTTCAATTTGTAGCAAGCTCTAGGAAAAGACAAACAAATACTGAACTACACTAATATTTACAACTTAGATCAGTGCCATATCTCCATTGCAGAAGTCAAATTCATAAGCATCTAGAGGTTTATAATAGATTTAATACATCACATAGAAGATCCCTGACAATATTGTATTACAATTTCATCAGTATGCATTCTAACCCATGACTACTTATCAAATCCTTATACATCGCATATCCGCCTATAATTCCATTCAAGCATTTTAATTAATTCCTTGAATTAAAGCTAAAATAGAATCATACACACCACAACAGTGAAATGGATAAAACAACCCTTAGTTATTTCATTCCAAGTTCAGATATGCATTTACAATGGAGAGACATGAGCTCGAATTTTCATTTCAACTCAAATGCTAGTACTGTTATATAACATTAAATATCTATGAACTCAAAACCTGTTATAGAATGACTCAAAACCTAAATTTCATTTCTCTAAAACCATCGGACTTTACAATTTGCTTTGCAAATTCACCTAGACTCGACAAAAATTATCTAACTTTCTAACCTGTACTTTTGGCCTTGAAATCCTTATAGAAAATGAAGGAGCAAACAAGCACCAGGCCAGAAAGTACACCTGTCACCAGTCAATTGGAGCACCTGGTGATATTCCAAAATTTGTTACAATAGCCACCACCTTGAAAAATATTCTTGTTCATCATATCAATTGAGGAACGTTGATGCAAAAAGCCACAAGAAAACCACACTGAGAAAGCCGTCAACACAAAACTAGAACCGTTGCAACTGCAACATCTGTTCTTCCACCTATTAGTAGTTCATTCCTTTTACTCCTCCTTAGTCAAATATTTAGTTACCCAATTCTAGTACTCATCATCAGTCGGCCAGTCAAAATTAAGTACATCATCCACCTTCGTATTATAAGGTGTGTATTGTACCACTACCTGATTCGCATCGCTTTCAAAAGATTCCAAAAATGAGCTAGTACTAATGATTTTGTCCATACAGCTCACCAACAAATCATAGTCTTAGTCATCACAAATTGAATTGATTTGATCATTGATGGCCTCACTTGCTTGATCCTGCCATTGTTGAAATGACTTGATTTTCCCCTGCTCATCAATTATATCAGGTAACAATGTGTTACCCCAATCATTGAAATTCTTCACTAGCTCCCTAATCTTCCTACTCAAGTCATTTGGTAAGGTCTGAAAACCTTGCAATGATTTTACTAACACATGAATAGGCTTTAATGATTGGGGCCTATTATTTATATCAAACCTTGAGGCCTTATACATGATATCCAGATCATTGGCCCTAGGGATCCAATTTTCAATTATTGGTATCACTACTTCTTGATCCCTATCAATATTCTTTATTGTTACTAACAACAAAGAATATAAAGAATGTATAGATAGCAATTTTCTATCAACCTTTTCATTTAAATGCCTAAAAATAGTAGTAACAATTTCTTTTTGCTTTAAGAGAGATCCCTCCTCACTTTTGTTTAATGATGCCTGCAATTCATCAATTTTTTGCAAGAGCTACTTCTTTGTAGGATCGACAGAGCACTCTATTTCTTCTTCAACTTCCTCTAAAGAAAGGGTGAGGATAATATTATGACTAGGAGATCCTAGTGTGGAAAAAATTGGAGAAGCAGGAGGCACTGACCCTACTGTGGAAGGTAATGTACTGGTTCCTGGAGCACTTGATGTCTCCCCAATCAGCTTATACCTCAACCTCTCCACTTCAATTTGCAACTCAACATTTTTCTGATGCATCTTACTGTACTCCTCAATCAAAAGGATATATTTTTCCATTAAGCTTTTCCTTTTAGCTTCCTCCCTTTCAACAGTCTTTTGGGCCAATTTGGCCACATTCACAGTCAAATTAGTGGCCTCAGTGGTTGAGGTCTCTGAAGCTCTCTTTATTATCAATCATCCCTTGAAATTTGGATTAATATCAGAAACATCTAGTTTCTCCCTTGTGGGGCCAATGCCCAAATTTCTAGAGTTTCATATTCGTCACTGAAATCAGAGTTTTGCAATGTTGCCTTGACCTCTTCTTCAGAGTCTTGAAAGAGATTCTTAGACTTCATAATAGCATTAAAGGCTGTTGCATCTGCAATGCCCCATTCAGGAAGAATTAATACACCAGCTTGACTCACCAATTTTCTTCCTTCTTCAGGAGTGATGTTCTTGAATTCTTCCATTAATTCAGCTTTTACCTCCTCATCATTCTCCTGGTTTGACCTGTCATGCTTTAGTTCTCTTCTCTACCTACATTTATCTTAATACTCTTCAAACTTCATCCTCCATATAAATTGCAATAATACAAGAGTTTTACGAATGTATTGTCATCTAGAAACTCCTTGCATGCCTCCATTCTTGCATCTTGTACATTTTTACCTTTCATATCTAAATCAGATAAAACTAATTCAGATGGCCTAGGAGGGGAAGGCATACCAACTTGCATGTCTTGATCAGTAACAATAATCTCATCCATCATATCCTCTTGTGGTTGATCAATTATTTGCCTCTTAGGGCTTGGCTCAGATGGTGGTGATGAGGGATTGTCTTCTGGTGATGATTCTAAATCAATAATTTTGATTTCCCCAGACACTTTGAATTTTGGACTTGGTTGTGGAGGCACATTCATAATCTTTTTTCCTTTTTTGTCCACTTCTTCTTCATCACTGCTACTTACCTTTTTCCTCATATAAATGGGCCACCTTTCTGTAGGATGGTATGCTATCCTTGATTCAATTGGTTTGGCACCTTGCTCTTGTACACCCAGACTCAATTCAAAATTTACCTTTTTTTTCCTCAATGTGCCCATAATTTCCTTGAAGTTTCCCATTAGAAAATCAATTTTCTTATGGTGGGGACTGAACTCTAATAGTGGATCATATTTTAGATCCATTTTGTGCACAACATCTAGTAGCTTACCATAAGCTATCCATTTCTCCTTGTTCAACTCCTGTCTATTCAAATAAAATTCATTTCTAATCAAGTCTTCAAGGAAATTGAACTCATGCACAAATTTTCCAGCTTTTATTCTTTGTCTAAAAAGAGAAAAGAAACCCTCAGGATCATGCTACCACTTTGGTCCACACCTCAAATGGTAATCATCAAAGAAATTATCAAAATGCATCCAACCTCCCTTTGAAAATACAAAATCAGACAGCACTGTATAATCTGGGAAAAATGTTCCCTTACCCCTTCTAGTGAGGTTTTCCTCATGAATACAACCTATCTGCCACATAACTTCTGCAAATCCCACTCTTGGTGGAACATTGTATGGTAGTATATGAGGGGCTCCCTAAAAACCATATACTCTCAAGACAGTGTCAAGATTGGGTATGGGATAATGTCACCCCAGTTATGGTAAACCTTCAATTTTGGCTTCCTCTCCTTTGGCCTGAGGAAATCATGTAATTCCTTAGGGATCCTAGGTATACTCACCATTAATCTAGCCCTTAGTCTGGAAGCAAAATAATTATCAAATTTCACATAACTAGTGCTTTCCTTATTACAAGATAAATCTGCAGCCCATATATGTACTGGCAATCTTTCTCCATCAACTGATTTTCTTAATTTCATCCTCTCAGAGAAAAATTCAGCATTCTTAAACAAAAACATATGCATTAGCATAGAATACCAAAATAATTGAGTGTTGGTATCATTATCTTGCAGCTTTGATAGCCCTTCATGCATCCTCTTAGCCAATAAAGAAGTGAAGTCATATGTCACAGAGAAGTTAGGGTGTTGTATTTGCACCCCCATGAACATATAAGCAATGGGAATTACCGTACCAGGACTAAAACCTAAAATATGACATAAAGAATAGAAAGTGGCCAGGAATTGGTTTGCAAAACAATTTAATTTGAAAGGTTCCTGGTCACTGGGGCTGATATGAAATTTTGAACCTCCTGCCCTAGCTAGATGAGGTGGAAGCAACCTTGCTCTAAAAAGAGATTTCAGCTTTGCATACTCCTGCTTCATTTCCTGAAGGTTGATAGGAACCAAGTCTTCACTCGGTTCACTCAATTCAAAAATATGTTGGACCTCTTCTCTGTTAATGCTCAATAGAACCTTTCCATCATTGTCCCTGATTATCCGTGTAATAGGGTCATATCTTGCAGCCACTACCCTAAGCAGGTCTACATCAGGGAATACATTTGGTACCACTAGCTTCCCCATATCATACATCCATCCATTTGAAAAAGGGTGAGGAAAATTCCTCTATTCGTACCACAATATGAACAATTCCAAGCCAGTGAGGGGAACCCTAGCATCGGCAATGTTGGAGCAGTTATACATTAACCCTTCCCCTAGGATTTTCCCTCACATTAGGACCAATCCCTTCCTCCTATCATTCGTTGACAAGGGAAATTGATCCAAGAAATCATCATATAGGTTTCGTTTCAAATATTTAGTATGGCCAGAATGTTGCTTGGGTGGTGCCATCTCAGACAAACTAGGGCTTCTTTACAACGTTATAATTTAGATAGCGAGGACTAACCAGAGATAGAAAATTACAGGACAAAACACTACAATTTCTCACAACTATAATTAAACTATAGCCCTAACACATTCATCAACAAGCTCACAGCACATCCAGCTAATCCTTTCCCAAATTCAAATGCAAAATGACCGAGAGGCACAAAAAATAAACTCACGGCTTTGTTCGTAGAACTCCCAAATTCTGTTTGCAGAAACTCGCAATTCTAACTTCAGCTTTGAAACTACTCCATGAAATAGTTGAATTCTTTGTGATACAGACCAAGTAGGAAAATTTATTTTATTGTCGATAAAATCACGCCAGCAAGTGTCTTATCCGCCATTAAAGCTCAATTTCGCACTGCATGAATAACTACAACCATATTTGATGTAGATTTAAATTCGAGCCGTTGATTCTTTAGCTTGATCAAATCATCGATGACCACCTTCAAAACAAGCTGACACAATTTCCAACACGGTGATAAGGGGCCCACCTTACCATACACTATGAAGGAAGTCCACATGGTGGTTGCCCGCGATATCACAATCCTGAAAATTCTTATCGCGCAATGGCGGGAAATCGTTGATCCTAAGCATCAATGATCTCATTCCTTTAACACAGTCACCAGCCATGTCGTTAACCTTCAAGCAGCTTTTCTGGTGAGATTATAACATATTCATTGATTTAGAACATGTGCATCTCGAGAACACTTTATTGATCCGCCTCTTAATACTTTTAAAGTCGACTAGTGTTTCCTTTACTCTTTAGGCTTCATCGGATGAGACACGTGGTGCCCACCCCTTATTTCACAATCAATCCAAGCACCATCATGGGATGGCAGGGAACAGCTTAGATCAAATGGCAGTTGGTCAGCGATAGCGCAAATTTGATCCCCTGGATAGGACACATGGCACCCGCCCGTGATTTTGCAATCCTTCAATTCCTAATCACGGGATGGCAGGCACCATTGATATTAGCAAGAAATAGATCAATGGCAGCACTAAATCAATCCTTGCAAAATAAAACATTCATTAAAAGGAGAAGTGTGCATTACTAGGCGAATGACAAACAACAACATAAGTTGTTTTAAAAATGATGAAGCACGGGGTTATCCAAGACTTAGGGAAAAATAAAACCCAGTGGAGGAGATAAAATTAAAACAAAGGGGCCTAGCCTAGATGAGCCAATAAGAGATAAGTCATTTTAAAACCTTTCAAAAAGGTAAGAGTGAAAAAGATCCCAATCCAGGCATAAAGTAAACATAAGGGTTTTACATATAGGAAAAGCTAAATCCCCAACCTTAGGAATTTTCCAACACCATGAAAGACTAGAGACATGAGGCAGGGAAATTTCATCCCCCAGAAGGACACATGGCGCCCACCCATGATATCACAATTGGTAAAAATACTGCAGCTTCCGATCACGCAATGGTGGGTAACTGTTGATATCCAAAGGCAATTTGATCAACAGTAGCGCAAATTCGATCCCTTCTGCAAAATAAAACATTCATTAAAAAGGACCAGGGGACATCACTAGGCCAACAATAAACAATGATATAAGTTGTTTTTTAAAAGATGAAACATGGGGCCAACCAAGACTTAGGAAATAAAACCCTGCAGAGGAAATAAAGTATTAAAATCAAAGTTGGGTTTTAATTTTAATTTGGTGACATAAGTCTAAGCCATTAACCCTAGTGGTCATGTCGTCGATGGCTTAGCCAAATCCTTTCATTAAATACTAACCATGCAATGTGTAGGTTTTTCAGATTTGAAGATATGGGAGAAGATTTTGATCATACTCCATGAACTTGCAGACCTAAGGTGTCACCTTGTTATTTGGCGTGAGGTCAGCAAAAGGTAGATGTGTGTCCTATATGGAATGTGGGGCCCAATCTCCACTATTGAGCTCATAACCCATGGTTTTAGATTGACAACCAAGATCAAAAGCTAATGTAAATCTCTATTGTTCCCTGCTAGCTTGCAGGAAAAAGATGAAGGTTGGTTAAAAGCTGCGAGGTCAACGAGATTGCAATGCGTAGCTCTAGCTATTCAGTTTGCAAAGTGCATAGGACCTGCCGACATGGTAGTTGGTTTCCGATATGGATTAATGTTATTGATCATTAGGAAGGTTAACGATGATTTGTTGGATGTCAAACCGAGTTAGCCTAAGATAAACCATTAGATCTACCAACTCTTCAGGAGATCAGCGAGCAGTATTCAAAGTTGGAAAATGACACATGGTGGTCATTTTATCGTACAACTGGTGAAACATTAATGAATTATTCCTTTCTTGTGTAGTCACATCAATCTCAATCTATGTGAAGATGTTGTTGTTGGAAATAATGAAGGGTGATCTACGGATTCTCATGCAGCTCAAGTTAAATGGTGACAGTACATACGCCGCCAAATTTCCATGTTTGCACATGCATTTTTACTAAGCATTGATGAAGGTTTCCATTACCTCGCACAATAAATACAAGAGGAATTAACTACTAATAGTGTCATTCTTGTAGCAGTTAGAGAACTTTTTGGGCTAAGTCTAATCAAGTTTGAGTGCTTGTCTGACAAGAGAAAATGAGTAAGTCAATAAGGAGGTCTATTCGTTTAAGCTCAGAAAAGATCGGTCCTACTATTCAGAAAGGTGCTTTGGTTGACAAGCCCAGGCTTGTGCCCACTAGATGCAGTAGAAGGTTACAATTTGAGGACGTTGCTGCTCAACTGGTAGATGACAAAGGCAAGCAATCGGTGTGCTCTATTACTAGTGTTGGTAGGAAAATAAGGTATGGGAATGGCTCCTCTAGATGCCAACACTCACCCATTGACCTTACAAGCAACACTTCTGATGATATAACCGAAACTGACTCCAACTACTGTCGGTATTTACCTCACTTCAATCACGGTCTGCCCTCTAATGAAGAAGTGATATCTGTGGTACCATTGGCTGTTAAAACCCCAAGCGGACGGACTAGAACCGTATTGGCAAAGGACAAGAAAGAAGAGGAGGTTGAGGGTCTACCGTATTGGGAAACAACTAGAAGTAGGTGTGTATACTAGGGGTCTGAGTGTTGGTAAGGGTGGGGTGGCAAGTAAATAAGAAGTTGATGTGGTGCCTTCATGGAAATTTGGTTGCCTAGTTTTTTTGCGTGGATAGCGACAAAGGGGATTTTGATGACAATTTGTGTTCCCTTTTCTGATGGTAGTTACAACTTTAGCTTTCCCCAGTTCATGCACTATGTTTTGAAAATTCAACATGTGGGAAGTTTTGAAATGAAATTCAAATGCAATGGATATTTTGTTCAAATGAAAATTTGTGGTGAAATTACATTTGAGCTCGAAGCTTGTTGCTTTGTTGTCATATAAAAGGGAATTCAAGGCTCATTTGTAGGGAGAGAACTGATGAAATCTCTAGCTAGGTTTTGAGTTGAATATACGAGTAGAAAGATAGGAATAAAATAGATAGCCTATTTTGAGTTTTGGATGAATATATGCAAATTATCTTAAATTGTATGCAGATATGACTTATAAGCATGAATACATGTATAATTCTAATATGTTTTCTCTCCTTATGTGGATTTGAGTGAATTTTGAATGAAATGTTAATGATGTTGTCATTCTTCTTTTGAGAATTTGTTCATTTGTGTGTCTATGTTTTTGCTTTGATTCATGAAAATCAATTAAATGCTTAAATGGAGTCATAAGTTTGCAATTATTTACAAAGGATTTGATAAGTAGTAATATATTAGAGAATTGAGCTCCATAATGCAAGGTATTATATGAGTAGTCCATTCTTTTAAATTCTTGGGTCATTTCTGCTAATGGTAAATGGGTAACTAAATATTTAACTGATGAAGAATTAAAGAATAATATGTAAATGGGTCACTCACTCACTCCCTCTATCTCTCTCCCCTAAACCCTAAACCCTAAACCCTAAACCCTACCCTCTTAACCCTCCCTTCCTTTATCTCTCTCTCTCTCTCAAGTCTCTCCCTCATAGCACCACTCCCTCTCTGGGGTCTCTCTCTCTCACTCACTCACTCACTCTATCTCATGTCTCTCCCTCCTACCCCTTCTCCATCTCTTAGGTCTTTCTCTTACTCACTCACTCCCTCTACCCATAACCTAAACCCTTAACCCTTAAACCCTCTACCCTCTACCCTCTCTCTCTCTCAAGTATCTCCCTCCTACCCCCTCTCCCTCTCTCAGGTCTCTCTCTCTCACTCACTCTCTCTATCTCTCTCCCCTCTACCCTTAACCCTAAACCTTAAACCCTTAATCCTTAAACTCTAAACCCTCTACCCTATATCTCTCTCCTAGTACTTGTATCATGATTTTGATTCAACCATTGCTCTTCTTTTGTTATGTGTAATAAATACACATAGTCTCCTCATTTTATCTTTATTGGACAACCACCTGTCAAATATGTGGGTGACCTAAGAACTCACATTCCTATGTGATGTGTGACTATCCAATAGGGTTATGGTGAGAGGGGCTTGACAACAACTTGAAATGCTTCTTCATTGTTTAAAAGATGCATAATTGAACTTGATGCATCTATGAAGTCACTTCCTTTATAAACAGATCATGGATCTTCTTAAGAAGATTGAAGGATATATCAACACAGTATGTTGCATCTTTTGAATATATCATTTCCTGTCATGTCTTATGTTCCTTTCCTGTCTTGTCTTATGTTACTAGTCTTTTATGGTATTGGGAGAATCCTAAGGTTGGGGTTTTGTCTTTGACTGAATCCCTCTATCTCTCTCCCCTCTTCCCATAACCCTAAACCCTAAACTCCAAACCCTTAAACCCTCTACCCTCTACCCTCTCTCTCTCTCTCTCAAGTCTCTCCCTCCTAGCCCCTCTCCCTCTCTTAGGTCTTTATCTATCTCTCACTCACTCCCTCTATGTGTCTCCCATCTACCCTTAAACCCTAAACCCTAAATCCTTAACCCTTAAACTCTAAACCCTTAAACCCTTTATCCTCTATGTTTAACCCTCTATTCCTTATCTCTCTCCCACTCTCTCCTTCTTTCCCTCTCTCTCTCATCTCACCCTCCTACCCCTTCTGCCTCTCTCTCTCTCACTCACTCTTATCTCCCTCCCCTCTACCCTTAACCCTCTACCCTTAACTCTCTAATCTCTATCTCTCTCCCACTCCCTCCCTCTCTCTCTCACTGAATCCCTCTATCTCTCTCCCCTCTACCCATAACCCTAAACCCTTAACCCTTAAACCCCAAACCCTTAAACCCTCTACCCTCTACCCTCTCACTCTCAACTCACTCTCTCTATCTCTCTCCCCTCTACCCTTAACCCTAAACCTTAAACCCTTAACCCTTAAACTCTAAACCCTTAAACCCTTAACCCTTAAACTCTAAACCCTTAATATTAGGATTGTATTAAAATATTTTAAATGTATAAATCTTTGGAGTTCTATTAGGAATTGAATGATAAATGATGATGAATGGGAAAATCTAAGGCAGTTTAATATTTTC